>CM033643.1:13321081-13485409 GCA_019512145.1 Engystomops pustulosus | reverse complement strand
CCCTCACTTACCTCTCCTGGCTCCGGCCTGCACTCTGGCTCCCAGCGCGTAGGCCGCATGCTTCTTCCATGCAGTCGTGCGCTCCCGCCACTAGTGGGGTGCGGGCGGACTTCTCCCAGCCTTAAAGGGCCAGCGTCCTCCTTATTGGCTCTGGGATTCCCGGCTCGGCTATATAGCCTGGCGACTCCCAGCACCCCCTTCCGGATCTTCATGTCCTGTTACTGAAGAGAAAGCCCTCCATGTTCCTGAGCGTTTCTATACGCTCACTGAGCGTTCAGTGATTCCTGTGCTCCGTGGTGTTCCCGTGTTCCATGGTGTTCCCATGTTCCCTGGTGTTCCCATGTTCCCTGGTGTTCCGTGGTGTTCCTGGTGTCCTGTTGCAGTCCTGGTGTCCCGTGACGATCCTGTTATCCTGTGGCGGTCCTGTTGTCCAGTGGCGGTCCTGGTGTCCCGTGGCGATCCTGTTATCCTGTGGCGGTCCTGCTGTCCTGTGGGGGTCCTGGTGTCCGGTGGCGATCCTGTTATCCTGTGGTGGTCCTGTTGTCCTGTGGCAGTCTTGGTGTCCTGTGGCAGTCCTGGTGTGTTGTGGCGGTCCGGTAATCCAGTAGCCTTCCGAGGTCTTGCCTGCCATCCATGGTCCTGCCTGCCATCCGAGGTTCTGCCTGCCTTCCCATGATCCTGCCTTCCTTTGGTTCCCGTGTCCCTACCTTGGCTGCCGCCGTGGGCCTAGTCGCACCTGCGGAGCAACCTGGTGACTCCCCGCCGCAGCAAGACTATCCCGCTTTGCGGCGGCTTGGCGAAGACCAAGAGTTTACTTAGACTCTGCTCCCGAGTTGCGGCTAGTATTGTTATCTCCCGCGGCGGTCCAGGGAGTCCACTGACTTAGTCCTAAGGGACTATTTCCCCTGGGATTGTGATACAATGTTGTATCCACTTTTCTAAAGGAGGTAAGACAAGAGCAGGGAAATGTCAGAGCTACAGCTGACAGTGCTTAGGTTCAGCTCCAGGTATCAGCAGGCCCCTGGACGACAGCTCCTCAGTGGGCCCCTTTGCAGTGAACTCACGTGGAGGCATTTAAAATTCAGAAACTAAAACAGTCTCCTGTTCCCTAAAATATTCCCTAGTTTATGCCAAACAGCCCCCTCATGGTTATTTTTTCTACAGCCCCCTCATGGTTATTTTACTTACGGCCCCCTCATGGTTATTTTATTTACAGGCCCTCATGGTTATTTTATATAACCCCCCCACACACATTTAATTGATTCATTAGATAGAGTCCTCATCACCCCCATGGATTCCTTACATACAGCTTTATGTGGACCCCCCCTCAGGAGCTCTGGGCCCCGACATTTGCCCAGGTATGCCCAATGCCCAATGCTGGCGCCGGGCCATAAACTACCCCTGGGTGTGCACACAACTCTATGCAAGGAGTCTAAGGTGTCAGATTATACAGAAGTTTTTGCAGGGGGGAGAGGGCAAAGTGAGTCAAAGCAGCTACATATCCATCCACTTACACCAGGGGACAGAATGATAGATATCAGCAGCCTGCCCTGATCCTTATATGTTATATTCAGCCCACTGAAATTAGAGCTATCATATTCTGTGGAATTTTACAGATTACATGGGCGAAACACAGTATACAAATAACATAAGACAATATAGAGGAAAACCATGCTCATATGGAGCAATAGGAGTTAGGGCCCTGCTCGCAAGAGCCTACAGTCTATGAGGATGAGGGGGTGACACAAGAGCTTACAGTCTATAAGGATGAAGGGGACACAAGAGCTTACAGTCTATGAAGATCAGTGGGTGACACGAGCTTACAGTCTATGAGGATGAGTGGGTGACACAAGAGCTTACAGTCTATGAGGATAAGGGGGTGACACAAGAGCTTACAGTCTATGAAGATGAGGGGGGCACACAAGCTTACAGTCTGTAAGGGGGGGCCTAGGAGGTATAAGATCTTGTATAACGTCTAGACATTAATTATTGGGGAAATAGAGAATAAAATAAAGATGCTGCTGCTGTAACCAGTCATCAGCTGCCATCTTATATACAAAGTCCAACGTGAATGGGACCTGAAGCTTGATATCTGGTGTTTGCCGGATAATGGCAGGCAAATCTATAAAAAGCATCTACAACCTGATCAGAAGATGATAACAACATTACTAACAATTAAGAACATCCTCATGCAGAGTCACCGACAATCTGTGACACTACCATGCTGATGTGGTCCCACACACTAATAGGTCAGTCAGTGACACAGGCACAGAACTACCTTACAGGTGACAATCTGCTCCATCAGAAAGAAGACTTCATTATGACTTCTACCGACCATAATTCATCACTGTTGAATTTACTGCCAGATAACTTAACTGCGCCTCTAAAAATACCACAGTCCCTAACCGTATAATGTCATTTGGATAACAGTGCTCAATATACAAATAAAATACACAAATAAAGCATCCTATATTCAGACCACTGAATAAAGCATTTATATAAAGCTCCCCTAATTTATTTATAGATAGCTCCTGTTAATTAATTTACTTTCAGCCCCTCTCTAATTTATTTAATTGCTTTAATATACAGTCCCACACATAAATACTCCCTAAATAAATTATAGACAGTACTCTATATACAGCCCCCTATTTACAGATCCCCAACTAATTACTAATTAAACCCCCATAGATAGTGTATACAGGCAGACTCCCCTCCCCAGTAGATAAAATATATATATCTGTATATATATATATATATATATATATATATATATATATACATATACTTTATACCACTTGTAAAAAGTAAAATAACAAAATAAGTACTCTAGCCCCAGCGTTCCCTTGCAGCTGCGGTCATACAGTCCTGTGTCATACATAGTGGTGCAGAAACATGGATTTGTGTTGCACTGCTCTGCCAGTCAATTGTATTGGTGTCTTAAAGACGCAGATGTAACTGATATTTCTATCAGTACGGACTTGCAAGGGTTTGGAAAGTCTGTAATACTGGAGATCTGCCTCCCCCCTCAGGGCTCCGCAATTTGCCCCCTGAGGCAGGATTCTTCATGGTAGATGTGGCCCTAAATACAAGTCACATAATGGCCAGAAACCGTGTTGACACACACTGGACTACTGGTTCGACAATCAGAATGTAGGGAAAAATATGTATTTCTATTTATATATGAATATTGTTCTGGTTGTTTGGAAAAAGTGTCCTGGCAATAATATTATTTCTTCAGTTTATTGCTGGCACCAGAGATACAAAGCCATTTGAGAGCAAATGCGCTGTGACGGAGAGCATAGGATACAATCTTCTCTATGTAGAGGAGAAATGGAGAGATAATAAAGTTCACAGTCTACTCCTACACCGAAATTACAGTCTGACCTTGTTTTTCAATATCTGTCATTCAAAAAGTGAAACCTGACAACTTGCATTTCCTTCCGGAGAGACGAGACTATGCTGAGAGGATCTTTCTGTGGATGTTTCTTTGTCATATAGTTTAGGAGATACATTTGAAGCTTCTTCACTTCATCTAATGAAAGATTTCACTGTGCCGAGTTATTGTGCCATATCAATTAGACTTTTACCCTGAAATTTTAGGTCCTACTTTGAAAGGGGTCACACTGGTTTAGAAAAATAAAATAAAAAATTTTCGAAAAAAACCCCTACTCCTGTCGCCTCTGGATAGTGAGCCTTTTTATCTGCAGATGGAGAAGAGCGCCTACATCAAACAAAATATTCACCAAATGTTTTGTAAGGTCTTTGTATTAAAAAATGTACCCTCCTGGTTGTCTCTTTTTGAGACTAAATAAGACCCTGTGCCCTTGATCGTAATTGTGGCTGAGATCCGGTTGCGCCAGATCACAGCCACAATGGAGGTCTAAGGCACCCGGTTGCGGTGCGGTGAGCACCTCAGTGCACCTTGATCTGGCCAGTCACCCACTGGGTATCTTTCTGAATCAAATCTTTATAAAGTCTTAATATCACATCCCTACATCCTGAGAGTCCATACCTCTCTATACATGACAAGATTCTGTTGGCTTTAGAGGCAGCTGATTGACATTACATACTGTTATGCAATATATACAAGGTCCGTCTTAATAGTGGACTCCACCATATTTACTCCCCCCTACGAGCATGTGTTGCACAGAGATTATTAGTCCCAAGATGCATAATCTTACATTTATCTATGTCGATAAGTCGATGCCCATACACTCATTGGGGCACATGTATCAAACATTTTACTTGCCTTATTGTTTATTATTTGAGACTTTTCATGGTGCTTGTGCTTATTTGCACCCAAAACAGTCTCCATTGTCTAATTTTCTGCAGTGTCCCCTGAGTTATCACCTGAAAGTGCTGAAATAATCGTAATTACTTGTGAAATGCCAATAATAATTGTAATTATTACATTAGTATAAAGGGGTTGTGGAAGGGGCGTGAAGGAGGAGCGGCTGGTGCACTACATAAACCATACAAATGTTCACTTTAAGCATTTGTACAGTTTTTAGTGCAGCCACCCGCCAGGTACATCAGAAGGTTCTGGCGGAGCTGGGGGGCGGGGCTTGTGGGCCCCGCCCCATGGATATGTACTATCTCTGCCTTCTGGGGGACAGAGGAGTTATTCTCTTTATTATATTTTCCAAATCGGAGGCATCTTAAAATTACTAGGCAGTTTCATCATCAACATCATCAGGAAAATAAGATTGTTATTGGCGGAGTATTGAAACTAGGATCGGGGGAGGAGGAAAAGGAAGACACTAAAGGGGTAGACAGGTCAGAGAGGGGACAGGTTATGTTGGTGGGTGGTGAGGTGGGCGGTGTATGGGGGCCTAAGGCAGTGGATAAGGAGATCCCCAAGTTACAGAACGGTGGTGAGGATATATGTGCCAGTAAAATTACTTTAAATCAGATAAATAACCGTGGAAAATTAAATTGTATGTTCACAAATGCCAGAAGTATCACAGGCAAAATGGGCGAGCTGGAGGCTCTGATATTAGAGGAACAGTTAGATGTTGTTGGTGTAGCAGAGACATGGCTTGATTGGAGTGTTAATATTCAAGGTTTTACACTCTTTCGGAAAGACAGGGCAAATAGGAGGGGAGGTGGTGTATGTCTGTATGTCAGAACAGACTTAAAAGCGATTGTGAATGAGTCAGTGGTCTCGGAGTGTGAGGAGGCTGAAACTTTGTGGGTTGAAATTCAAAGCCAAGAGAGCTTTGAGAAAATTATTTTTGGTGTAATATATAGACCCCCTAACATCTCTGAGGAAATAGAGGGTCACCTATATAAACAGATGGAGCGGGCTGCATAGGAGGGGACCGTAGTGATAATGGGAGACTTTAACTTTCCAAATATAAATTGGGGTCAGGGCTCGTCTTCATCTGTGAAAGGGAGACAATTTATCAACTTTCTGCAGGATAATTTTATGGTGCAGCTTATAGAAGATCCCACAAGAGGTGACGCATTGTTGGACCTTGTGTTTTCTAACAATGAGGAGATTATCCAAAATGTCAGTGTCCAGGAACCCCTTGGGAACAGCGATCATAATATAATTATTTTCCTCTTAGACTTTAAAAAGCAGAAACAGGTGGGAAAATGAAAACCTTTCGGCTCATTTCCAAAAATTCAGGGCTGCAATACAGGATATAGACTGGGATCAGATTCTGTCACATGGTGATACTAATGTTAAATGGGAGAAATTCAAATCTATCCTGGGTTTTTATACTTCTAAATTTATTCCAATAGGTAACAAGTATAGACGGGCTAGATTACACCCCGCGTGGCTTACAGCTACAGTTAAAAGGGCAATTAATGAGAAAAAGAGGGCATTTAAAAAATATAAATCTGACGGGTCACCTGAGGCTTTCAATACTTACAAAAAACTTTACCAAAATCTGTAAAAAGGAAATCAAATCAGCCAAAATACAAAATGAAAGACAGGTGGCTAAAGATAGCAAAACAAATCCCAAGAAATTTTTTAGGTATATCAATGCAAAAAAAATGGGTCAGAACAGGTTGGACCCCTTTATTCTGAAAATGGGGCATCGTTGACTGGAGACCAAGAGAAGGCGGAGTTACTTAATAGGTATTTTAGCTCCGTTTATACAATAGAAGAGAGAACTTCTGACTTGGGTGGTGCCAGTGCGGGTCATGCACCCTGTCATATACTAGACTGGCTGAATGTAGACATGATCCAATCTAAGCTTAAAGATGCAGGTGTAACCAATTATTTCTATCAGTTCAGACATGCCAGGGTTTGGCAAGTCTGTAATACTGGAGTTTTGCCTCCCCCCTCAGTGCTCCGCAATTTGCCGCCTGAGGCAGTATTCTTCATGGTAGATGTGGCCCTAAATACAAGTCACATAATACCCAGAAACCGTGTTGACACACACTGGACTACTGGTTCGACAATCAGAATGTAGGGAAAAATATGTATTTCTATTTATATATGAATATTGTTCTGGTTGTTTGGAAAAAGTGTCCTGGCAATAATATTATTTCTCCAGTTTATTGCTGGCACCGGAGATACAAAGCCATTTGAGAGTAAATGCTCTGTGACGGAGAGCATAGGATACAATCTTCTCTATGTAGAAGAGAAATGGAGAGATAATAAAGTTCACAGTCTACTCCTACACCGAAATTACAGTCTGACCTTGTTTTTCAATATCTGTCATTCAAAAAGTGAAACCTGACAACTTGCATTTCCTTCCGGAGAGACGAGACTATGCTGAGAGGATCTTTCTGTGGATGTTGCCTTGTCATATAGTTTAGGAGATACATTTGAAGCTTCTTCACTTCATCTAATGAAAGATTTCACTGTGCCGAGTTATTGTGCCATATCAATGAGATTTGTACCCTGAAATTTTAGGTCCTACTTTGAAAGGGGTCATACTGGTTTAGAAAAATAAATATTTTTTTTTTCAAAAAAAGCCCTACTCCTGTCGCCTCTGGATAGTGAGCATTTTTATCTGCAGATGGAGAAGAGCGCCTACATCAAACAAAATATTCACCAAATGTTTTGTAAGGTCTTCGTATTAAAAAATGTACCCTTCTGGTTGTCTCTTTTTGAGACTAAATAAGACCCCGTGCCCATGATCGGAATTGTGGCTGAGATCCGGTTGCTCCAGATCACAGCCACAATGGAGGTCTAAGGCACCCGGTTGCAGTGCGGTGAGCACCTCAATGCACCTTGATCTGGCCAGTCACCCACTTGGCATGAGATAGGATATGTCCTATCTGTTTTTGTATATGCAGCATGGTCGGCCTGCTCCGATGGTGAGGGTAAGGGTAAAGAGTGCACTCTTCTGCACCGTATGCTATGCCTGGGTTTTGGTCCGGTTGAGCACAAAGTAATGAAACTCTTGTATCTTTCTGAATCAAATATTTATAAAGTCTTAATATCACATGCCTACATCCTGAGAGTCCATACCTCTCTATACATGACAAGATCCTGATGGCTTTAGAGGCAGCTGATTGACATTACATACGGTTATGTAAAATATACAAGGTCCTTCTTAATAATGGACTCCACCAGATTTACTCCCCCCTACGAGTTGCATAGTTTATGAGTGCCAAGATGCATAACCTTACGTTTATCTACATTGTGAAATCGATGCCCATACACTCATTGGGGCACATGTATCAAACATTTTACTTTGCCTTTTTCTTTATTATTTGATACTTTTCATGGTGCTTGTGCTTATTTACAACTTTATTTGCACCTAAAACAGTCTCCATTGTCTAATTTTCTGCAGTGTCCCCTGAGTTATCACCTGAAAGTGCTGAAATAATTGTAATTACTTGTGAAATGCCAATAATAATTGTAATTAATATATTAGCACAAAGGGGTTGTGGAAGGGGCGTGAAGGAGGAGCAGTTGGTGCACTATATAAAACCATACAAACGTTCACTTTGAGCATTTGTACAGTTTTTGTGCAAAACTACGGCAGATGCCAGTTTTTCATGATGGTGCAGCCACCCGCCAGGTACAGCAGAAGGTTCTGGCGGAGCTGGGGGGGGGCGGGGCTTGTGGGACCTGCCCCATGGAGATGTCCCATCTCTGCCTTCTGATATATGATATACACAAGTATAGAAATATACATCCAATACACACATATATGATATACACAAGTATAGAAAGAACAAACATCCAATACACAAATATATGTATAGATGTATATAGAAACATACAAACATCAAATGCATAGTACACACAGCCAGGATACAGGTACAGTACTGCACGGTGCACATCTGTACACAAATATACACACATTTAGAAACATACATCCAATGAACACGTATACAGTATCTGTACATACGTATATGCAATTGTAGAATACACACATGGAAAACACAGAAACATTTAAAGAAAAATATAAATATGCATATGTGTGTGTATGTATATATATATATATATATATATATATATATATATGTATATGTATACAGGCATTCCCCGGGTTACATACAAGTTCTGCAGGTTTGTTCTTAAGTTAATTTATATGGAAGTCGGAACTGTATACTTTATTATTGTAACCCTAGTCAAAAATTTTTTGGTCTCTGTGACAATTGGATTTAAAAATGTTGGGTTGCCATAAGAACCAGGAGTAACAATAAATCTTATTTGCAGACACATGTGATAACTGTTACAGCTGTTTATTGTAGCCTAGGGCTAAAGTACAGTAAATTACCAATTACCAGACATCCGTTTGTAACTAGGGGTTGTCTGTAAGTCAGGTGTTCTTAAGGACCGCCTGTATACACTTGTGCATTAGCTCTGGAACAGTACATACACACATACAAACATCTAATAAACGTAACGTACACACATGAACAGTAATTGTACACAATTATATACACATGGATACATTTATGAGAATTTATCTTCACACAGGTACATTTTAAAATAAAATAAAATCTAATTGAAAACATGTATATATATGGCAGATGAATTAAATTTAATATCAGCATGCAGGGTCCCTCGGGGTCTCACGTTGTGTTTCTGGCCCTTTCTTAGTGCGATTAGATTTTTACTGAAAATGGTAAGCATGCAAAAATGCATGTTTTTTTTTTTTTTTTTTTAACGTGTTCGAAACGCATCATGTGACTGCGTCCTCAGGGTCCATTAGCAGGTTCCCAGGCTCCCCCTTACCATGGTGGTTTATCTACTGTAGGCAGCGCCGTGCCTGCAGGGAGGTCGCAGGGTAAGTTCACCACCACTTGCCCAGTGTGACAGCCTGTGACAAGTCTGGTTGTGGTGGCTGTTTGCTGGGCAGGTATCTGCCATAATAAAGGTAATTTGGAAATCACTGTGCGCATCCCTACTAAATGCTGCTGACAGATTATTGTGCATGGTTGTGCTAGTAGACTCCTTTTATTCCTTTTGTTCCAGGCAAGGTGAGTCATTGCCGGAAGCTCAACAGCTTTCTCCTCTCTCTGTATGTAGTGCACATGCACATTCTATCAAGCAGAAGGAATAGTTGTCAGCCGAAGGAGCTAGTACACTAGATGTGAATGTGCACCTTAAAGGGGTATTCTCATCTGGGCATTCACATTCAGTTTCATTAATCTTCCATTTATAAACATTTCTTCAATTGGATGTTATTAAAAAAAATGTTCCTGTGTGAAGATAATTTCTCATAAATGTGATCATGTTGTCCCTTAGAAACGAGATGGCTTCCTTGGTTACGACCACGTTACATTTAGGCAGCAGTGGCCAGACTTAGGCTATAGAGCCCTGCCTGACCACCAGGATTCAGCGATCATTACCACAGGACGGCTGTGGGACATGCAGTAACTCCCAGACATTTCATATACAAAAACCTTTTGTTTCTTTGTGCGATCTCTCCAGCTGAGGTGGCCGTATCCAAGGACACAATCTTGTTTCTAAGGGACAACATGACTACATTTATGAGAATTTATCTTCACACAGGAACATTTTTTTTAATAACATCTAATTGAAGAAATGTTTATATATGGCAGATTAATGAATCTGGATGTGAGTGCCCAGACGAGAATACCTCTTTAAGTGTGTGTTCACACATGGCGTTAACACATGTGTTTTAAAACGCCATGCAACAGCTGAGAAGAAGAGATTTGCCTGATGACATTGCTGTCAACAATGCGTGAAAAAAATGCACGTGTTAACACCACGTGTGGACGCACCCTCAGGCCGGCGGCACACGTGGTGTTTTGAACCCGTTTTTGGGCCGTTTTTAAGCAGTCCGATAAAAACCGCATCCGGATCATCTGAATTAAAACTGGTCACAAATGGATGCGTTATCAAAAAAAACTGCATGCGTTTTTCAAAAACGCATGCTTTTTTAACGGACTGATTAAAAACGGCCCTAAAACGGGTTCAAAGCGCAACGTGTGCCGCCGGCCTTAGAGTTCCGCAACTTTTATACAAATTTGCATAATTGACTAAGCTCACCGAGGCATCAGATTACACAGAAATTCTATTCACAGCATATAGGGAGCAGTGAGTCACAGCAGCTAGGTCTCTACCCACTATTTCATAGCAGATTTTTGAATGCAAATGATGCAAGGTGAGAGCTGTGAGAAAGCAAGAATTAATCTTATGTCTTTATACTATAGAATACAGGAGTTCCCCTACTTAAGACACCCGACTTACAGACGACCCCTAGTTACAGACGGACCTCTGGCTGTTGGTAATTTACTGTACTTTATCCCCAGGCTACAATAATCAGCTGTAACAGTTATCACAGGTGTCTGTAATTAAGATTTATTATTAATCCTGGTTCTTATGCAACATTTTTAAAATCCAATTGTCACGGAGGCCAAAAAAAATTTGTCTGGAGCTACAATTATAAAATATTCAATTCCGACTCACATACAAATATTAACTTAAGAACAAATCTACAGAACGAACAAATCTTGTACGTAACTCAGGTACTGCCTGTACTATAGTTTATTGTTTCCAGTTATCAGTCATATCAAGAAGGGGAGAGGCTGACTATAGGATTCCTCAATTCTCTTACTGATATCAAGTTCAGGAAAATCTATGACCCACAACTATTGCTTATCACATATATATTCACCCCTAAGAATCCCAAGAATAATTGTCATACACACATGGTTAATTCTTCTGTAAAATATTGTCTAATGCAGTCCATTTTTTTTAATATAAACCAGAATGACCCTATGTCATTTAAGACATTATAACTTTTGACCCCTTACCCCTTACAGTCACGTGTCGGCTGAGCCCTCTCCATAGCCAGTAAGTGTTTGCTGCAAATTGCAGCAGACACTTACCAGTAACACCCAGCCATCACTCCAGCAAAGTTAAAAAGTTTTTTGCCATTTCGAAAAATATACACTCTATAAAAAGTTATCAAAAGGCCTTGAAAGCATTGAGAACATCATCAAAAGTCACAAAAAATTACACCAACCCACAACTCCATACACCAAAGTATGAAAAAGTTACTAGCGCCAGAAGACGGCAAAATTACGGTAAGATTTTTTTTTTTGTATAGGAGGTTTTAATTTTTGTAAACGTATGAAAACATTATAAAACCTATATAAATGTGGTATCCCCGTGATTGCACCAACCCAAAGTATAAAGTAGACATGTAATTTGGGGCGCACAGTGAAAGCCGTAAAATCCAATCCCACAAGAAAATGGCGCAAATACGGTACATTTTTTCACTAATTTTATTGCATTTGGAATTTTTTTTCCCGCTTCCCACTACACGGCATGGAATATAAAATACTGTCATTATGAATTGCTATTTATTACGAAGAAAACAAGCCATCACACAGCTCTTTACATGGAAAAGTGAAAACGTTATAGATTTTTGAAGGTTGGGAGTGAAAAATGAAAAAAAAAAAGGGCCTCGGTATTAAGGGGTTAAAGGTAGATGATTTTCCCAGTAGTCAGGTTTTATTTAAGTTATTTAAGTTATTTAAGTTAATTTAAGCTTTGGCTGCAAATCCACCTCAGTGCTACAACAATGCACATTGATCTGTAATGAAACTACATCTATTGTTATTTGCACAATATCTGATTCGTATTTATATCTATATTATATCTTATTCCCTTTTCATCAGATTATGTATGGAAGCAATAGGAAGCAGTAAGTAGAAGTGCATGTTATTATTATTGTGTATGTAGATATTATTACATCATGTATTCTAATCTATGTCTTTGCTTTTAGGTCTAATGCCACTCCCCTACCTCTCCACAAATATGGTAACATATATATACAGCTTATAAAAGGATTTAAATACCATTTATTGTTATTGTATAGTAATAGGAAATATCGGGGCACATGTACTTAGGGTCCGTCGGACGCATTTCCGTCGTATTGTGGCACGCATCGGTGCCAGCTTGGCGTGGCCGTCAGACAACCCGACTGATTCAGACAAAGCACGGAATTTAACTTTCAAAATTGTGTCCTAAGACATGCACTCACATACACCGGGAAGAAGAAGGTGAACTCCGGCGGACCTGAGTGGGGAAGCAACACATGCAGGAAATTGGATGCAAGAATTGCGGCAGCTCCGGATCCTCGTCGGACATTCCAGATCAGCGGCGTTAACGGGAAGGGTAAGTAAATGGTTGATCCGACTGAGGGCGGGATTTAAGATTAAAATTGTGTCGCAAGACACTGCACTTACATGCACCGGGAAGAAGAAGGTGAACTCTGTCAGCCCTGAGCGGGGAAGTGACACACGCAGGAAATCAGGCGCACAATCTTAGTGAATCGCGGCACAGTGCATTCCGGTTAGACAGTGCACTTTCGGGGATCGCGTCAGGATAGGTAAGTAAATGTGGCCCATTATGATGGTAGAGTCTGACTACATAAGGTTGTTTGTTGTCTGCTACCATGGAAACATGTAAGTCTGCATGCAAAATGGAAACATTTATTGATTACTCTCCCTAGTGGTTGGCTTCAATTTTGATTTTGCTACAAAATTCTTTTTGGATGTTATTTTATCCAGACTTTTAAAGTGGTATGAGCTGTTTTGGCTGAAAACCAACCACAGACTTATGTGAATAAGACATCTATAAATAAATGACATCCAAAAAGTATTTCTCCCCATCTCTCACCTGCACTTGTACATGTTTGTCCATTATATGATTGTATAATAACTTGTGTTTTCTGTATTTTTCACAGCAAATGACTTGGTAAAGGTAAGTACAGCTCCGTTCTCACCTGCTTATATGTTTTTTGGCTGTACCATTGTCATTGTTCTGTGATGTCTTCACCAGGAAGAGGAGGAGGATGACTTGTATGAGCTCCCACCATGTGATCCTCTGAGTAGACCCTTGCCATGTGTCTGGACAGCTGCGGAGACTCACAATTCATATTTAGGTAACAAGTGACTTAGGAATTTGGCCCCTTGTAGGCAAACACTCCTGGGCTGGATCAACCGATTTAGGAGAGAACACCATGGGAGAACACCATCCCATGCATAAGATCAAGACTCCACCAGATTCCACCTATTGCATCTCCATATTGGCAGAAGTCCAAATAAAGAATTTTTTACACTGTTCCCTCTTAGGTCGCCCTGCACCTGCCCCTCCTCTGCAAAAACCTTCCCTACCAGGCAGGACTCAGCAGGTGAGTGTTATATTGCCACAATAGATGGCAGAAGCTTGATGTATAAGGAGACTTACTGTGTAGGACATTTGTAGCACATGGTATGGTGGTCATTATACTGTGTAAGGGCACTAAGGAGGACATTCTGTTCTGTAGTGTTTGACAAAAATCTTTCTCACCAGAAGTGTAGTGGGCAGAGACTTATGTCAGTCTATGCCCTCAAGCTGAGGCCAGTTAGCTTGCCCACAGATCCCATGATCTCAAAGTAGTTTAGCATTAAATTTATTTAGTTTCCCACAAGTAAATCCACTGAACACTGCACATGGCACATACAGGATGTATATGGTGACAGCCTGGCAGCTTCCATCACATGGAGGATCAGGGGACATGCACAGGGGACATACAGGATGTATATGGTGACAGCCTGGCAGCTTCCATCACATGGAGGAGCAGGGGACATGCACAGTGCACATACAGGATGTATATGGTGACAGCCTGGCAGCTTCCATCACATGGAGGAGCAGGGAACATGTACAGTGCACATACAGGATGTATATGGTGACAGCCTGGCAGCTTCCATCACATGGAGGATCAGGGGACATGCACAGGGCACATACAGGATGTATATGGTGACAGCCTGGCAGCTCCCATCACATGGAGGAGCAGGGGACATGCACAGTGCACATACAGGATGTATATGGTGACAGCATGGCAGCTCCCATCACATGGAGGAGCAGGGAACATATAATAAGTGAAATAAATCATAAAGAAAACCTGTTACATGAAGTCTATGCCTGTGCTGTGTGAGCGCTAAGGATTAATAGCTTATCTGCATAGAGCTGATACTGCCGATAAGAAGGTGAGGGAAGTGAGCAGTGAGACAGAGAAACTTCTGTAGAATCACAGACTGGGACCCTCCAACCCTCCCCTGATAGGGAACAGGGAGCATCTTGTAACTCACTATTCTGTGCAGGAGACAACTGCATACACATCCAGCTCTGCTTCATACACTGTCACATGGCCTCCTCCCCTGTGAGCAGGGAGCAGCAGCTCCTCCCCTCCCATTAATCCGTAGTTTGTTTACACTTAGTTTCTCTGACTGACTCCAGGGCTTATCAGCACATGGAGAGGAGGCAGCCATTGCAGCACTAAGGTAATCTGAGGGCTATAGCAAGGAAACTACTGCATATAGGTAATAAAGATAATAGGCAAAGTTGTTTTACATCCCAAGAGCTATTGATTTGTGGAAAACAAAAAACCTTTACAGTTAATCTTTCACGGTCCTCGAACCTCTGCTAGAGTCCCCCAGCTCGTCAAAAAGCATTTAGGAGAGTAGTTGTGTGCGTTTATGAGAGAAATTGAACATATAGCAGGGACAGCAGAGAGCTTCGAGAAGGGTCTAGATGCCTTTTTACACCTAAATAACATTGATGGTTATGCTATAAAGAATTGTTTCCCCTAAATCCCTTCTTCATCCAATCCCTTCCCTTCCTTGGTTGAATTTGATGGACAGGTGTCTTTTTTCAGCCGTATAAACTATGAAACTATGAAACTCTACAATTTGGTAAAAAGTTAAATTGTATCCTGAACTTTGATAAATGTCTTAGATTACAGACCGTTAATTACATTTACATTATCGTCTGACCTATTTATCAGCGGCTCTCCGAAAAAGAACAAGCTCCGAGTCAGAACGGATGTCCTTGTAATTGAGTTTGGAACAGTATTAGTATGTAAGTCGAGATTTTCATTCCAGCCATCGTAACGGCTCCGTCAAAACACCGGATCGGTCTCATTTGTAAATAATACACCAACTCTGTTTTCTTAAGATATGTTTCGGAATCGTTCCAGTGGGACGGTGCTATGAAATTGCATGCACTTTATTAATGAATAAGGATAAAATGGAAAACATGATAATTAAAAGATAAGTACGTAAAGCCTAAAAAGATAACATCATCTAATTATACTTAAAGCAAAAATAATTAAATGATACAATAAAGTCTTTTCAAGATGTTGTTCCAATTACCCAAAGACTGACGAAAAGTAAATCAACAAGACATTACCTTCTGGAGGAAGGCTTGGAAACCAAATGATCAGAAACTTTATGGGATATTTAGAGGATGATGAATGCAGGAGAAGAAGATTATAAGCTTGGATGATATCATATTAAATGTTACAAGTGAAACATAACATGTATAACAACATAAAACAACATAAAAAAATACAGCAAAAACTGTGGTGGCCTTGTAGGCTCTGAAATGTTTATGTAGCATTTTTTAGAATGTTTTTTAGAAGTGCTTTTATGTTGGAATTCTAAAGCTCAATTCAAAGTAGCAGAACAAACCGACTACCTTATATACTCGAGTATAAGCCTAGTTTTTCAGCACAAAAATATGTGCTGAAAACCCAAACTCGGCTTATACTCGAGTAAACAAAATATAGGTTTTACCAGGTTTTTGTGGTAAAATTAGGGGTCTCGGCTTATACTTGGGTCGGCTTATACTCGAGTATATACGGTATCTATCGATGTAGCTGAGCTGCATAATAGCCATTCGACTCCAATGTGTTCTCTATCCTTTTCTATAAGAAGGCAGGTATATAATATCAGGGCATTATAATAAGAATTAAAAAAAAAAAAAACTTTATTTTCTATAGCACCATCATATTTCGCAGAGCTGTACAGATCATGAGGGACATATGCAAATATTATGTAATATGATTATTACAAAATTATCTTTATTGATCACATTTTTATAAACAAATTAAGTCATTAAAAAAAAAATAATTTCTCATATTTAAGAAAAACTAGTATCAGGAATCTACCTAGTAAAGGGGTATTCCCACAAAGACAAAATTGTTAAATATACTCAGGATAACACAATGGGGCAGATTTACTTATCCGGCCCATTCGCGATCCAGCGGCGCGTTCTCTGCACAGGATTCGGGTCCGGACGGGATTTATGAAGGTAGTTCCTCCACCTCCACCGTCCACCAGGTGGCGCTGCTGCGCTGAAAATCATCTGAACACGCCGGAATACACCGAGCTGGACCAGGTGAAGGTAAGCGCTTCCCAAGCGACACATTTTCGGTTTTTAAATGCAGCGGTTTTTCCGAATACATCGGGTTTTCGTTCGGCCACGCCCCCCGATTTCCGTCGCGTGCATGCCGGCACCGATGTGCCACAATCCGATCGCGTGCGCCAAAATCCCGGGGCAATTCAGGTACAATCGGCGCAAATCGGAAATATTCGGGTAACACGTCGGGAAAGCGCGAATCGGGCCCTTAGTAAATGACCCCCAATGACACATTCTCTAATTTACTGTTATTAACAAACACAACATTTCAAAGATATAATTCCAACCTGTCTCTATCAGTCCTGGTGTTTACATTTTGGTTGTCCCTGGATATGACCATAAACTCCTGACTATGGTTGGATAGATTCCTCTGGCATGAATAGCTTCTGCAGGGGGAGGGGCAGGAGGCGGAGAGCACTACAAACACAGGCACTTCCTGTCCAGCAGCAGAAGAGACATGCGCAGCACTACAGATAAGATAAGGTCTGGATCTGAGGGTAGGGGGCATAACATCTCTGACCATGTTTTTTATAGGTGTGGAAGCAGACCTGAGTGTGTCATTGGGGCACATTTACTTACCTGGCCCATTCGCGATCCAGTGGCGCATTCTCTGCACAGGATTCGGGTCCGGCCGGGATTTATGAAGGTAGTTCCTCCGCCGTCCACCAGGTGGCGCTGCTGCGCTGAAAATCAGCTCAACGCGCCGGAATGCACCACCTCGGACCAGGTGAAGGTAAGCGCTTCCCAAGCGACACTTTTTCGTTTTTTAAATGCGGCGGTTTTTCCGAATACGTCAGGTTTTCGTTTGGCCACGCCCCCCGATTTCCGTCGCACGCATGCCGGCGCCGATGCGCCACGATCCGATCGCGTTCGCCAAAATCCCGGGGCAATTCAGGTACAATCGGCGCAAATCGGAAATATTCGGGTAACACGTCGGGAAAACGCGAATCGGGCCCTTAGTAAATGACCCCCATTGTGTTCTATATCCATCTCATGACTCATCTCTCTTTTTATATGTGTCAGAAATTAGTGGAATCTTCAGAAGATAATTGAAAGTGTATATAAACCCTGAATCATGATAATCTAAGCACATTGTCAGCACACAGCATCTCATAGCACAGAGGAATCATGAGGTGTCTGCTTAGAGAGTCCCCTCCCACACTGCTGAATTTTACACTGACTATCACTGAGTGATGGGAGCTAAACATCAATAAGAAAAATTGTGTATGGGCACAGCACAATACTACTATTCCTATCCTGTATATATGAGCACAGCACAGTACTACTACTCTTATACTGTGTATACAGGCACAGCACAGTACTGCTACTCCTATTCTCTATATATGGTCACAGTATAGCACTACTCCTCCTATCCTGTATAGATGGGCACAGCACAGTACTACTACTCCTATCCTGTATAGATGGGCACAGCACAGTACTACTACTCTTATACTGTATATACAAGTACAGCACAGTACTACTACTCTTATACTGTATATACAAGCACAGCACTACACTACTACTCTTAAACTGTTGTTAGAGCCGGGGGCTGGGCCCACAGGTTCAGCGGGTACAAGATGCCACACTGATAAACTGTGCCTCAAATTCCCAGGAAAATGTTCACTGAATAACGAAAGGAAATGTGCAACAATGTACAACAGAAAGAATTTAAAGAGAAATATTGAATACAGTATTACAACAAACACTATACCCCTAGTCCCCACAGATACTTGAAGTGTTGATAGGTAAAAGTCTTTTCTGGATCAGTCCTCTTTTGGGGTGCACCCTAAGTATTGTGCAATACCGCTATTTTTCTAACGAGCTCTCCTTCACTAAAACCTGACTTCCTGTTGAGTGATGATGCAATATTTTATCTTCAATGAAAGACCTTAAAACTGTAATCCCAGCACCCACCGTCTTGTAGGAGTCCAAAATTTCCCAGTAATTTCCCAGTTACTGCCACCGACTACTACTTCTTTTATACTGTATATATGGACACAGCACAGTACTACGACTTTCATACTGTATATATGGACACTGTACAGTACTACTGCTCCTATTCTGTAAATATGGGCACAGCACAGTACTACTACTCCTCTCCTGTATATATGGGCACAGCACAGTACTAGTACTCCTATCGTGTATATATGGAAACAGCACAGTACTACTACTCCTATCCTGTATATATAGGCACAGCACAGTACTACTACTCCTCTCCATAATATATGAGCACAGCACAGTACTATTACTCCTATCCTGTATGTATGAGCACAGCACAGTACTACTACTCCTATCCTGTATATATGAGCACAGCACAGTACTACTACTCCTATCCTGTATATATGGGCACAACACAGTACTACTACTCCTCTCCATAATATACGAGCAGAGCAGAATACTACTACTTCTATACTGTATACATGGAACAGAACAATTCCAGCGCACGTCGGAATTCTTCTGTTCTGTCTGTGAACTTTCCCTTGCCGGGGCATTTCCGTGTACGCAGTCCTGCGGTGAGCATTGGAGTGAGTAGAGCTGACATAGACTTTTTCCATACTGTATACATGAGCACAGAAAAGTACTACCACTCTTGTACTGCATATATGGGCACCACATAGTACTACTACTCTTATACTGTAGACAGGAACACAGCATAGTATTACTACTCTTATACTATATATCTTTGTTGTATATGCCATTAAATAGACTATCACCTCCATTTGCTTTGTGACAGTTGAAAGTAATCCACCCATCTTACTTACTTTATCTATGGAGTTAACTTGTATTTGCCAGTAACTGTTAAATATATTTAGAAGAGTGGATAGTTTTTATACATGCAATGACCCATTGCAACCGTAATCCTATCCCTGCTCCTATCTATTGTAATGCCCACCTGACATCACATGCCCCCTCCTACACTGTCTCTACACATGATATGGATTGAAATAGCATATTTTCAAAATGGCCGCCTCCAGGAAAGTTTAAAAAATGCTAATAAATTCAAATATTAGAAAGAGAACAAATATGTAATTACTCTTTTAGGCATCAACATCAAATTAATGAACCTAAAAGCAAATAAATCTTTTGTTCATTTACTTTTTTCATTTGCTTTAATGAGTCTCTTAATGGAGATGATTCCATGCTGATTTGTAAAATACACTAAAAGCTCTGAAACAAATATTAAAGATATGTTCCCAAATATGATATTCATGTATTTTCTAGAGTCCTTATCTAACAAAAAAAACTTAAATGAGATCTACCATCTAAATAAAACATAATTCACTAACTTATGGATCCCCCTTTTCCTTGAAAAAACAAAAAAAAACAACTTTTGAAATTATGCAAATGATGCTGATGTTTAAAGAGATCAACAGTATAAACAGATGTGGGGTTTGCTGCATATTGCAGCAAGCACCCAATGCAAACTCCTGCGAAAATTCCAGCTCATCTTGCCAAAAAATGACACCTCACCCAGTTCCGTACAAAAAGTTATTAGCATACTCTCTTATATGTTATAGCCATGTTGCCCTCCGCCGGAACCCCAGTGTACATGGTCTTCAAATAGGAACCCGTCAGTACAAGACGGCCCTTTATGCCGATGAACTCCTCCTATACGTCTCACAGCCTAGAATTACTCTCCCCAATGTTCTGGAAGAATTTAAAAAATTTGTCTCCCTTAGCAATTTTAAACCTCTCAAAATCAGATATCTTAAATGTTTCCCTCCCCGGGACTGAAGTGCCCCACCTGGCCTCTCAATTGCCTTTTAAATGGAAGAGCTCCCACATCTGCTACCTGGGTATCCATATCTCAGCGGGCCTTTCATCTCTATATGCCCTAAACTACAAACCTCTCTTAGAGAGAACCATCAGTGACCTCAGCCAGTATCGCGGCCGCCACCTCTCCTGGTTCGGCCGAGTAAATGTCCTAAAGATGGGCACAATGCCCCGTTTTTTGTACCTATTTCAGACACTGCCGACCCGACCCCCAAGTTTTTTCTTCTCAAGACTCCGCACTGCTTTTCGGAGGTTTATTTAGGGTGGTGGCTCTAGTCGCATTAGCTTTTCTGTGCTGTCACGTACGAAAGCTAGGGGGAGTGTGGGACTCCCTGATCCACAGTTAAATCATACAGCAGCCATTGTTCAGCGGCTGGTAGATTGGACTTATAATACTGAGTCCAAAGAGTGGGCCTGGCTAGAACTTGACCTAGTCTCTCCCATGCTATGTTACCTTCCTTGGGTCCCGGTCAACTCTAGGCCCCCGGACCTCCATCATTCACTATTCTCCCCATACTTTTTCTATGCATGGGACAGACTGATGAGTAAGAACACCTTGCTTAGGATGGGGGGCAATCTGACTCCACTATTTCATAATCCTGCCTTTCCACCTGGCGTGGGTAAACAGTGATTCTTCTGTTGGGAGGCTTCTTCCGACATCTGCCTGGGCCAGATTGTGGTTGGCGAGTCCATCCCCACACGGGAGTCCCTGAGGGCTTCCCACCCTGACATTTCACTGTCCTGGCTAGAACATAGACAACTGACATCCTCCGTAATGGCAGACCCTGACCGCGTTCGGGTCGTCTCCTACGGCCCTGGAAGCATTGTTCAGATTGTCCTCCTCACCGGCTCATGCTCTCTCTACCATATATGGCTTGTTGCTGGAGGATGCCACTCCTGGTAGGCCGAATTATGTCGGAGCATGGGAAACAGCTCTCTCTGTTGAACTAACGGACGAGAAGCTGGATAAGGTCTTTCTATTCTCGCATAAGATGCCACTTCCCTGTAGCGCTCAGGAAAAGAATTCTAAAATACTGTCCAGGTGGTATAGGTGCCCCTCGCGGCTTCACAGAATTTTTCCTGAGGTTTCGGACGTGTGCTGGCGCTGCGGTGCGGAAGTGGGTACTTTACTCCATATATGGCAGCCCGTACAGCCCGGCAGCCCGTACAGTAATTCCCAGACATTGGAAGATCCCACATCCCCCCACGATAGTTGAGTGGATCCAGGAGCTCGGGTTCATTCGCACAATGGAGGAGTTGGTAGCTAATGACTCTGCAGATCCTGGAAAGACGCACACAGCATGGGTTCCATTTTCAAATTCACAGGAATTCCACGATCTTCTGTCATAGGCGGAGCATAGGTCCCCTTGTATGTACCCCCTGCCCCCCCCCACCTCTCCTTTTCTTTTTCTCTTCTATCATATACCTATGTTTGTTATTTTGTATTTCTTTATTTGTGTGGCCGCTTTGGTCCACATTATAATTAGTTACTATGTACGGGATGGCATCTTGTGTCCATCTTGGGGTTTTTTACTCACAGTAATACGATTTGGTTCCAACCCCCAACCTATAATGAACAAATGATCTTGATACTTCTGATCCTGCGCCTTATACTGCCACCACCTGCTTGTACCGTTTCATGTTTTGTCTTTTCTAATAAATGTTGATTATACATAAAAAGTTATTAGCATAAGAACATGGCAAAACTAATTTTATTTTCATATAGATTGTTTTAAGTTTTTTAAAAATGTATTTAAACACAAAAAAACCTTTACACATTTGGTATTTCCGTGATTGTACCGTATCAAAGAATAAAATAGACATGTCATTTTGGAGTGGACTGTGAAAGTTGTAAAATCTGATCCCACAGTTCCACCTTCTGGGGTAGTGAACTCCCTGGACCACCGCCGACTATAACACAAGCTGACACCTGGGACCACACCAGAGCCCGCTGCAAAGCAGGTTGGTCTTGTAGCGGTAGGGTACCACCAGGTCGTTCCACAGGCGCGACTTGTCCGCGGTGGCAGCCAAGGTTGAGGTACACAATCGGCAGACAATTTTGTGGTCGGAGGCAGGCAGTAGGTCGATTTAATAGGTCATAGGTGGTTTAAGGTCAGGGATGGAGCAAGAGGTCAAGGCTGATGACGTAGGAGTGAAGTCGAGAACAGGTCCAGGTTCACTAAGAATCAAAACACTAGCGCTAAGATCTGGGGGGAATTCTGGGAGAATCCGGCCTTTGTGGGAATCCGGGAAGTGGCCAGCCCCAATCAGCGGTGTGCTGGCCCTAGGAGATGGGGACATGCGTGCTGACCAGCTGGGACGGGAGCAGGAACGCGAAGAGGTGAGGTCCAGTGGAGCGGGAAGGAATGGCACCACGGAGAGACGCATTGGGTGCGCCTGTGATGCAAGATGCGTATTCCAGGAGTGCCCATGACAGACGCAAATGTATTTTTTCAGCAATTTCACCACATTTGGAATTTTTTCCAGCTTCCCAGTACACGGCATGGAATAATAAATAACATCTCTGAGAAGTTCAGCTCTGTACACGAAACAGTTATAGATGTTTGAAGGTCGAGAGCGAACAATGAACGAGAAAAGGCTAAATTGACCCAGACTTCAAGGAGTTAAGTTGCCCTGAAATTGATAAATGTGAGAAATATTTGATTCTTTGTGACACAAAAAAAAACATGTCACCACCATAAAAGACGTGTAACTCATCTGACCTTGGTTCGATTCCAATGTTAATGCCCCAGTGTGAAGACCACAGACATTTGACAATTATGAATTGATTTTGTGTCCTGTTTGGTGCTCGTTATATATTCTGTCTCTGTGTTGATTGTGGTTTGCACACAATTAATTAGAAAATTGATATATTGATCCCGTCTTCCACTTCCACCATACAAATACATTTTGCTGATGTAGCAGGAAATGCGCAAATTGTTATTCTTATTCTAGATGCATTCGCCCGTCTGCTGGATTGACTTGTAGTGAATTGTTTGTGGTTCGCATATTCATTATTTTTACTTCCACTCATTTAGTTTTTTTCTTTAGGACAGGTTAAAATGTATTGGTTAAAAGATCAATTTGGTGAACAATAATAATAATGGTCTCGGTGCGGTGAGAAGCGGTGCATGGTGACTATGGCTGCTCGCATCCTCTGGATTTGACATAGGCTTCTGACAGGTTTAATAGCGAGGGTAGCTTCACTTGTTTATTATACTCTTGTATTGCATTTTGACTTTTTTGTTTACAAAATTTGTTTGTAAATTGTTGCATGTAAGGGCTCGGGGAACCACCCAAGTAGCCCTCTTGGCTCATTACCATAATTTTAAAAGTTGATTTTGAAAATGAATCAGGCCATGGATAACAAATATAAGAAGATTACCACAGTCACGGTGCCTGGATCTATGAGGTAGGGTCCCTGGTTTATCATGATGGATTTTGGTAGATTTTTTTATGAGCCTGAGCCAATTCTCCTGGGGAGTCCTGCAGAATCTAAAAACACCAAGAGTAAAAAAGGATGGGATCACCAAGGACTGGGACTTTTAAGTTGGCACACAATCTACCTATAATATGTACACCCTTGATGTTGTGCTGGCAATTGTTAGATTCCTATGCAATATGTATGTTACATTTCCCTACACTTCACTGATGAGGAGCAATGATTAAGAAACATTGCAGTCTACAGAAGGAACTCTTTTCCTTTTTAAAGACACTTACTGGTTTGACTATTATCCTACATCACATCATGAGGTCTCTTGAAAGTTAGGCATTGAAATGGAGCTGTCTTATTTAATGGAAATCAAAAATTAAAATCCATCATGATAAACCAGGAACACATTTACTCATAGATCCAGGCACTTTGACTGTGGTAATCTTCTTATCTTTGTTATCCATGGTTTCCTTCCTTCTAAAATCAACTTGTAAAATTATGGTAATGAGACAGAAGTGCCCTTGGGGGCGTTACCATATCCCTCCATGCTGTAGCTTCAAAGGCTGTTACACTGTCTAACCCATCCCTCTGCTATGTGTGATGCTGTCATAAGAATACAGCAGGAAGAGGAAGAGAGGGAGCACTGAGGGAGCAGGGGGTGGGTGAGACAGTCTCATGTCCAGCGTTTGGCTTGGAAGCCGTGTTCCCACCCGGTTCATATGTTACACTCCCAGTATACAACACCTGAACATGCCTAACCAGCACAATAGTTTATACAATGGGGGTCATTTTCACTGAATTGCCCCGGGATTTTGGCGCATGCGATCGGATTGTGTCGCATTGGCGCTGGCATGCGCGCGACAGAAATCGGGGGGCGTGGCCATAAGAAAACCTGACGGATTTGGAAAAACTGCTGCATTTAAAAAAAAAAAAAAGTGTCGCTGGACATGCGCTTACCTTCACTTGGCCTGGTGGATGTCGGAGGGACTGCCTTAGTGAATCCCGGCCGGACCCGAATCCACCGCAGAGAACGCACCGCTGGATCGCGAATTGACCGGGGTCATTTACTAAGGGCCCAAATCGGGTTTCCTGAATATTACCTATTTGTGCCGTTTTTCCCTGAATTGCCCCGGGTTTTTGGCGCACGCAATCGGATTGTGGCAGAACAGAACAGAATAGCGCCGTATATTCCTGCTACTAGAGGCATAGTTTTCCTTTTACTACCATGGAAATCCTGTGCACATGGTCTTTTAGGTTCTTTACACCTGAAACGTTGACCTGTAAAGACAATCTCCATTAGGAGTTTGATTCCCTTCCTGACCATTGAGTGACTATGTGACTATTCAGCAATGAGCAGAGTCTTCACCATGTTGATCATCCTACTATAAAGCTAATGATAACAGAAAAGCTAACGCTGCCCTGTGCAGTTCTGCTGCCGATCCATTCTGTAATGATTGACTGCTCATCATTTTGTTCATTCATTAAAAGTTATTATGTAAATGCAAATTTTATACCACACTTGAACATGCACTCTTGCTCATCTAATGAGATTAATTGAAAATCGCTGATCCTTGCCTGCGGTTATTGTGGAATCTGCTGCCTTGTAAAACAATATATTTGTTACATTGCTTTTGGCTTCTTCTGGAAACACAAAAAAAGAGCACTTCAACAATCCATGTTTGAATATTTTAGCCTTATCTGCGGATACATTTGAATTGGCGTTGCGCCCAGTTATTCTGCATAAGCGTCGCTCCATCACAGCAAATAAAAGCAACGTAATGAACAAATCATGTATTGCGAATGATACAACCTGGGAATGAGATGGTATTACTGTCATAAGGAAAATGCTGTTATGTATTGATAAAAGTCAGGATTGTCTCAGAATACAGCTCTAGTCCAGTAAACTCCATAAGTTCAGGGCCACGTCTGCTGTGAGGAGGGATGGAACTCTCGCTTCAGGCGGCCATGGAGCCCTGATTGTGGGGGCGGCATAATACCAGACAACGGGTGCCCATGGCTGCTGGAATAGCCCATTAGTAAAATCAATTGCATCTGGGTCTTTAAGTAGCACATGTAATTGTTAGGCAGAGAGGCAATGACTATTATGTTTGACTCTGCCACTCCGTACTCTCTGCAGGAGACGTGCGATGACATTACGCTGCCTGAGTCCTTTTACAGAAGATACGAAAGATCAGGGAGAAGAGAAGACCAATCTGTATATAGGAGTAGAATTTAACTATATTGAAGGGTGGCTGTATATGGGGGTAGGATTTAATTCTAATAAAGGAGGCAATCTGTATATAGGAGCAGGATCTTCACAACTATTGGGGCTGTATATAATTATATCTGGGGGTGTCTGAATATGGGAGCAGGATGTTAATTAAAAAGGGGGGGTGCTGTATATATCTATACAGGCGGTCCCCTACTTAAAAACAGCTGACTTACAGACGACCCCTAGTTACAAATAGACCTCTGGATGCTAGTAATTTACTGTACTTTAGCCCTAGGCTACAATGATCAGCTGTAACAGTTATCACAGGTGTCTGTAATGAAGCTTTAGTGTTAATCCTGGTTCTTAGGACAACCCAACAACCCATCCAATTGTCACAGAAGGAACAGAAGGAGCTGAGCAGATTGTACATAGTGTCCTATTTGTGGGCAGCATGTTATAGACCAAGAGGAGCAGAGCAGATTGTACATAATGTCCTATTTGCGGGCAGCATGTTATAGACCAGGAGGAGCAGAGCAGGTTGAACATAGTGTCCTATCTGCAAGTAGCATGTTATAAATCAGGAGAAGCTGAGAAGATTGTACATAGTGTCCTATCTGCAGGCAGCATGTTATAGAACAGGAGGTGCTGAGCAGATTGTACATAGTGTCCTATCTGCAGGTAGCATGTTATAGAGCAAGAGGAGATGAGCAGATTGTACATAGTGTCTTATCTGCAGGCAGCATGTTATAGAGCAGGAAGAGCTGAGTAGATTGTACATAGTGTCCTATCTGCTGGCACCATGTTATAGAGAAGGAGGAGCTGAGTAGATTGTACATAGTGTCCTATCTGCAGGCAGCATGCTATAGAGCAGGAGGATCTGAGCAGATTATCCATGTTAAAGGAGAGACATGTTGAGGAGAGTGTTCTTTGTGTAAGAATAGTGTATCATTTTGGCGTGTATTGTGTTTCCCTTGCATCCATATTAATTATGATATCCTTGGTTCGGCAGTGATGAAATGACTCTGTTGCTGTGTCCTAGTCTACACAGCAAAACTGAAAAGTAAACTGCAGAAGCTCAAAAATGTCAACCAAATGCACTGTTCCAATAGCCATTGTCAGGATTTTCATTATTTGGATGTAAAAACAAAAAATCCATTTTATGTTTATAACAAAAGCAGATCTGTCTAGTATGTCAATGAGTATTAATTCATTCTTTGAAGCCTCCAACAAGTTTGTACAGGCAGACATACTGGAAGAAATGAGGTAGAGTTGGGGCTATTGCCACAGAATAAGAAAAACACATAATAGAATTCATGAATGCGGGGAAATAAGCTTCAGTTCTCTGCAGAAACAAAATCGCCTGGAAATGTCAAGAAAACAAAATCTGAATTTTTCCTGTCTCCTTTATATTTTGCTAGACAATTTCTTTGAAGATTGAAGATACTTCATTTTCTCCAGACTTACCTCTCAAGTGAGCTCATTCAGAGGAAGGAAATATGCATAAGGGAGAGTTGAAAGGATTGTAGTCTGGTTTGGTTCAGAGAACCCACTTCCAAGAAATTTTTATTACGAATTAATAGAAAGGAGAGAGGAGCTCCTAAAATTAATGTCTCGCACCTAGAGCGCCCAGGTGGAAGTATGATGTCAGTAGAGACCGTGTAATGAGTAAAGGACATCTACCATCCTACTTACACGCTGCTGAGGGATCCCTCTTCTCCAAACTCCGGCTTACGTCACCAGATCAATTGCAGAGGGACGGTGACATCAGGGACCTCTGGGGACTGGAAGAGGAATGTGGGAGGGAATAAATTATAATATGAGGCACTCTGAGGCTCTGGTGACATAACCTGGAGCAACATGAACTGATTAGCATAATGTCCATAATTCTATATTGCCGAAAACAAGTTCTACTTACACGCTGCTGAGAGATCCCTCTTCTCCAAACTCCGGCTTACGTCACCAGATCAATTGCAGAGGGACAGTGACATCAGGGACCTCTGTGGACTGGAAGAGGAATGTGGGAGGGAATAAATTATAATATGAGGCACTATGAGGCTCTGGTGACTTAAGCTAGGGCAACCCAAACTGATTAGCATAATGTTCATAACTCTATATTGCCGAAAACAAGTCCTACTTACAAGCTGCTGAGGGATCCCTCTTCTCCAAACCCCGGCTTACATCACCAGAATGATTGCTGAGGGACGGTGACATCAGGGACCTCTGGGGACTGGAAGAGGAATGTGGGAGGGAATAAATTATAATATGAGTCACTCTGAGGCTCTGGTGACGTAAACTAGAGCAACCCGAACTGATTAGCATAATGTCCATAACTCTATATTGCCAAAAACACGTCGTTCTTACACGCTGCCGAGGAATCCCTCTTGTCCAAACTCCGGCTTACGTCAGCAGAACGTTTGCAGAGGGACGGGGACATCAGGGACCTGGTGGGACTGGAAGAGTAAAGGGGTAGTGAATAAATTATAATATGAGCTACTCTGAGGTGCTCCGGTGACGTAACCTAGAGCGCCCCAAACTCATTAGCATAACATTCAGAACTCTATATTGCCGAAAATGAGCCCTTCTTACAAGCTGCCGAGCTCTACTCCAAGCTCCTTTTATTCTAACCCTATATTACTGCTTTTTTGGCAATAAAGAGTTTTAAAAATTATGTGAATCAGTCTGGGGCACCTCAGAGTGTTCTCTGATCGCCTCGGGTTATAATTTATTTACTCCCCCATTTCTCTTCTAGTCTTGTCTGGCCCGTATGGTCCATTATATCAGATACTTTCTGCAGTCAGAGATTGTGCCTCAGGCTAAAGTTCATAGAGGGATTCCTCAGAAACTTGTAACTAGGACAAGTCTACCATCAGTAAAACCTGATAGGTCCAAGTCCCACCTCTTGGATCCACATCCATCTCAAAAAGTGGGGGGTCTAATGACACCATTCCCATGACCGGTCTGAACAAAGGGTTTTCTGTACATAACCATGCAATCTCCATTCAAGTCTGTTGTTCTATAGCTACGAATGGCAACGCATGTGTAGAAAACTCTACTCTCGTCTGCATTCATTTTACCTTCGCCCTGTCATGGTCAGCAGGAGGTTTCTATTTTGAAAGGAAAACCCCTTTAACTACTGTTATACCAACACAATTATTCAGGGTGAAAGAAGCTATATCCATTGATAAATACATTTATTCCTACAGCATTGGTTAATAAGCGTATCTTACCTGAGGAATAAGAACGGAAAAATCAGTAGTCGATCACAATTAGAAAAACACATTTAAAGTCAAATTCTGTAAGGTAGTTGGCAGAACAATAAAAACAGGAGGTGAGTCTACTCCTAAATAATAAGTAGTCACAACATATAAAATTTTGATATTAAACAATAATGTACTTCTAATGAGAGGAACAAAGTACAAACCTTGAATCTAAAGTGCAAAAATGGCATCAAAGCAGTAAAGTAATGTCCTACACCAAGAGGAAGAGCAGACAGGATACAGGCCACAGAAGGGGGAGGGACTTGAAATGTGTTATTATAATTATAATTTACTAATAGTAGTAGATTTATCATACGCTGGCGCCCCATGCCCTTTGCCAGATCTGACCTGGCATAGGTTTACATAAAAACCTGCAAACATTCATCTTTGTGGCCCACTCATACAGCGGTTTTGCCCTTTCTCGCCCCCTCCACGCCCACATGGCATGGAGGTGGTGTAGTTGCATAATTTTTCACAATTTTTCCCCTATGGGATTTTTCAGTATTTTTTCCTTGTATAAATGTTATATATCATTATATCAAGAAAATAAATAATATTCCATTATACAATTAAAGTTTCATATTCATATTCTAATAAATTTGATGATTCATCAATTTTACAAGTGGATGTCCTTTTTTGTACTTGTCAGATTGTGGTGAATCATTAGGGTTAGGATAAGAAAAATTAATCTACTTTCTATTTCCAATTAGAGATTTCACAATGTGAATGACGACAGCTGTGCCGACGCGTTTCATGCCGCGCCAAAGGGACAGTCTCTTATCTTAACATAATGATGAACTCCAGCTCCAAAATTAAGAATAGAAGTTTGCACGGCAAAAAATTTAAAAACAATTCGGATTTAGATAGTATTGATGTGAAATGAAGCTAATTAAGGAGCTTCTTCCAGCTTCATTTTTTTTTTTTGGTATTTCGGTACATATTATTTTATGTTCCAAAAATATTAGATTTCTATTTCTGGTTATTATTAACGTAATATCATCATGAAACATGAATTACTGTTTAAATTGCTGCCGGTATGTTAAATTCCCAAATTAAATTTGAGAAGCAATTAATTTTTATTTTTCCTAACCTTTAGTTTTCCTTTAAAGTATACGAAACAGTTAGTAACTTTGCAAGAAACATTCATCTGAACAGGTAAATGATTATCAAATCCAATTACAGTAAGTTACGGCTTCCTGTTATTTCCTTTCTTAATGCATTAAAATAGTATTTTCAAATATAAATTAGTAAAGCTTTAAAAATGACAAAATTGGAAACACTAACCACTACATGGCTAAATAGTTTTTCATACCATTACTAAGATTTTGAAGGGATCTTCAGTAGGAATAAGCGAACCCACTAAGGAGCATATTCTCAAGGCTCTTTTACTGTTCGGGTTCAGGTTATGAACATGAATGCTTACGCCCACTAGTGGAAGCCCCTTGACCTGTTGGGACCAGAAGATGAGATAGCCCCTGATTAGTGCTGGTACTCCCTTGACCTGTCAACACAGGACATAACCTGAACTTGCTTACGCCCACTGGTAACACTACTGGAAGCCCCTTGACCTGTTGGGACAGAAAGATGAGAAGGAACATAGCCCCTGATTAGTGCTGGAAGTCCCTTGACCTGTCGGGACAGGATACAACCTTCTGTTCAGGTACAGGTTATGAACATGAATGCTTACGCCCACTAGTAACACTTCTTATTGGTGCTCGAAGTCCCTTGACCTGCTGGGACAGGAAGATAATAAGAAACAAGACCCCTGTGAGATCTTCCCACGGTCCCACCAGTGTCTTACTGTCTTAGCAGTCAGGGGCAGAGAGGTCTTCTCTCTCGTCCCCCTGGTGGAGTGCAGATACCTGGTTCTCTGAGGACTAAGTTAACCCTGGACACAACCCTTGATCAGGCCCACAAGGTCTCCCGTCTTAGGCTCCTTTGGTTTCCAGTCTCAGCTGAAACAATCTCAGCTGACCTTCTGATGTGGCGCCGGCAGGCATGACACTGTGTGAGGCATATAAGGGATAATAGGGCACATTTACTAAGGGTCCACAGACTGCGATTCCGTTGGGTTTTCCCAAATATTTCCGTTTTGCAACAAATTGCCCCGGGTTTTTGGCGCACGTGATCGGATTGTGGCACAACGGCCCCGGCTTGCATGCGACAGAAATCGGGGGCCATGGCCGTCGGACCACCCGACGAATTTGGGAAAACCGCGGAATTTAAAAAACGAAATGTGTCGCAAGATCAGCACTCACATGCCCCAAAAAAAAGAAAGGGAACTCCGGCGGACCTCGGCACAGAAGTCACACCTGCAGGAAATTGGACGCACGACCTTAGTGAATCGAGGCCAAATCCTCGTTGGACAATGCACCGCAGGATCGCGACAGGACCGGGTAAGTAAATGTGCCACAATATGTTTTTGCGCCATCTTGGCCGAAGAATTTAAATCTCTCAGAGTGAAGATAATCTAAAGATGTGTATCCCAGCTGGATTACACTAGGGAAAAACTGTGTTTCTTCTCCAACCTACGTCTACAACTTTGCTCCCTTGTCTAATCCAACTAGAATATGCTTTTTTGGATTTATATGTCAGGAGGTGGAATCTAGCACCTGTCTGTGAATTATATTATATCTCAGTGGTGGCGAACCTATGGCACGGGTGCCAGAGGTGGCACTCGGAGCACTCCTTGTGGGCACCCAGGCCATCACCCCAGCACAGAGTTTCCAGACAGGACTCAAAACCTCCTCCTGCAGTCCCTGGTCACCCAGGACATGCTGTGAGTGTGACCAGTGCTATTTTAAAGCTACACATGCTTAGCAGCCTTGGACTACAGGAGGAGCAGGCAGGTGCAAGGCTGCGTTATTATTGCAGTTCCTGCTCTGAGACCGGCAGTTCTTTCTGTTCAGGGGGCCCTGGAAGGAATCTACAATGATAATCTGAATTTCTCCTCTTTCTTGGAACTGTTTTGGTGTCCTCAGGACGCTGATACAATTAAAAGCCTTGACAAGACAGGTAGCAACATGTTACCACTTAAATTGCAATATTGGCACTTTGCATTTAAATACGTAAGTTTGGTTCTAGTTTGGGCACTCGGTTTCTAAAAGGTTCGCCATCACTGTTATATCTCGTAGGGATTATATTAGAAAAAAGAGGTTGGTTTACTGTCAACATCTTTTGGATCTACAGTATGTTGCATGGATCTGAAATGTGCAATCCATATTATTGTATGTGCCCATCCTGTTACTGTGTGCATTTCTAAATTTACACAGTCAGTCCCTGAGTTAAGTACAAGATAACTTCTTTAGCTTTGCTCTTAAGTTGAATTTGTATTTAAGTCAGAGCTGATATATTTTATAATTGTAGCTCCAGACAAAACATTTTTTTGCCCCAGTGACAATTGGATTTTCTAAATTTTTTGCTGTCATTGAAACAAGGATTATCAATAAAGCTTCATTACAGACACCTTACAGCTGATCATTGCAGCCTGGGACTATAGTAACATCCAGAGACTTCACCAGAGGTCACAATTCTGTCTCTAACTAGGAGTCAACTGTAAATTGGGTTTCCTTAAGCACCTGTACAGAGCTACTATTTTTTTTATGAATGCCATGTGATTTATTTTCTTTTAATTATTGGATCGTGTTCCTTTGGATACCACATTATCGAGGCGCAATATACTTCAGGAGAATATCGGGATCTTTGCCCATGGGTTTGTAATACAATAGAACACTAGTACTTATCCACTTAATTACAAAAATATGATTAAAAACTATTTATTTTTTTAAAAAAAGGTTAATTTTAACAAATATACTGAAAATGTTATACACGTTAATGTAACAGTATCATTTCTATAAAGAAAAGGGTTCTAGTTATGCAAATTTATTTCTTAATTTCTGCAGTATATATCATCCACATCACAATAAAAATTAATGCCACATGGAAGTTTTCATCCTGGATGGTTTTATTTTACCTTTCATAATTTTTGATAGTTGGGATATAATGACACAGCTTGCGTCGTTAAAGCAGATGACTCATTTTTATGGCCATATTGGTGTAAATGATTTAAACGAGTTCTGAACTTAATTTTATTTTACCCTTAATTACTCCGAATACAACAGACAAAACTGATGGCGGGAGGTAGAATAATCCTAATTTCCCCAAATTCTACCGTTGATCTACATGGGGCACATTTAATAACAACAGTGCAGTCTTTACTATGTGCAGTTACCTGTGCAGTGTGCAGGGGGTGCCAGATTCAGGATTTCTGGCACACATTCTTCATGAATCTGGCGCCCCTTGCACTGCCCCACAGAGTGCACCAAGATTTTTTGGGCTTTCCATGTTAAATCTGGCGCTCGGTCCGACTGAGCATCGGAACGCCCTCTTCAGAGCCGAATTTTTTGTGATTATTTTAACCATATGCAACAAGGGTGTGTGGCCAAGTAGGGCAGGAGTGTTTTGTGCTAGAAAGGGGATGTGGTTTCAAATGCATCAATATGCATCAAAATGAAAAATTGCCAAAAAATGGTCTAAAAGCCTTGATGAATGTGCCAGAAGGCATTGTAGCCAAATGTTATTGTGTTTGAGCACTTAGGCACTGAGTCATAATATACGATAAGGAGATAGCGCTAGACACCATGACTGGCTTAACCCATTAACCAGACACAGGTTTCCAATATACTGTGGTCACATGACCCAAACACAGCAGAAATGAACAAACACAGAGGGAAGCATGGTAAGAACAGGGAAAGGCTGAAGGTATCAAAGGAGGCAAAGACACAGGGACATGTACATGCAGGGAGGTGTCTAATGGAAGAGATTTATTGAAAAGTGGCCAACCCCTTTTAGTTCAAAGGTAGACCTTGTTTTAGGAGTTAATATCCAAAACACTTTTTAAGCTCTGAGAGCTCAGTCCAGTTTCCACCAATTTGGGGGCAGTGGTCTCTCTACATATTGGTAATATGCACATATTGGATCTACAGCCTTGGAGATGGTCTTTAGCCCTTAAACGACCAGGCCATTTTTCGTTTTGGTATTTTACTTTTTCACTTCCCACTTTCAAAAAAACATAACTTTTTTACATTTTTCAATGACGGCTTGTTTTCTGCGTAAAAAATTGCACGTCATAGTGATGGTATTTAATATTCCATGCCGTGTACTGGTAAACGGTAAAACAATTCTAAATGCAGTGGATATTACGGCTTTCACTGTGCGTCCCAAATGACATGTCTTTATTCTTTGGGTCGTTACAGTCAATGGGATAGCAAATTTACTGTATTTACTTGAGTATAAGCCGACCCGACTATAAGCCGAGACCCTTAATTTTACCAGTATTTCCCCCAGTATACAGCCTACCAGCCCCTGTAGTATATAGCCTGCCAGCCCCCTGTAGTATATACCCTGACAGCCGCTGTAGTATATAGCCTGCCAACCCCTGTAGTATATAGCCTGCCGGCACCTGCCCCCCCCAGAATATAGCTTGCAGCCCCTGATCACCTATGTATAGCCTGCTGCCATTCGCACCCAGTAAATATCCAGCAGCCCCCCCCCCCCCCCCAGTTTATAGCCTGCAGCCACTGCCCCCAAAATACTGCATGAAGGAAAAAAAATGTGTACTCATGCACTCCATGGATGGTATGATACATGTCCCCAATTGTTCTTGTTCAACAAATGTAGGAGTAAACAGATAATTAAACTTCCCCAAGGACAAACTCAAGACAACAATATATATAAGCTTACTGTATCAACCATCAAAGAGGTCAATTAGGACCTAATCATGAATATTACTCTAAAATGCTAGAGAAGTCAGAAGTGGCCCTCACAAAAACGACTAAATCACAAAACCTACAAAATCTTTAAAAAACAAGAGAACTTTATTACGGTAGTTACAAAATATATGTTTCCCCAAGGACCCTGCCTATTTGACCCATTGATTTTCACCCACTGGAGATGCTGTAGGAATATACTATGTTCGTTAAAATCAGTGGAAGATCTCAAAGACTAGTTCTATCAGAGCCCAATAATGTGATAGCAAACATTTTAACCAAAAAATTTATTTGATCAAAAAATTCAAAAACAAATTCCAAAATTATTGAAGGTATAGATTGTTATATTCATTATTTTTGACCATTTTCCGTTCAATGGATGCCATAAACTATCCAAGCAAGTTGTGAGACTTTGTAAGAATTAAGAAGGCATTAACATTTTCATAAAATTGGTTAATGTCAAAAATGAATTTCATTTTGGCCCATTTAACACAAAGGTCATTAGTGCTTCTTGTCCGGTCCCATACATTATCGATATCCACCGCTAATGATCTGTCACGGCATCCTAAGCCATCAGAGCCACGCTAGACATTTTTAAATGTCAAGTATACTATTTGTCAAGCATGAAAAAACATTAGTGAAAAATTAATCCATTAAAGATTAAATTTATCTTCCTATAGGCATTAACTTACTCGCTGGAAAAAAAACGGAGCTGGGCGATTGGTCTAAATAATATTCCAAGCTTTATTAACTTGATAGTTAGGTTGAAAATTGTGCACGCTTCTAATCCTTACTGAATATGACTTTACAGTAGGCTATTTATGATCAAGTAAATCTACATGAATATGTTAATATAAACGTTAATTACACTAAAAATTACCGACCCATCGCAAGCGGAGGATCCACAACCGGAAGTAAATGGATTTGCTGTCGGATCTGGAGTATGATAAAGTAAAATGCGAAGCAAACATTGTAGATTTTTTTTGCCCCTGATGCTTTACCTCTTGCCACTGATTCCCCTTTTAACATTTTGGGGCACATTTACTTACTGTTCCTTGGAGTTCCTTGTCCGGCGATAATGCACTCTGGTGCGATTCACTAAGATCGTGCGCCCGATATCCTGCATGTGTCACTTCCCGTTCAGGTCTGCCGGAGTTCACCTTCTTCTTCCTGGTGCAAGTAAGAGCTTGGTCTCGCGACACAATTTGAAAGTTAAATTCCACGCTCATTCCGAACCAGTCAGATCGTCCGACGGCATGCCCCCTGATTTCTGTCGCATGAAAGCCGGCGCAGCTGCGCCACAATCCAATCAAGTGTGACACAATCCCAGCACAGACACCTGTAAAATACCTGTCAAAGCCGTGCAAAACCCTAAAACAGTGAACAATCCGACGAAAGTGCGATCCGCGACCCTTAGTAAATGATCCCCTTTGTGTTTCAGTTTTTTTGCTCAGCCCTGTTTAAAAAAAACACAACTTTTAGATTGTTCTGTGTACAGAGCTGTATGAGGTACAAATTGTACTTCCTGGTATTTATTATTCCATGCAATATACTGGGAAGCTGGACAAAAATTCCCAATGCAGTTACATTGACATAAAACCACATTTGCGCCATTTTTTAAAGGAAATGTCCCATTATTATATGCAGGAATAAAATGAATAGTAACAGCACTGAAATTATACATTCTGGGTATAAAAACAGTAGAAGGTGTGCTGTCAGCTAATGTCCGGGTGTCAAACGGACCAATAAATGATTAAGCTGTGCACTGGCTTCTACTTTAGATGTAATATTTATATAAAAGTTTTGGAATATGTAAAGGGTAATAAATCTTAGTCATATGATCACCTAACTATGCAAATGACTATATCAATAAATAACCTCTTAAACAAACAGTCATAATGTACAGGCGGTCCCCTACTTAAGAACACTCGACTTACATACGACCCCTAGTTACAAACAGACCTCTGGATATTGGTAATTTATTGTACTTTAGTCCTAGGCTACAATAATCAGCTGTAACAGTTATCAAAGGTGTCTGTAATGAAGCTTTAGTGTTAATATTGATTCTTATGACAATCCAACATTTTTAAAATCCAATTGTCACAGAGACCAATAAAGTTGTGGCTGCGATTACAATGATAAAATATACAGTTCTGACTTACATACAAACTCAACTTAAGAACAAACCTACAGACCCTATCTTGTATGTAACCCGGGGACTGCCTGTATAAAAATTATATAAAAGGTATTAAATCAATATATCACAGGGCAGCCACAACAACCAGGTGCTGGAAATACATCATTTAGGGACATTGCCCAGCACCTAGCTGTGATCAAATTTATATAGTGCATGGATTATAGTACTACCATCTGACTTTCACCAGCATAACCCAGGTTATATCATAGTTTATATGGTTGAAAAAAGACACTTGTCCATCAAGTTCAACCAAGGAAGGGAAGGCGATTGGATTGAGGAAGGGATTTAGGAGAAGTAATTCTATATAACATAAAGGTCAATGTTATTTAGATGTAAAAGGACATCTAGACCCTTCTTGAAGCTCTCTTCTGTCCCTGCTGTTACTAGCGCCTGAGCTCAGCTATTCCACAAATTCACAGTTCTCATAGTAAAAAAGACCTGTCGCCTCTGGTGATTAAACTTTGTGTTTTCTCCAGACGGAGACAGTGCCCCCTCGTCTTTTGATTTGATTTAATCTGGAACAACTTTCCACCATATTTTGGTGGGTGGCCAACACTTGTGGGGTGCATAGATTTTATTGATACTATTATGGGATAGTGTGTCTGAATGCCTACAGAAGCCACGGCCACAAATAGCTCATACAATCTCCCAAAAGAAAAGCCATTCCATAGTCTATGCATTTTCTTAGGGCCTCATCTTTCACTGCATTCACTGTACGCTCCAAATTACTCCTCTCCTTTATTGTTTGAGTTGGTCCAATCATGGAGATACCAAATTTATATGAAATTTATTATATTATTAGTATTAAACTAACATTTTTTGTACGTAAGGAAATTTCTTTGTTTCGCCTTATTCTGAAACCAATAACCTTCTCATACTTTGGTGTACGGACATGTGTAAGGTGTCATTTTTGCAGGACAAGCTGACATTTTCATTGTTCCCATTTTGGGGAGAGTAAAATATTTTTATCTCTTTATTTTCAATTTTTATGTGTTGGTAATGGGTAAAAAGTGTCGATTCAGACATATGTGCATTACATTCAGTTACACATTTCACTGTCAGGAATAATCACTACGTGTACTGATAAATCAGGGATACCTAACATGTTATTGTTTGCTTATTTTTATTTCAGTTTTTGGGAAAGAAGGGTTTTTTGAACTTTTTTTTAGGCCATGTAGTGTACTTGAACCCCAGATATTATATGGCTATTCTACAGTAACAGATGTAACAATTGACAAGAATGACCGGTCTCCCTCTTGGTCTTGGCAATTGAGCAATAGAGTAATATGGGTGTTTTTACCTCTGCATTTATACGATTAACACTCATGATCTATACCAGCATTAATCAAAAAAAATGAACATCAAAATCCATCATGATAAATCATGAATATTACTCATAGATCCAGGCACCATGACTGTGATAATCTTCTTATCTTTGTTATCCTCCTTCCTTCTACAGTCAACTTTTATAATTATGGTAATGAGTTAAGAGGGCTACTTGGAAAGTTCCCAGATCCCCCACATGCTGCAGATTTACAGGCTGTTAGACTGACTTACCCTCCCCCCTGCTCCCTCAGCACTTCCCACTCCCTCTGCCTGATGTAATCTCAGTGTAGCACAGAAAGTTTCAGCACACCGGGGGAAGTGCTCCTGCATTGTGCTGTCTATACTACAGACAGATTAGGAAGCAGACTTCTCTTTCTGTAGTGTCGTAACAGACAGTGGGGCTTATTTACTAAGGCCCTTGCGCCAGTTTTCTGTCGGGCTTTGCACATGCTTTCTAGTGCACTCTGCTTGCACATGTATTTAAGAAGTGTCTGCACCAGATTTGTGTTGCACACGACCCTTTTGTGGCACAGCTGCACTAGTCTTCACAAGACACAAATTAAGGGGCGTTCCGGTGCTCAATCGGACTGTGCGTCAGATATAACATGCAAAGTCCAACAGAAGTGTGTTGCATGCCCCATGTAAAAGGTGCACCAAAAAAAGTTGGAGCACTCTGCCGGAGTGCTCCAGGGGCACCAGATTCATGGTGAAGGGGCACCAGAAATCCTGCATCTGGCGCCCCCTGCACTATAAACAGGCAAACTGCATTTAGTGCAGTTTGCACTCTTAGTAAATGTGACCCATTGTCCTGACTCAAAAGACCAAGGTTTGCAATGCACAGTCATAACACTATGGAAGGAGCTGACTACTTTACTGCCTTCAGCTCTTCCCCTAGGCCTCAGCTGACATCTGTATTGGTGTATAAGCTGATCAATAATATTTATATAGCTGTAAAATATCTTTTAAAGGGTTATCTCAAGCTTAAAACATTAGTGGGTATCCGACCCTTAAAGGGGTATTCCCACAAAGGCAAGAATCTTAATTATACTCAGGGTAATAAAATAAAACATTCGCTATTTAACAAAAATACAGCATTTCACAGATATAATTCCAATCTGTCTCTATCAGTCCTGGTGTTTAGAATTTTGGTTGCCCCTGGATCTGACTGTAAATCTTCTGACTATGGTTGGATTCTTCTCATGAATATCTTCTCTTCTCTGCACACTGCAGTGCCCCACCCCCTCACATTACAAGGCGTGCTCAGACACTTCCTGTTGGCAAGCAGCATGCAAAGACTTACTCTTACTCTAAGAGAAGATCTTTACAGCAGGGGAAGGAGGTATAACAGAGATGACAGTCAGTGTTATTGATGATATTTAGCATAGCTGAGAGTGTTATTGTGTCTAATATGCATGTCATGGATGCCATCATCTCTCATCTCTGATCTGTCTTATCTCTCTTTTTCTATGTTTTAGATACTAGCATGTTCAGAAGCTAAATGAAAGTGTATATAAACCCTATACCCTGATAATCTCATAGCACTAGGGGCATCTCATAGCACTAGGGGGATCATGAAGTGTCTGCTTAGAGAGTCCCGCTCACACTCTGGAATCTTACACTGACCATCACTAAGTGATAGGAGCTAAAACAACAATAAAACTGCGTAAAATTTTAAAATAAGGGGGTTAAAAATGATTTCCTTTTAATGAAAACATTCTTTTTCTACAGAATACATTTTGCCTGGGGAATATAACAACTGCTGTGTTTCAGAAGCAGTGCCTCAGCTTTTAATGGATGGTGTCAGGTATGTAAATCTTGTTCTTGCTCTATTATTTGACATTCTTTTTAGTTTGGATGTGGATGTAGTCACTGTCTACATTTGACCTATTATTTAACATTTGCCCGCATTCTCTTATAGCTTCAAAACATTTTTTAACTGTGTTTAGAAATTGGAATTTTAATGTAGAACTCTAGCAGCTAATTCCCCTCCCCCAAGAATGAAAAAAAATCAAGCTATTTATGTGAATATTCTAACCGTTCTCCTTCTAGAAATCACACCACAGAAGAAAATAGCTTCATTACGTTCATACTTCAGGTGATAATTTACATCTAAAAGTCTCCTCTAACAAAATCCACTGCATACTGAAATTTGGGGTTTTGCAATCTTCACAATAGAAAGAATTCGCATTATCACATTCATAACAATAGATAAGTTTTTGTTTTTTTTTATTTTTGCTAAAATTTTTGTGGTTCCCTTTTAATCGTCTCTCAGTTGTGTGAAAAACCACAACATGAGGATTGCAGGTTGCCCCTCTCCATGGCGGTGGTCCGGCCTCGGCTCACCTACCTCTGCACGTTCCTGCTCCCGTCCTGGCTGCCCAGCATGCGCGTCCTCGCTCCCTAGGGTGCACACGCGCCGTCACTCACGAATTTGACTCACCACTGATTGGCACTGGTCACTTCCCGGGTTTCCAGGCCGGGTTCTCCCAGCAACCCCCACCAGATCTTTGAGCTACATGCCATTGAGAAAGCTTTCCATGAGTGATACCTGTGTTCTAAGCTCTCGTTGTGACCCCAGACCCATCCTTCGCTCCTTCGCTGACAGCCCTGACCACCTTCCCCGTCCGTGAATTTGAACAATTGCCGCCTGCCTTGACCACCTCCCTGTCACCGACTACTAGGTTGTTTGCTGATTCTGTACCTCGACCTTGGCTGCCACCGTAGACAAGTCACGCCCAAGGAACGACCTGGTTCATGCTGCAGCAAAACCAACCTGCTTTGCGGCAGGCTCTGGTGAAAACCGGATGCCACTTAGATTCTGGTCCCAGGTGTCGGCTTGTGTCATCGTCCCCGGTGGTCCAGGGGGTTCAGTACCCAAGAAGCCTGAAAAAACAGTTGTGGATCAATGTCATGTGACCCTGCACACACCTCCACACATGTGACACATATTATCCAGTGACACTATTGGGTAAGTATTTAACTTGTTTTGCCTCTTAGCGCCTTATGCACAGCTAGACTAAGCACAAGAGTGCGTGAAACAGCCCATCGCCATCCTTTTCTGTCCGTTTTTTCCTCCCTGCCCCATGATTGACCATCAATAAAGAAGAATCATTTGTTTGGTGAGTGCCGCTTCTTTTTATCTTCTATCCTGGGATTCAAGTTCTAGTTTTCATTTATTGCAATTTTGGGAATATATGTTTTTTTATTACCTAAATTAATATATATTTTTTCTAAATAGAGGGTATTAAAAAAAATGAAATCTTTTCCAACTTATTTTTTTCCCCATTATAGAATTCATAGTTTGGAATAAATACATTTAAAGTTTGGATGGTAAAAATATCTTGATAAATACACTTTGGATGGAAAAACTAAAAATATACTTTTTCAAAAATCTATCCAATGATATTAAACATAGCCCCCTACCCCCACCATCACCGTGCAGTGGGGGCAACTTGAAATGGTAACACGTCTCAGTAATCAACAGAATCGAAATGTGTACAAGAAAGTTGAACAAGTGAATAAATACACAGCAGATCCAAAGTCTGCAAACAGACGTGTAGGGGGATGGAGTAAAAATTATGTAATAAATAAAAAATATGGCTGCTTGAACCAGCCATCAGCCGCCATCTTCTATGTAAAGTCCATAGTCAGGGAGACTGCAGAGAAGCATTTTCCGGATAACAGACAGGGAGAGTGCCCATAATTGGTTAATAAAGAGTTATAGTTGCATGCCGTAAGCGAGTGTGATAGGCCTGCACATATGGATTAGTTTTAAGAGAACATTTAAAGCATTGGGGGTTGGGTATTAGTCTTTTATCCCGGGGTAGGGCATTCCATTGTAACCTACAAGAAAAATGTTCTATGGGGAGGAGACTTAAGTTAATCATCTCTCTAATGTGTGAGAGGTGAGGACTCACTTTACAACAGTCGTCGAAGAAAACAGAAAACTGCTACATCTACGTCGCTGTTCCTGGGTTGCGCAGAATGTAGTTCCTACATAAAAAATTTAGACTCCTCCCAACTCAATTTTAGTTTTTTAGTTTTCATTGCTAAGATTTTTAAGACATTTTTGCCACATTTTTGTTTTCGATTTGATGGGCATTTTTTGAGATATCTTCATTTTTTAACAACTGTTTTAAAAAATTACCCATTTTGATTTTCGTGGATTCCAGCGCCATCTGTCAATGAAAATGACTTTAAACATAGATTGAATCAATGCAATTTTTCCTGGGGAATTTGCAATAAAAAAGGGGGTTTCTATTTATGATTTTAAAGTTGCCACCTACCACTAGGGGGTGGGGCTATGAGGAAAAGTTTAGTATCATTGGATTGGTTTTTGTAAAAATATTTGAAATATATATTTTTAATTTTTTCAATCTGATGTGTATATTGCACCAACCTTTAAGTTACACCCAGTATATATAATCTAAGGAATGGGAATCATTTTAAATTTAAAAGAAAATTTGAAGCTTGTTACTATTATTATTATTATAATTATGATTTTGTTTTATCCAATTTTTAGTGCCTATAAAGAACTTGAATAAGCAATTACTTAACTACTTAAACAAAGAGTGCAATACTTCTTTGTGAAACTGTGTGAGATCTTGGTTTTTGTGGGCCAAGCTGTTGTTTACCATTCTGGTTAAAGAAACATTTTGAAGCAGTCAGGACATTAATTTATTTACATTATTCATAATGAAGAAGGCAAATATATTGGATAAAACAAGTTTAATTTGCAGTGTCAGACAACTTTTTCTTTTTTGGCTGTTGTGTGACAGCGCCTTATATTATCTTATTTGAGTTAATGATGGCTACACCTGGAAAATTAAATACAAGCAGTCCCTGGGTTACGTACAAGACAGGTTCTGTAAGTTTGTTCTTAAGTTGAATTTGTATGTAAGTCGGAATTGTATATTTTATAATTGTAACCCCAGCCAAATTTTTTTTTGTCTCTGTGATAATTGGATTTTAAATATGTTGGGTTGTCATAAGGACCAGGTTTAACAATAAAGCTTCATTGCAGACACATCTGATAACTGTTATAGCTGTTTATTGTAGCCTAGGGCTAAAGTACAGTAAATTATCAATTACCAGAGGTCCGTTTGTAACTATGGGTCGTCTGTAAGTTGGGTGTTCTTAAGTAGTGGACCGCCTGTATTTCAAACTTTTCCAGATGCAGTGATACCAATTCTGTGTTTTTTGGCATGGTAAATTGAGAGGCTACACTGTCACTTTAAGAACTGGAATTTTTCATAATCCAGAATTACTGGTGGATTATTAGAAAGGCTTGAAAGTGATATAGGGAAAATTAATGAGCAGAAATATGTCTGAATATGTTTTAACAATGTTATACATGTCTATGTACAGTAGCTATTAATCCTGTACACTGATGTATAATGCTAGCTTAGTTATTAAAGTCAATTGTCATCTTGTTACTTAAGGCACAGACATACGTCTTGTCAATAAAATGCTTACCCCACCATAGATAATTGGCCTAGTGGAAATAATTGATGTTGAAAACACATAATATGTCGATTAGTTAAGCAATAGCGCAAGGTCTAACCCCATCTAATGCCAGGGACTGAAAATTGTGGAAGAAAACAAATTAAAAATTCAATTTAGCTTTATATGTTTTCCATACATAATCCTCATTACTATAAACATAACCGTAAAGGAAAACTTCCAAGTCATCGAATATCTGCAGATCTCTTACCTGAAAGGACAGGCATAGAATTGCGCCCTAGCCTGCACCTATAGGCAGTGCCAATACATTGGGCAAGGACGCACTGTGCCGGCAGGAGTATAGGGGGCAGAGTAATCGTGATTCCCGACTCGGGGATAACAACTAAATTACGGCTTGTACGCCTGTTTTCAGGCATACTAGCCATTATAAATCCCTCCCACCAAATTTTGTATTATACTGTAACCTATATATTTTTTTTTAAAGCGACATTTAATATAGTGTTAATTACAGTTTTCTTCTATTCTGATCTACAGCTTCATACAGACCAATATGTACACACAGAGACTACAAAAAACACTGTAATAGTTTGTACAGTCATTTTATATTCGCTTTTATCTGTCCACTACTTCATGCTAACTTAGATTTTGTGGGTCAAAAAAAAAAGCAACAGATGAAAAAGAGTGGGGCTCTGTAGTCTGTTGCCATAGAGACATATAGGGGCACATTTACTTACCCGTCCCATTGATGCCGGCGATCCGGAATGTCTGACGATGATTCTGAGCTGTCGCGATTCACTAAGATCGTGCGCCCGATTTCCTGCATGTGTCGCTTCCGCGCTGAGGTCCACCAGAGTTCACCTTCTTCTTCCCAGTGCATGTGAGTGCTGATCTTGTGACACAATTTGGTTTTTAAATTCCGCAGTTTGTCTGAATCAGTCGGGTTGTCCGACGGCCACGCCCTCCAATTTGTGCCGCATGCAAGCCTGCGCCGATATGCCACAATCCGAACACGTGCCGCAAAAACCTGGGCCAATTCAGCGCAAAATGGAAAAAATTGTGAAACCTGACGAAAATGCGGCCGCGGGACCCTTAGTAAATGTGCCCCATAGCTCTATAGAAAGTTGTATCAATTAAAGAGCGTGGAGTGATTTTAATATTTTTTTAAATACTTCAATAAATACAAACTGATTGCACATATAATGCTGACGTGTTACCTACTGAGAAGAATGTATAATTAGTTATAAATATAATAACCTATTTTCTATTTTTTTTAATAAAAGCGAGGGATTAACACTTACATACTGTATGCTTAATTAGTCGTTTTAATTACAGTTATATTTGTGCCATAATGACATTTTCGTTACCGTAGACATGTATATAAAATGAGCTTTATAAGTGCCGCTAGCTCTTAGGCTTCATGCACCCTAATGTATGCCCTAACGGATACATCCACCGCGATGGAGAGGAGGAGGGGTGACCCCTTCCCTCTCTAAAGATATGCACGGCGTACTGGCCGTAACATGGGGAAAGATAGGACATGTCTATGTGTGGCACCGTATCGCTCCATGTGCCCATTGCCATCTATGGGGGCATTTGTATGGCTGCAAGCATATGTCCCCCATACGGTCGTATGCATGCAGTCTTACTTTCAGGGGAGGCCTTCTACTTCTAACCTTGCAACAAAAAAAAAATTATGTGAAAAGTCTTATTTTTGGGGAAATACATATTGGGGCAGATGTATCTTTTTTGTGTTTTGCCTGCAGCTTGTAAGGGATAACACCCATGATCAGTGTCAGCACAAATCCCGGTAGCTAATGAGCAAACCCTTTTCAGAAGCTGAAGGGTTGCTTGCCCCAATGGCGGGTTTTTAGGTCCCGGTCTGGGTCCAAATACATGAACCCAGACTGTTGGCCCAGGTTTGGCCGAACCAACCAGATCCAAGTCCCTCTGGGTCCATTCATTACTAATTGGGAGAATCCCTGAAGTTGATGATGTCTGACTCATCTTGCTGAATAGATATGAGAAAGATAGATACATAGATAGATATGGGCATATTTATCAGAACCTCTATGCCACGTCAGGCCCTGAAATAATTGCAAATGCTGATTGCTAGCACTTGCAATTATTTGCCCCAATCCGCCACCATCACGCGAGTGGGTCGTGAAGGGTCATGAAGGGGGGGGGGGAGCATGGCCAGCCGAGTGGAGGATGTATCCATCTGGGAGTGGACCGGTGCGGGGCTTTACTGTCCCCGCGCCGGTGCACTCGCTGCTGCCGGCGACTTTTCACATGTCCTGCCTGGCATAGAATAAACGCTGCGCGGCAGCCTGCCCAATACATCAAAAGGCGAAAGCCTGTAGTTCTATGTACAGAGAGTAGAGAGATTCCTATATTTTACATGCACAGAGAATCTAAAGTGAAAAGATAAAACTGTACAAATGTTAATTTAAAGAACAAACTGCAGATCTGAAGATTATACGTTGTTTTTCAGACATCTCTGTGTTAGTTTAAGAAAAAGCCGGCAAGCTCTACTCCGCCATTGTCTCTGTAAAATCCAGCTGATAACTGCTGCAAAAGCCAAATATTTTTCAATACCCCCTTCCCATATTCTAAACACCGTGATTTCATACGTCAGGAAGACGGGGTGATGAATGGGGGCCGCTGTTTACAACGTTTCAACAAACAAAAGCTTTCCATCCTCATCTGCAATTAGGCAACGTTTTACTTGATGGAAAGCTACAGAAAACGTTCAAGGGTACTTAGAATAGAAAGGAAAAACACAAGAGAACACAACAGGAGGAACAAGTGAGAAACCGGCAGAAAATAGGAACAAATAATGCTGAAGATATGGGAAGAATCACAGACACATCAGAAAAGAGAATAATATAGATGAGATACATAGATAGATAATAGATAGATCTGAGATCTGAGACAAAAGTTATCGGAGGAAGGAAGTTCAGCAAGTTCATATCAAGAACTAAAAAGTAATTTGGCAAACAGGAGAAGGCAGTCCTGTAACTTTCAATGAGATGACTGTGATTTACAGTTCATTGAAAACTGCGCCCGACTGCCAGTGATGCATAACGGTATTATATTCCGGGTGTATTGCATCCGCTGAGGCATGGCATGTCAAGATGTTTTTAAAATTACACTTTTGCTGAGTTATCTGGTGACACGCGGTATAAATAGAAATGCAATGCATTAGTCAGCAGTAATGTAGAAATGTATAACATATGATGCTATTAAACTTTTACCATAGCCCTTTGAATCTAATGTTCTGTAACAGTGGTAGAACACTGTGTGCTGAGGGGCATTTCCTAATGTGAACATTTTTAACCTTACCAAAATACCTATACATCTCCACTAGAAACCACTGCGAAAGGTGTTTGCAGAAATGAAAATACCATGTGAAACCTCAGCGGAATTGGGCATTAGGATTCACAAGCTCGCTGCCGTATTACCCGTCTATAAAATTCCTCCAAGCCTCGGGTTAACATGTCACTGTGGAATAAAGTACAGAACGTGCAACTATCATTTCTTATTACTCAATTACAACTAATCTATTTTTCTACATAAGAACTTCTGCAAATAATATGTACACGCAAGTCCCGAAAGACCTGCGCCCGCTATCTGCCGAAAAAAAGCAGTCAATGTTACGGTATTGTTTAAATGTTCCACATAATATTACCGGGGGAAATGCTGCAAAATACTGATTTGATAGAGGAGTAAAAATCCATTTTAAAAATTGGATCCTGTTTTTTTAACTACTGTACCTATTGTTAATGGTTTTGGAATAATGGTAGTAGTAGATGTCTATAATAATAATTCTTTATTTATATAGCGCCTACAGATTACGTAGCGCTGCACAGAGCTGCCCCTGTCCCCCGGTCCCTGTCCCCAATGGGGATCACAATCTAATCATTCTACCAGTATGTTTTGGAGTGTGGGAGGAAACCCACGCAAACATGGAGAGAACATACAAACTCTTTGCAGATGTTGACCAGGGTACGACTTTAAAGGAAACCTACCACTGCTCGCATGATAAAATCATGCGAGCAGACCACCTGGTAGGCTATTTAATACTGATGCCGGCACATACTTTTGTTAGGCACGGCGATCGTTAGTTTAGCTAATAAAAAACTTTTTACTTACATATGAAAAATAGCCATCCGGTGCTACCCTACGTCATCTTCGGAAGGGAGATGCCTTCCGATGTTTAATTATTCACGCCTCCTTCGTTGCACTCGTCCTCCTTCAGGTGCCGAGAGCCGTGACGTCACCAAGCTCTCGGCACCTATCGCGCATGCGCAGATACTAACTCTCGCACAGCCGGCTGGCGATAGGTGCCGAGAGCTTGGTGACGTCACGGCTCTCGGCACCTGAAGGAGGACGAGTGCAATGAAGGAGGCGGTAATAATTAAAGATCGGAAGGCATCTCCCTTCCGAAGATGACGTAGGGTAGCACCGGATGGCTATTTTCATATGTAAGTAAAACGTTTTTTTTAGCTAAACTAACGATCGCCGTGCCTAACTAAAGTATGTGCCGGCATCAGTATTAAATAGCCTACCAGGTGGTCTGCTCGCATGATTTTATCATGCGAGCAGTGGTAGGTTTCCTTTAAACTAGGACCCCAGAGCTGCAAGGCTGTAGTAGTTACCACTGAGCCCCTGTGCTGCCACTTTAAGTAATTGCAGCAGTCCAGACCAGCCTTAACCAGCAAGTATGGCCTCCGGCATCCGTCCTCCATCTGCTTCTCACCTTCCTCTTGCTCCCAACTCATTCTCCAGGGTCCCGAGGCTCATAAATACTTTCTAAAATATACAGGGCCAATATGCCCATTACTATGATTTTTCTAGGCAGTCCCAATGCCCCCCTGGTGATAAAAGGCACGTTCCACCACCAGAAGGTTCCTTAGTAATACAGGTTTTAGGCTCTAGTTTTCTGCACAGGGATCTGTATTGTGTTCTGATCTTCATGTTCCTGACCCCGTTTCTTGATTAACAACCTATAATTCTGTATAGAGTGCTTTCATGAACATACAAACTCTTTGTAGATGTTGACCTGGGTGGGACTAGAACCCAGGACTCCAGCGCTACCCACTCAGCCACCGTGCCGCCCTTTTAGTATTCAATATGTCCCTTACATATTTTAATAAACTTCTTTTGTCCGGAACACTGAAGGATCAGGAATTAGTGGTCACCTAGAGGTAATGAGCAGCCATATTTGGACAGTCTACCACCAGAAATCTGGTGGTAGATGTGCTTTAAAGACATACATTTCAGTTTGTACTCTCATTTTCTATCTGCATAAAAGATAATAAACACACACATTTTTATACAATCACACTCCTTTATACACTTATATATACACACATAAAGTTTTACACTCATACACACATGTATACACTTTTACACATATACATATATCTATACACTCATAAGCACACATTTCTGCACTCAAATACTTTGGGTATGGAAAGTATTCAGACCCCTTTCAATTTTACACTCTTTGTTTCATTTCAACCAATCGGTAAGATCAAAAAAGTTCTTTTCTTTGCTCATTAATCTGTAATCTGCCTCCATCTAGACAGAAGAAAAAATACAGAAGTGTAGATATTCTCATGTGCCCTGACATGCATTGTGAGCTGTGAGGTCTTACATAGACTGTTGTGTGCCTTTTTAAAATCAAGTCCAATCAGTTTAATTAAGCACAACTGAACTCCAGTGAAAGAGCGGAACCATCTCAAAGAAGATCAGAAGGAAATGGATCACATGTGAGTTATATATGAGAGTCACAGCAAAGGGTCTGAATACTTTTGAACATATGAGATTTCAGTTTCCCCCCACACCCCAACCACATACATCATGAGGCTTACATCCAATTTGGTGTAGTCTTGTGTGAAAATCAGCGAGAGTTTGCTGGCTTCTCAAAAGAGCACAGACACGTGGTAGTAATGTGCCTGCCCCATCCATTGACCGCCGTTCCCCTCTGTGCCCCCTCCACGCCCATGTACATGAAATCCTTAGACACAGTATACACACACCGTATATACACACACAATATAAACAAATCATATACATACTGCATATTCATACATAGAGCATGTACACACATAGACACAGTATATAGACATCATGCCTACATACATTGCATAGATAATCATACATCAAATACACATACATACTACATATACACACATACATACAGCATATATACACACATATATAGCATATATATGTGTATACAAACAGCACAAAATACACAAAGTATATACAAACAAACACATACAGCATGTACAGACACATACACCATATACATACAATATATACATAAACATGCAGTATATAGACATACAGACATACATATAGTATTTACACACATACAGCATATACACACATATAAACAGCACATACACGCATATAACCTATACACATAGCATATACACACCTTATATACTAATACAGCATATACACACACATAGTACACAGATGTGTACTATGGAAGTTGTGCACTCTTGTGTACATATAATGCTGTATAATGTTCAGCATAACCTGTATATATCAGTGCACCTCCTCAAATCTTTAGTGGGTCAGGTCAGGTGATGGTGCCCTCTGACACCCCAATACAATAAAACTGCACATTATAGAGTGGCTGGCCTAAGGCAAACCGGGCATTAATCACGTTTTTATGCATTTTATGTATATAAAAAAGTCTCACACATATAAACAATCATGAAAAATGGGAGAAACATTGTTGTGTTAATAATTTTGTTAAGTGTAGTTGGAAATGTGAGCTGCAGATAAAGCTCCAGTTCCCTCCTATTCAACAACTTTTACTTCTGGTTCTGTAGTTCACAGAACCATACTTCTGGTGCATTCTGAAAGATGAGATTCTTATCTCTAATATGACACCAGAAGCATGGTTCAGGGTGCTAAAATTCCAAATACAGAGGTGACAGGAGTGATAATAAACAGCTTATATCTTTTCTCTATTCTCCTGCTGTCTCTAAGAGCTGAAAGACGTCTCTAGCATCAGAAAGACGGCGCTGCAAACTAGGAACGTCATAAAGAGATTAAAAAAACATGTAAATATATTGCATTTTATTTATAAGTAAAACGATATTCAATTATTCCATTGATTCTCTTGCTGGTTAATTTATTAATTGGCAAAATACTATTATTATCATTATTGTTGTTTTTATTATAGTTATTATTACATTTATTTATTATTTCTGTTATCTGAGAAATCCAGCAACGAATAATTCAATATAAGTTACCTTTTTTAAGTTATTCTTCTGCAATATCACACGATCACATAGACCCTACACAAATTTTTCTTACTACTGCAATGCTCTGTCAGTTGTGCTTCTATACATAGTAATAGAGTGATCCAGAATCCCATTGTGGTGCAATACAGACTATATATAGTGCAATGGGAGCCAGCTTCTGCCTAGACTGCCACCTAGTGTTCATGCTTTGTCTTTCACTCCACTAAAGAGCATGCAGGCAGCCTGGTATCACAGATGTGAGCTTATTAAAGAAAGAGAATTATATAAATATAATTAGTTTTATTAACTGAACATCTGAGACTAGAGCAATTATACAAATGTAACACAAATAGAATATACTAATTAAAATAAAATAGAGAGGGAATTTATCATCTAAAGGGATTCTATGCAAGTTATAACGAGGTTTCTGAAACATCACACATGTATCTTTATATAATATATTGTGATCCATGAAAGGTGTGAATAACTTTGGAGTTGAATATATATATATATATATATATATATATATATATAGCTGAATGTATAAGTTCTTGGCAAAATGGCAAGGACCATATGAGGTCATGGAGAAAGTAGGGGAGGTAACCTACAAGGTATCTCAGCCGGGGAGGAGGAAACCTGAACAGATATACCACGTGAACCTCCTAAAGCCATGGAGGGAAAGGGAGTCCCTGATGGCCGTGGGAGTAGAAAAAGCGTCTGTCACCAAGAAGGGGACACCGGAGGTAGGTGTACCCGATGCCAAGAACCTTTTGGAGACAGAGTGCCCAAGCTACAACCAAAACCCACTTATATGTCGCAAAGTGCCAACATGGCAATTTAAGCAGTAACTTATTGATCCCTGCTGTATCACAGGTTTTTATCGTATTGGCATCCTGAGTTCACCAATACAATAGAAAGATGGAGAAATTTGAATTGTAGCTTCATTCAAGGCTCCTCAGAAGAGGAAGAATCAGGGGACCCAGAGCAGGAGCCCCAATTACAATCCATCTCTATCCAGCCCTTCCTGCTCCTCCTGTAGTCCTGGCAGACAGATAGCGCTGAGCATGACACATCCTGGGCTGTATTGGATCACAGGAGAAAGCCTTGAGTCCTAGCTGGCAAACTCTGTGTTGGGCCGAAGGCTTGGGTGCCCACAGAAAGGGCTCCAAGTGCCACCTGTGGCACCTGTGCCATAGGTTTGCCACCACTGCCATAGAGCCTTATGTGCCTAAGGGCACCGTTGTTTTTAACTTAGTTGATCGATAGAGAAGATTACCACAGTCACGGTGCCTGGATGTATGAGTAAGTGTCCCTGGTTTATAAGGATGGATCTTGAATGTAGATTTCCTTTAAGGGGAACCTGTCACTGCTGTTTGAAAAAAATGAGCATTAGACAGGTTACCATAGAACCTTTTATGCCTTTTTTTTTAACTAAGTTGATTGATGGTCACAAGTGGAGAAAATGAACTTTGATTCTCTTCCTGGTAACCAGGGAGAGAATCCAGGGAGTCTACTGTATACTCAGCCGCCTCCTCAACAGCCTCCTCTCGCAGCCGCCTCCTCAACACGTCATCGGTTTTTCCTCATTCCACTCCTCTGTCCAATATGTCACTTGGCTGTCTTGCCAAAATCTCATGAGTGTGCATAAGCCGTTTTTGCCGCTTTTAATGGGCGGCAGAGGGAGCGGACCGCTCAAACGCTCACTGTGAATGCGAATGGGGACATGCGATGCATGCACAGTGAGGAAGCAGAGGGCGCAGACCACGCAAACGCTCACTGCGCATGACAGCCGCAAGCAGCTTATGTGCATGTGCAAGTATTCGGAGAGACAACCAAGTGACATATCGGAGAGAGGAGTGGAATGAGGAGGAACCTATGACATGCTGAGGAGGCGGCTGCTAGACTCAAGCGCGAGTATACACCCAGTCCAGCTCGCTGGATTCACTGCCTGGTTACCAGGAAGAGAATCAAAGTTCATTTTCTCTTGTGACCATCGATCAACTTAGTTAAAAAAAAAAGGCATAAAAGGCTCTATGGGAACCTGTCTAATGCTGATTTTTTTCAAACAGCGGTGACAGGTTCCCCTTAAAGGAAATCTACCATCAAAATCCATCATGATAAACCAGGGACATTACTCATAGAGCCAGGCACCGGGACTGTGGTAATCTTCTTATATTTGTTATCCATCCCCTCCTTCCTTCCAAAATCAACTTTTATAATTATGTTAATAAGCCAAAGGGGCCCGGGGGGGAGTTACCATGGCACTTACACACTCCCACTGTGTTGCGCAGTGAGATTATAGGAGGTAAAGGGAGGGGCAAGTTCTGAGGGAGCAGTGGGGGGGGGGGGGAGTTTAATGTCAATTAAAGCTACAACAACCCCAGGAGTTCTTTGGATCCTTACCATAAAACTAATCGTTATTTAGCTACTTTAGAATTAAATTAAGGAGAAAAAAATCTGTGATGAATATTATTGGATTTTTTCATGAAAATATGTTACACACTTGTTGTTTCAGTGGTCTGAATGCAAATAAATCTTCAAATGTGTTTAGAAGCAATTCAGTGCATCCATAACAGGCAATGTCATATAGAAATGTGGGAAGTGAGAACCATAGTCGGGTAAGTATGTGAGCTTTTTCTCATAATGGTTTTCCATATTCCTGGATAACCAATTCAGCAATGGAGGCCCATAATCCTCTGTCTGCTACAAGCCAGAATGCAGTAGAGAGGTGCTGGTTACGTGTCCCGATCTCCATTCATGTCTCTGATGTGATAAAGGCAGCTCTGTGTCCCACACCTTTCTGGGACATAGATATCCCCTGTCCTCTGTCCAGAATGGCCACACATGAGCGCAATTCTCTATCGGAGTCAATGTAAGCTATGACACAGGGGTGTACTGGCCATGAGGCGAGTTGAGCCTCTTGCCTCTGGCAGCACCAACTATAGCAAGATTTGGAGCAGTCAGATGCTATAGAGCCGGACCTGACACTTAAATATGGTGTCTCTTCACATCTGATGTAAGCACGAGAGACTGCATGGAGAACCCACTTGCAAAAAAATAATCTAATATTTTTCTGTTGGATGGGGAAAAGGGAAGCACCTTTGTATTGCTTGCCTCAGGCAACAGAGAGTCTGCACAAGCCATCACTTTTTATAGACAGGAATGGAGAGCAGTAGCGGATTATAATATAGGCGGTTTTGGTGGTAACCCAAGCCCTCTAGGAGGCCGATGGCTGTCCATACCAAATTATATACTGAAAAGGACCTTCACTCATTAAATCCTTGTATCTCTGTTCCTTCTTCAATACATATTTACACAAGGGCCATTTCAGAACTTTAGAAGGTCCTCCAACGGTCCTGAAACCACGGATTGAAATCAGGCAGAAGGGACACATCCTCCATTCCCCAAGAAGCTGATTCTAGTACCAGATGTAGGAAGTGATTCCAGACTTGTAGGGACGATAATATTCATACATCCCAGAGCCCATGGACATCTTATTCCGCCCCTGATTGAAAATGTTGAAAATGTCCCTGACCATGTATTTTTTGGTAGTCAATAGCTAGATAGTAGAAAGATAAGAAAAGGAATGGCACTCGCCGCGTTGTCTCCTTCCAATGCAAATTTATTTGTGCATACTCACAACAAAGACAAGGAGTGTCGTTTACAGGTCGAGGGGAGGGGAGGATGCAGGGACTCAAAACATGACAAATAGGACAGCTGTTTCGCGCGCTCGGCGCTTCATCTGGCTTGTCTGTTCACACACATGTAAAACATAACGGGCATTTAAACCTGCTAACCACGCCCCCTGAAACAGGAAGTGGATTCTATTGGTTCTTCCACAAGTTAGACAACTCCCAGTAAAAATAGAGATCAAATGCCTTTGTTCATTAAATATGCCCTACAAGTCAATGCACTCACCGGTGGCTAGGATGCGCTGTGGTCCGCTCTCATCCAACCTACATCGGTATGGACGGGGCGTGCTGCGCACAGCCGTCCCGCATCTGGCAACGGGTCAGCTGTCACATGACACGCCCCCCCAGCGACGCCAGCCGCAGAGGCGGGGATCAGTCGCAGGCTGCGCCGGAATAGGCGCACGACCGAAGGGGTAGAAGTGTTGCTGTGATTACAGCTGAAACAATCTAACGGCATTAATCAACAATGGGAGTATAGCGCGGCATGCGCTTGAAATATATCTGAGGAAAGGGGCTGAGTGGGTAGCAAGAAAAAAACGACCTGTATTTAAAAACTGTTTACCATAAGTACCTCATGTCAGAATGGACATGGGAACCAGTGCTAATTTTTTCCCCCAGATTTTTGAAGTTATATCTCGTATTGGGGAAAAAAATAGCTGTGTATACAAATACGCAGTGGAATTACATATTATTACATAATGTTACAATTGGTGATGTTTCTTAACTTAGTTTCTTTTTAGTTAGAAATCGGGATTGTAGGTACATGTATTTTATTACCTTTAGTGGGCGTAAAAACACATATTCTGGACCATATTAAATAAATGCACTCATGTCTAATTTATCATTAAGTCCCAGGGGGCCTAAGGCTCCTGTGCGCAGAATCCATTTACCCTCTTTTTGTAATAGGAGGCGCTGTCTGTCGCCACCTCCTCTCAAAATAGGTACTCGCTCTAGACCTGCGAATCTTAGGGTCAATAGCTAGATAGAAGACCTGCTCTGGGACCTATCATGATAGGTGCATGACCCAAAGCAGGTAGCCACACCTATCAGGTATGTTTAGATCCTGTGAAGAACTTCTCTTTAAAGGGCATCTACCACGAGGATAAAGGACTGTGTGCAAATGAGCCTGAGAGGCTCCAGACTCCATGGGTATTAGTGGAGCCTGGAGCCCCTCAGGGTCATTTGCATACAGTCTTTCATCCTGGTGGTAGATGCCCTTTAAGAACTCTATAATCTTAAAGCAACTTACTACAGAGTTCTATATCCAAGTCACTACTTCCCGGCTCGATATGGAGGTCTTTTAATTAGCTTTATTTATGTGTTACCCTGCACAAGTCTTACCCGCTGTTATAAATCATAGAAATAAGCAGAAGGAGCTGGAAGGCGTCTGGAAGGAGTGTCAGATCCTGATTCCTTCTTGTGAGCGGAGGTACATGACAGCGCCTCATCCAGCACTTGGTATCGTTCAGCATTTAATTGCCAGAGAATAACATTCTATAAACAAAACTGCTGTTTTATATATGACGCTTAAAGAATCCTTCTGAGGAGCTGTCATCCCTACACGGTGATACACTATGTGCTGACTATGTCGCCGCACTAAACAGACGCCGTGATAAAAATGATTTGTAGCTGTACATTAAAAATGCATAAGTTATATCAGTTTTACCATGAACCTTTGATAAGAAGGGAAAAGGCGAGCGCCAGAAGTTCTCCTGCCATGTCATAAAACACGACAGCCTGAAAATATTACAGATAGAAAGATTCATTATACATGATACATATTGGTGGGTGAAGATAATAAAGCCCAAAAAAAGGCAAATGTACCCAACCGAATGATGGCACCATGTAACTTTTACATAATGCACTGTCCATGGGAGCTGATAGGTACATACTATACTGTTAGGTCTAGTCTCAAGTTGACCAGTGCAGGGAGTATATTGGATGGAAGCCGAATTGTTAAATAGTTCTTGGAGCTCAGAAATAACATGCAATCAACCCAGACTCAAAGTTAGTCTCAGCAGTAAGCACAATGGGGCACATTTACTAAGGGTCCGCACGCCGCATTTCTGTCGTGTTTCCTGACTATTTCCGATTTGTGCCGCATTTAACATGGGTTTTTGGCGCACGTGATCGGATTTTGGTGCAATCCCTCCGACTTTCACGCGACACAAATCGGGGGGCGTGGCCGTCAGACAACCCGACGTATTCGGACTAAGCGCAGGATTTAAAATTCAAATTGTGTCGCAAGCCATGCACTCACATGCACCAAGAAGAAAAAGGTAAACTTCAGCGGACCTCATCGGGGAAGCGACACATGCAGGATATCGGGCGCATGATCTTAGGAATCGAGCCGGACTTCATCCTCGTCGGACAACGCACCTCGGGGATCGCGACAGGACCGGGAAGTAAATGTGCCCCAATATGTTTGAACAGATAGTTGTCTTTTATACACATAGGAATAGGCATATACAACAGATGGGGCACATTTACTTACGTAGTCATTGGAGTTCACTAAAAGTGCATTGTCCGTCTATAATGCTGGGTGTGGCGATTCACTAAGATCGATCGTCTGAAATCATGAATGTGCTGCTTCCCTGCTCAGGTCCGACAGAGTTCACCATCTTTTATTTGGTGCATCTTTAACATAGGGTGTGTGACAAAATTTGATAGTTAAATACAGTCCTCGGTCCAGATCAGTCTGACAGTCCGACTGCACGACCCCTAATTTGTGTTGCATGGAAGCCAGCGCAGCAGCAACACAAAAGGGTCGCGTGCACCACAATCCCAGCACAGGCACCCCTTACATACCTGTGCAAGCTGTTTTAGCAAAGAAGAACGTGAACAGTCCGACTAAAGTGCATAAATTGCGGCACAAAGCCCTTAGTAAATGTACCCCATAATCTTAAGAAAAGGTATGTACTGAACTAATCTTCCCTGAAAAGTTGTTAGTTTATTTTCCAGAGTGTTGTTACAGATTTCATCAGGAATGTTTAATCATTCTTAAGTATCACTCCCCCAGAGGTGGTTTGCTAGATATTTTTAAAGTTAAGGCAACATTCACACGGCAGTAAGCTTGCACACATGCGGCACCGTACCGTTGCATACACGGGGAGAAGATAGAACATAGGATAGGACAAAGGACAAAGATAGGAAATGATAGGACTTTCCCCAAGTTATGGCCCGTACACCGTGCATCTCTATGGAGAGAGGAGGGATCACCCCTCCTCCTCCTCATGGTGCCGAGTGTATGTGCCTGCCCGGCTACGGCCCAGCGGTCATACGTTCCTGTGAACGTAGCCTAAGATTGTAAACTAGTGTTCTCACTGTTAATGATACACTTTATACAAAGAACAACCTGAGTCCTTTGTAAGTTGAAGGTCTGTTACCAAATTATGTCTCAAATGCTGACTAAGAATATCTTACTATAACTATAATTATAGGATATCCCTATCACTACTGAACCTTCTTTAGGTTTGTTCTTAAGTTGTATTTGTATGTAAGTCCCTGTTTGTGAAAGGTCACTGCGGGGGGCAGGAGGCTTGTTCGGTTTTGGGGTGTGTTGGGGCCCAGACACTTTTGCTGTATGGGGCCCCGAATTTCCTGATGGCTGCCCTGAGTCCGACTGCACGACCCCTAATTTGTGTTGCATGGAAGCCAGTGCAGCAGCATCACAAAAGGGTCGGTGCACCACAATCCCAGCACAGGCACCCCTTACATACCTGTGCAAGCCGTTTTAGCAAAGAAGAACGTGAACAGTCCGACTTAAGTGCATAAATTGCGACAAAAAGCCCTGAGTAAATGTGCTCCATAATCTTAAGAAAAGGTATGTACTGAACTAATCTGCCTTGAAAAGTTGTTAGTTTATTTTTCAGAGTGTTGTTACTAGAGATGAGCGAACACACTCGTCCGAGCTTGATGCTCGTTCTAGCATTACCGTACTCGAAACTGCTCGTTGCTCGGACGAGTATTTCGCCAACTCGAGAAAATGGCATCTCCCGCCGTTTTGATTTTTGGCGGCCAGAAACAGAGCCAATCACAAGCCAGGAGACTCTGCACTCCATCCAGCATGACGTGGTACCCTTACACGTAGATAGCAGTGGTTGGCTGGCCTGATCAGGTGACCCTGGAATAGAGTGTGTATAGGTGAGCAGAGTGTGTGTGTATAGGTGAGCAGAGTGTGTGTATAGGTGAGCAGAGTGTGTGTATAGGTGAGCAGAGTGTGTGTGTGTATAGGTGAGCAGAGTGTGTGTGTATAGGTGACCAGATTGTGTGTGTATAGGTGGGCTGTGTGTGTGTATAGGTGGGCTGTGTGTGTGTGTATAGGTGGGCTGTGTGTGTGTATAGGTGGGATGTGTGTGTGTATGTGTATAGGTGAGCTGTGTGTGTGCGTGGATGGATGATGCAGAGCTGAGTGTGTATAGGTGAGCTGAGTGTGTATAGGTGAGCTGAGTGTGTATGTGGATGAATGATGCAGAGCTGAGTGTGTGTGTATCTGAATGGATGATGCAGAGTTGAGTGTGTGTGTATCTGAATGGATGATGCAGGGTTGAGTGTGTAAATGTATGTCTGTGTGTGCTGTGCTTTAGTGCGACCAACAGGGATATTTTAATTGGTGTAAAATATATTTTTCCTTTTTTTGGAAGCCTAAATCTGGGGTTCGTCCTATAGTAAGAAGCGTCTTATAGTCCGAAAAATACGGTACTTGTTTTGATCGAAAGTCTGACCTCTGGTGACGGGTTATCACTATAGGATTGGGCAGGTTAAAATCCAACATGTTCACATTTTCTCTTTCCTATAAACTATATTTAGAGAAGAGTTGAATTTCCATATGTGACACAGCCAACTGTTCCCACCAAAATTATCAGTTTTGGCCAACAGACATGGGGGGAAAGTTGGGGTTGATTTATCAAGCATTGAACTGCCCGGCCATATTTTCCCTGTTACGACACCTCCACATCAAGTGGGCATGGATTGGGCCTGCTAAGGGACTCAATGTACTAGCTATAGCCTGCAGCCAGTTCTTGGCAAAGTTTATGGTGCATTTCTATATTTGATTAGGCATGGAATACAATAATCTGGCCATGCGCTGGTGTGCCGGACATACTAAGAAGCCGGAGTCTCTTACTATTTCTATTTCTGCCACCATCTGCGAGGTGGGTAGGCAGAGTTTGTTCATTCACATTATGAATTTATTTAAGGGAATTATTTTGTTAGATATGCATCACCTGGTCGTTGCTATATAGTATATATTCATATATGGCGGATTCTGTCTCTTGGTTGATTTATAACTCAAATAAAGAAAAATATGCTTTTGTCTTATCCAAAAATGACCCTTGTACCCTTCACTAACAATTGAAGAAGGTCTTATATTTGGTTGACTGTCATTCACAGCTTCTTCCTAGAAGCCATGTCTGTTTTTAGGTTTCTGACCCTTTAAATTCCTATGTCTAGTATGTCAGTTATATAGATATTACATACTTTTTAATAATCAGATATTTTGTACTGTGAAAAACAGCTCTCCTCAAATTGCCTTCAGCTTCCTGCTTTCCGCTTCTATTTTCTGCACTGATTTACATTTTTTCCAGATTGCATGAAAACTTTCTATGATGTTATATACTCACATGCCAACTTTACATTGAATTTCATCCAAACTGACTGTTACATCCATTAGCAGGTAATTGTTGTAGGAGCTCATAAAATGTGATTGAGCGGAGTATAATGTCATTAATGTGATCGCTTCAGACAAAAGAAACAACTGAAATACTCAAGTTTTTATTCTTCTGTATATGTCTAGTAGAAATAAAGAAACAACGCATTCACACCAAGAGATCATTTTATTCTGAATCTATGTGTCATAAAAAATACTGGAAAAAAAGTTAAAATAACTTACTTGAAGATGTTGTCTAGTTTAGAAAATTCAAAATCGTCTCACAGCAATTAGAGGAATTTGAGTTAAAAGATTGGAGGCAAATAGAAGAGTTTGTAAATGAACACATATGAATAGCCCCTCTCACTTTGGAGGTGCTCTCCTGTCCTACATAAACTCACTGGGGGAGATGTATTTTTAGGCAATTCTCCAACTGGTCCGAAAAAGGGGCGTGTCCTTGGTAATAGGTTACGTGATCAGACAGAAAATAGCCCATGCACCAGAAAATTCAATATTGTGGCTTAGCAAAATAATAGAGGTGCAAAGTACGACACGCCAGCCTTATAATGCACCAGATTCATCATCCAGCATCTGACACAGGGATTAATCTGGCGCAGCAGAGAACAGTGTAGTTCTACTCTGCACTGGTGTAATGACCAACACATTAATCCTCCATTGATTTGAATGAACATTATGTAGCGCTTACATTTCATCCGTGAATGGACTACAGTGAATGACAGGTATTCCCAAAGATAACTGAAGGTTCTATAATAGAGATGCTTCGTATTCCATCTGTTTTCAAGCAGAAACGGTCAAAAGTCAAAGTGATATAATACCATAAAAAACCAATATGGGTCTAGGTAGGTACAAAAATAGCTTTGGTCAAGCATCCAAGTAGATCTCTCATCCAAAAAATCCAAAGAGTCTTCGCTCAAAAGTCATGGGGGTCATCAAGATGTTTTTTTTGCAAAATTGTGATGAGTCTTTATGTATTTTTATGTATCAGCAGTGGTTTTCCTCTTGGAACTCTCCCATGAAGACCATTTTTGCCAAGTGTTTTTTTTTCTTGCTCACATTGGGGCACATGTATCATAAGTCTGGTTTTGTCCCTCTGTTTTTTACAACTTTTCTTGGCTTTTCTGCCGGTCAGCCATTTTCCCTTATAGATACATGTGGCGTTTGGTCTTTAGCAAATTTTGGACTTCTTAAAACAAAAGTTGCTAAAAGTCTCCAAATGTTGCAATCAGTTCCAAGTTTATTTCTACGCCTGGTCAGGACCAGCCGTAGATTTGCTCCAAAATTAAAAAAAATTTAAAAGGTGCATATTTCACATTTGGATTTAGGTGATAACTCAGGGAACACTGCAGAAAGATAGACAATGGCGAACTTTGAAAGGAAGTGAGAAAAAAATTTTGCAAATGAGCACAAGCACCATGAAAAGTCTCAAAAAAATTAAAGAAAAAGGCAAGCCAAAAGTTTGATAAATGTGCCCCATTTAATTCAATAGGGAATTTTCAGGCTTGACTCTGGACAGACAAGTGCAAGCTGCTTTTTTCCTCTGATTGGATTGAATAAGGCTCCATTCACATCTCGTTTTTCGGCACACATTGTAAAGATATGTCAGGATAGTCCCCAAAGTGTAATTGCGACATTTGGCACAGACATATAGCATTGTATAATTATACAGTCGGATATGTCGTCTGTATCTCCTCCTTGAATTCAGATGAAGGTATGAACAGTCAATCACTGGCTGATTTTTTGGGGTGTTCTCCATTGATGTCAGTACTGTTTCAATCCCACTGGGATACATCACAGAGATGGTGTGTCCAATTCTAAAAGATGAACACAATCTCTATTGACTGATAATGATCAAAATATGTTTTTTTTTTACTTATGTTAGAGATGACCATCACTTAAAAAATAAGCTTCATGTCGTTTTTGTACAGCTGCTGTTTCTTCACTCCATTCAGTCAGCAAAAAGAAAAAAATCCATAAACCTGCACTTACAACTAAACAAAAGCAATACTTTAAAAGAAACGTATCCTTGTGTAGCCCTTCCCCCATATTTGTCCCCTCTGTTTTCCAGGCCTAAACAATAGAGATTTATCTTAGATTGTTACAATGCACCATTATGTGTATCACCAAGGAAATACAAGTCATTCCTCAAAATTTCCCATTTCTATTAAAGCGTCTGACTTTGGCTGAAAAACCAATTTTACCAAAAACTGTGCAAGTAATTTCAGAAAATCTAAACTGCGAAGGTAAAATTGTGCAATGTTTACACCCTGTATTTCAGTATCCTGTGAGGGTGTAACAATTCTACATCTGATTTTACTATCTCCTGGGGCTATATGAGATGTGTTTAGCTGCGGGAGGGAGAGGATGAGGTTTACATAAAAAGCCTTTGTTGTCCATAGACTCACTTTTTGTATTTGCCGCTGCTCTGTCTCTTACATGTGGAGGTAGCACTGGCTCAGGTCTTGCCTCTTTGTTGTGCTTGTTTTGATGACATGTAATGCAGTAGCCTTTACTTTTATGGTTATTCTAGGAATACTTGGGGGTTGGCTTCTGGGCCTCTCTGCGTTTTGATCTTTTATAGGAAGGATTTAGTTGCACAGCTGAAGCTAATTTAATGCTGTGGAACAATTCCGCTTGACATCTGCTTCCTCTGAGTGTCCACACACCATGACTTACTAATATAGGTGGTCATGGCTATAGACTGATCTCCAATAAGGACCCAATCACTTATATAGTGATTTTATCTGTATGTATGTATCCATAAATTCTAAGTAAAACCGTGACCCCTAAATTAAGATCCAAGGTATATTTTTTAACTTAAGAAGTTTGGCCAACAATACAACTAAGGGCCCTTTCATGTGAGCAGTGGAGAACCTTCTGAGCTTAATTGGTGAATAACTGGTGATTTTTCATTACATTTTAAAGCAACCCTACAATCAAAATCCATCATGATAAACCAGTGACACTTACTCATAGATCCAGGCACCGGGACTGTGGTCATCTTCTTATATTTGTCATCCATGGCTCCTTCCTTCTAAAATCAACTTTTAAAATGATGCTAATGAGCCAGAAGGACCCTGGAGGGATGTTACCAGAGCGCCTTAAATGCTATAGTAAGTGTCCCTGGTTTATCATGCTTGATTTTGATGGCAGTTTTTAGTTCAGTGGGTAAGTTTTGCACTTAAAGGAAACCTACCATGAGGATTCTACTATCAGAAGAAGATCTGATGGTAGATTCCTCGGGCCTCTGCCTGTAATGGATCCTGGACCTAACCTTACTTGTGTAACACTTTATTTTAGTAATATGTAAATTACCTGGAGAGGCTACTGGGGCCTGGAGTAGCCTTAGCCTTAGTTTTTAACAAGTTAGGTTAGGTTCCAGGATTATTAAATTACAGTTTAGGGAAGAGGCAGGGAGGAGGAATCTACACTCAGATCTACTTCCGATAGAAGATTCCTCTTGGTAGGTTTCCTTTAAACACAAAAGCTGAGGAATGTGGTCTGTGTTTTCTATTGTAATGGATCAATTAAAAATGCATTGTACTCACATTTCATTCCCATAGAGTTGAATGGAGATTTTTTTCTTGTGTATCTCTTGCAAACGTAGAGCATGCTACATGTATGAATAAACCCAATGAATATAATGGGTCAGTGTCCACTGCCATTCATGTCCATCAAAAAATTGCACAGGACTTGTTGCTTGAAAAACACTTGTCTGAAAGTGTTTAGTCTCTATCCATATGATGGGGCATAACCTGTAGATCAGTCCAGGTCTACAAGCTAGGATCAGGGATAAGGGGAAAAGTTGTTTTGGTAGACAAGCCATTCTAAGTAATGTCCACGTCCAAGAATCTCCTATTCTGCAGAAGATCTTGTGAGGGGCTATCTAGTAGTCCAGCTACCCTCATTCCTATCACAATGCAGTTTATGAAATGTGATCACAAGGACACTGAAATTGGGGAATTTATGCAGCTTTCATTGCTAAAGTAAATAATAAATCTGTTGCTGAACATTCTAAGAAATATTTATGTCCCTGGATAAACCATTTATGGGATCCCGGTTTCACTGAGCTCTGGATTATGCAGGAGAATGGTATCCCAATAAATTCCTATAATATTTAATGGCCTTTGTACTCCAGGTATTTCCATATAATGTATGAGTGCTTGTTTTTTCTTTAAATTGTAATATTTATTGTGTTTTATTTAGCGACAGAAAGTGGCATTGCCTGTCAGTATCTTACTGATATGCAATACATTAGGCCATACATATAGCAAACCAAAGCTCTTTTATGGGGCACAAATGTGGTAACAATGCCGCCCTTATACTGTACAGCTGTTGTCAATGACTTCAGAATTTTTGGAATTAATACCGGAAATGGGAGGTTTCTCTGTTGCTGGCTATTACAACAGGAGCATGGTAATCATTAACTGGCTGTCAATAATGTACTTTAGAGGCTTTGTTCACATTAGCATGAAGATTTCTGTTTACAACAGATCCTTCACAACTATGCTGGATCTCTTTATAATGTATATCAATGAATCCTCATCAGTTTTATGTCCATTAAAGTGACCCCCTACCCAGAAAACAAAATTTGACTACCCCCTAGGCATGAATAGATAACTTTTTCAACTGTGGTGCCCCTAAAGCTTCACTCACACCTCCCCCTTTGAATCTCTACTTAAACTCCATGCTGGAAACTCCCTGTAAGTCAAATACACATTCTCCTTCATTGCCCTAAACTGAAGAAGTCAGCAGCCATTGTAGAAGAGATGTGATGGAAGGAAATAAAGCAGAGTAGGCACCCACAGCAGAATACAGGGCGCCAAATACGTGGTCCTTCCATGCACAATGTAAAGTTACATTTAGTGTTGCAGATAGATGATTGCTTTCAGTTGTTTTCTAGTAGTTTTACAACAAGAATTACACATTAATCTACTGCTTTTCTTACCATTAGTGGATTATAACATAGGAGGTTTGAGTGGTAGCCTTCTAGGTGGCTCATGGCCACCCTAATCATCCACTAAATTTTATATTGAGAGGGACCTTCATCAATGAATTCCGTGTACATCTTTTTCTTCTCTCAATACACATGTACACAAAAGCCATTTCAGGACCTTTGAAGGTCCTCCAAAGGTCCTGAAACGGCAGATTGAAAGCAGGTACAAGGGCACATCCTCCATTCCTCAAGAAGCGGATTCTATTACCAAATGTGGGAAGAGATTCCAGACTTGTAGGGGCTATATTATTCATACAGTCCAGGGCCCATGGCAGTGTCAATCCTCCTCTGATTTTTATCATACATTGAAGCTTAAAATACCAATATTAACATAGCCTTAAAGGGTCACCAGATTTTACCCCATTAAATTACTAGTTCAGTTTGCCTTTTTAAAAAATCTCCTCCAAAGTCATGCGAAAATGAAAAAAGTAATTTTTGTCTCAAAAATTGTGTTGTTTATTAGACTGTGATTTTAGATTGTGTCGCAAGGGTTTAATCATTTGGTGCACATCAGAAAGAGTCTAAAATGACTCCACATTCAAGAAGGAGTTATAGAACTTGGGAGACTTGTTTTTTGTGCGTCTAAGTGAACTGCAGGTAGGGAGAAAAATCTGCACCCAGATTGAGAGACTAATACATTAAAAGTTCAGAGCGTCGGACAAAGAGGAATATTTGTGGGGCCGAAACACACTAAATAGGTCACAGGAGGTGCACCAGGAAAAAAATATTCATCCACACCAAACAACAGTTGCAGGATAATTAATGTTCCCCGTGGTGTCAAAGTAAGAATTAAAATCTCATCTTTCAAACCATATGAGGCTTGTGGTTCTGTTACCTACAGAACTAATACGTTAGAAATGTGAACTGAAGAGAAAGGTCGCGGCAAGGTTGAGTTGTCTTGCCTTTATCACTCCTAGTTATGTCATTGGGGAGCGACGATCTGTCATTATGACAATCTTGGGTATTTGTAAGACCTGAGGCTTTGCAGTTATACAGAATCTGTTACAAGGTGCTGGTGGCACATTGTAATAGACTATATGTAAAATCCCTTGTCTGGCAGTATATGGAATGATCAAACAGACAACCAAGGGTTAAGGTATCCTAGGGAATCTGAAAAATAGTTAAAAAAAATTACAAAATAAATAAAAACCTAAACATTTAAATCACCCCCTTCCCCTTAAACACATTTAAAAATAATTAAAAAATGTATATATATGTTAGGTATCGTTGCATCCCAACATGTTCAATCTCTCAAAATATTATAACAGTCCCCAAAATTGTAGCAAAGAAAATGTCAGCTCATCTTATAAAAAATACACTGAAGTATTAGCACCAGAAGATCGCCAAACAATGAAATTTTTTATGTACAGAAGGTTTTAATTTAAAACACAACAAAACACATATAAATTTAGTTACCCTGTCATCGCACCGACCTAAAGAATAAAGGAGACCTGTCATTTGAGGCGCACATTGAAAGCCGGAAAAACCAAGCCCACAAGAACATAGCGCAGATGCGTTTTTTCACCAATTTCACTGCATTTGGATTTTTTTCCCCACTTCCCAGTATATCCATGGAATATTAATTACTTTCACTACAAATAGAATAGAAGAATAGAATAAAACTTTATAAATCCCATGGGAAATAGTTTTGCGATCATTACTCCAGACAAGGCACGAACAGTGTTTCACATAATGAACAACACAAATAACTACCTTAAATAATGCTACCTTCATTTTTGGGGGGTGGGGGAAGGTTTTTTGGGGGGAAGGGACTGAGGGTGTGACTTAATCCTACGCTTTAGCCACTTTATAGTTAAATAGTTCTATTGTCTTCAGGATGAAGGAGTTGTGGAAACTTTTGACAACACAACTGGTGGTAGCAATGACTTATGTTGCTTGGTTGCTGCAGTAGAGTGTTGTGTAGTAGGTGGGTGATCCGTTGATCCTAATTGGTAATTTTGTTCCTCTTTAGGTCGATGACCATCTCCTTTGTTTTTTTTTACATTGCTCATTAGATTGTTGCTTTCATTCCACTTAACAAAGCTGATGGTATTTCTGCACTTCTCATCGTTGCCCTCGTTGATGCAACCGACCATAACCGAATCATCCGCAAAATTTTTGTAGATGGCAGTAGATAGAGTTATATCTGAAGTCCGAGGTGTAGAGGGTGAAGAGAAAGGGGGACAGTACGCTCCCTTGTGTTGCTCCGCTGTTGCTGATGACTGTATTGGAGCGGACGTTTCCTATTTGGATGTACTGTGGTTGGTTCCTCAGGTAGTCATAGGTCCAGTTGGTTAGGGTGGTGTCCATTTGCAGTGCCCTCATTTTTTCTTTCAGGCCACCAGATTCTATTGTATTGAAGGCACTGGAAAAATGGAAGTATACAATTCTGACTGAGGTTCCCCTGCGCTCTAGGTGAGAGTATGTCCTGTAGAGACAGCACCGCATCGTCCATGCCTCTCCTTTCGTTGTAGGTAAACTGGAGCAGGTCCAAACGCCCCTTGACCTCCCCTTTTAGTTGCTTAATCAGGACTCTTTCCAATGACTTCATTATATGTGATGTCAGAGCAATTGGTGGGGATTGAAAAATGTAAAAGCGAAAATGGAAAAGTGCTCGTTAAAGGGGTTGCCACTTTACAAGAAAAGGAATTTGATGGTCCAGCCAACACCGATGGTCTTTCAAACTTTTATTGTGACATCTTCATTTATCCACAGTGTTATTCCTTAAATCCATAATTCCTACGCGTTTCAAATGGACTAGCCGTTCTTAATCATGGAATGGCCACTTTACCTCTTGTTTTTTGTAATGTGTGTGTAAGTATGGGGGAGGGGGGACAGGATATTATGTAATTTACCAATACACGTCTATTAACAGCTCTGCACTGCTTTCTTGATGTGTAAAGTGAAGCCTCCTGTCTTTTACCTCATCAGCCAGATATTCCTGTCCATAAAATGGCTGCAGATGGAGGGTCATGTGATCTCTAACTGGTGATTGCTCATGGACAGATAAGATCACATGACCCTCCATCGGCGGCCATTTTATGGTCAGGAATGTCTGGCTGATGAGGGAAAAGACAGGAGGCTTCACTTTACATATCAAGAAAGCAGAGCCGAACTATTAATAGATGTATATATGTAAATCACCTAATATCCTGCCCCCCCACACATTACACAAAAAATACAAAAACATGAGGTATTGTGGCCAATCACTTTAAGGGGTTAATATACTTTCTAATGATTATGAATGATTTTCTGTTAGAGAATACAGTTAATAATGATCTATTACAGTCAATTTTGCAAGTCTTAACCACAATCACAATTTACAAGACTAAAAAATATTATTTGGTAAGATCGGGCTTGAAATCCCAGCATGTAGATATATTAGTGTATCCAGGAATACACATAAGAAAAGAGAAGCTGAACAAGACACCAGGTTGTGATATGGGAAAATCTGCAGCAGAAAAGACTAACCTGTAAAATGAGATATTGGCTGACTGACACGATGTCATTAAAATTAAAGGAAAACAAGAGTTCACAGAGCCTTTGTGTTTTTGATGTCGAAAGTGATAATCAGCTTCAAATGGTTCCTGGCAGATCCTTCTCACTTGTTTTGACTTTAATCCGAGGTGTCACTTATTCTCCAATTTTGAACACATTTTCTAATTTGTTATTTTTCTGGAGAAGAATGTGCACATTTCCTGAACTGTCAGCATCTCTTCCTGATAAGTATGAAAGTGGCAGACTGACCTGTCTGAACCTGTCCCCTTATTCCTCTGCCACAGTGTTATATTTCCATGTACATAGTTACCTCTAACAACAAAGTTACCTAATTCCAAATCACTGAAAACAAAACTTCACCCACTTATTTATTTGTGAACATGGACATGGATGGTTAGATGCTGTACAATCACCTCTTACCCATTCCAAGTCATTCCGTATGATTCATGTATGGAAGTTGTATTGGGTATATTTAAATTAATTTAACATTCCCTCTTTTAAGTGATTGTAAATTGCAATGATTGTGGGTGGAGACCCCTTTAAAGGGAACCTGTCATCAGCAATTGACCTAATAAACCACTACCAGAATATTGTCAAATAGGGTAAAACCTCCTAGTTAATTTTTCTTTCATGTCCCAGTTTGGTGGCATGACCTAGAAAATAAACTTTAAAAGGAGCTGTAAATTGACTGGATAAAGTCAAGGAGGTGGAGAGTTTAACACTGAAGTCAAGGTGGGGCACTCTGAATGCCTCCTCTACTGCCACATTTTCCATTGATTTCAGGAGATCTGGTTTGTGATGTCTCTGGATGCAGGACCATCAATTACAGTGAAAGGGGATTTCTACGGAAGAGAGAGCTTGACTTCAGTGTTAAACTCTCCGCCACCTTGACTTTATACAACCAATTTACATCTCACTTCAAAGTAGATTTTATGGATGAGACCACCACACTGGGTCATGAAAGAAACATGATCTGGAATGTGTTAAGCTGTTTGACAACATACCGGTAGTGGCTTGCTAGGTAAATTTTTGCTGACAGGTTCCCTTTAAGTATAGAAATATACTCCACAGTGTTTTGATGAAATAACTTTTTACAGATGTTATCTGATGTAATGTGCAATCAAATCCAATAGTATTTAGCATTTTTATTAAATCAGAAGCATACTGTGGTACAGTGAAGCTCCATGCACCTCTATGGAAGCCCTTGCCCCTATATAGTGGTACTTGGCACGCACGGGAGTTCATATCATGGTGTTACCTCTTTGGCTGTTATGGAAGATGTGAAATTCTTTGGAATAAGGATGGGAAAAGGCATTTTGGTGACCTGGGCATACAAAAAACAGTATAAAAACAGAGAAGGCAAAGATAATCTGCTGTCAGTATCTCTTTAATGTAAAATACACTGCTGGTTTATGTAAGTAATGGGATAATGGGGGATTTTCCTGAATTCAGGACCTTAATTCAGGACCTGGTGTACCATGGTTACTCATCTCTTCAGCATGCGGTGCTATCTGTATCCCAACCACACATCCACAGGTAGCTATCAGGAGCTGAGGACAGAGAACTAGAGATGAGCGAACATACTCGTCCGAGCTTGATGCTCGTTCGAGCATTAGCATACTCGAAACTGCTCGTTGCTCGGATGAGTATTTCGCCAGCTTGAGAAAATGGCATCTCCCACCGTTGTGATTTTTGGCGGCCAGAAACAGAGCCAATCACAAGCCAAGAGACTCTGCACTCCACCCAGCATGACGTGGTACCCTTACACGTCGATAGCAGTGGTTGGCTGGCCTGATCAGGTGACCCTGGAATAGACTAGCCCCTGCCCGCGCTGCTCAGATCATTCTCTGTCTGGATGCCGCTAGGGAGAGAGCTGCTGCTGCTGCAGGGATAGCGTTAGGGTGTTATATTAGCTTACTGTTAGGCAGGAGTGAGTCTAAAAGAACCCAACAGCCCTTGTTAGGCCTACAATAGTGTTATATTTTACTTTTTTTTGGTTTGCTTGTGGCTGGGCTTGCTGCCACTAGTAGTGCAGCTAGTACCATATTGTGAGGAATTTGCAGGGAGACTTGCGACCATTGTGTTTAGCTCTTAGTGACACACATATCCACCTCAAACACGAAGTGGGACAATTTATTAGGGGTTTGATTTGAATTAGGCACAGTCTGCTGATGAGCACTGTTGAGGCCAGAACAGTGCGAAGAGGTGATGTCGTGGATTGCGGACAATGCTTCTAGCCATTTGTCCACCAGTCAGTCTTCCACGCAGTCCACCCATGTCACCGAAATCAGCACTCCTCCAGCTCCTCCACCTCAGCCTCCTTCCCCCCAGTCTGCCCCCTCCCACCAAAATTTTGCATTTGAACCGGCATACTCTGAGGAACCTTTTCTGGACCCTTCCCACAGTCACAAACCACTTGTCCGGTTGCTGCTGAGCTATTTTCCGATGCCCAGGTTTTCCACCGGTCGCAGTCTGTGGGTGATGATGACATTATTGACGTAGTGGAAGAAGTGTGTAAAGAGTTGTCGGACGATGAGGAGACACGGTTGTCAGACAGTGGTGAAGTTGTTGTCAGGGCAGGAATTCCCAGGGGGGAGCAGACTGAGGGATCGGAGGATGATGAGGTGACAGACCCAAGCTGGGTTGATAGGCCGGGTGAACACAGTGCTTCTGAGACGGAGGCGAGTCCTATACCAGAACAGGTTGGAAGAGGCAGTGGTGGGGCCAGACGGAGAGGCAGGGCCAGAGCTGGTGTATCAGCGCCAAATGTTTCACGTAGTCAAGCTCCTGTGGCGAGGGCTAGATTTTCAGAAGTCTGGAGGTTCTTTAAAGAAACACCGGATGACCGACGGACTGTGGTGTGCAACCTGTGCCAAACCAGGATGAGCAGGGGTTCTACCACTACTAGCTTAACTACCACCAGTATGCGCAGGCATATGAATGCTAAACACCCCACTCAATGGCACCAAGCCCGTTCACCTCCGGCCGGGCACACCACAGCTCCTTCCCCTGTGTCATCTGCTAGTCAGCCCCCTGCCCAGGACCCCGGCCCAAACACCTCCCGTGCGAAAACTCCATCTTCGCCTCCACGATCCTCCACAACATCCACCAGCGTTCAGCTCTCCATACCCCAGACGTTGGAGCGCAAAAGCAAGTATAGTGCAACCCACCCGCATGCCCAAGCCCTCAACGTCCACATCTCCAAACTGCTTAGCCTGGAGATGCTGCCCTATAGGCTGGTAGAGACCGAGGCCTTTCGAAACCTCATGGCGGCGGCCGTCCCTCGGTATTCGGTCCCCAGCCACCACTACTTTTCCTGATGTGCCGTCCCAGCCCTGCACAAGCACGTGTCAGAGAACATCATCCGTGCCCTGACCAACGCCGTTTCTGACAAGGTCCACCTGACCACGGACACGTGGACGAGTGCTGCCGGGCAGGGCCACTATATATCGCTGACGGCACATTGGGTTAACTTGGTGGAGGCTGGGACCGAGTCTGACCCTGGGGCTGGTCATATACTGCCGATGCCGAGGATTGCGGGGCCTACCTCGGTCCAGGTCTCAAAGGCCTACTATGCCTCCTCCTCCTCCCACCCCTTCTCCTCCTCCGAATTACCATCCGTGGGCATGGCGCCATCAGTCGGTAGCTCTTGGCACAGCAGCAGTGCCATCGCTAAGCGACAGCAGGCGGTGCTCAAACTGCTGAGCCTAGGCGATAAAAGGCACACCGCCCAAGAACTACTACAGGGCATCACGGCGCAGACTGATCTGTGGCTGGCACCGCTGAACCTGAAGCCAGGCATGGTTGTGTTTGACAACGGCCGTAACCTGGTGGCGGCTCTGCAACTCGGCAGACTGACACATGTGCCATGCCTGGCCCATGTGTTAAATCTCATAGTTCAGCGTTTCCTCAAGACATACCCCAATCTGTCTGATTTGCTCACGAAGGTGCGCCGCATCTGTGCGCATTTCAGGAAGTCCAGCAAAGATGCTGCCACTCTTAGGGCAGCGCAGCGCCGCTTCCAACTGCCCACTCACCGACTGTTGTGCGACGTGCCCACGAGGTGGAATTCAACATTAACCATGTTATCCAGAGTTTACCAGCAGCGCAGAGCGATTGTAGACTGCCAGATGTCAACTTCCACCAGACCAGGTAGTCAGGTCAGTCAGCTTCCTCAAGTCTACAATGAGGAGTGGACGTGGATGTCTGATATCTGTCAGGTGCTGAGTAACTTTGAGGAGTCAACACAGATGGTCAGTGGCGATGCCGCCATCATCAGCCTCACCATCCCGCTGCTTGGCCTGTTGAAAAACTCTCTGATCAGCATGAAGTCGGAAGCTTTGCGCTCGTCACAAGAGACGGGGGAAGAAGATTCCCTTGTTGAAAGCACCCTCAGGTCTGTTTCTCAGCGCATATCGGAGGAGGTGGAGGAGGATGAGGAGGAAGAGGAGGAGAATGTTGGCGAGACAGAAGAGGGGACCATTGTCAGTTCTGCACTGTTCAGCGTGTTTGGGCAGAAGAAGAGGAGTTGGAGGAGTTGGAGGAGGAAATGGACAGTCAGGCCAGTGAGGGGAGTGAATTCTTGCGCGTTGGGACTCTGGCGCATATGGCAGATTTCATGCTAGGCTGCCTATCCCGTGACCCTCGCGTTCAAAGAATTTATTCCAGCACCGATTACTGGGTAGTCACTCTCCTGGACCCACGGTACAAGCAAAATCTTTCCACTCTCATCCCTGGAGAGGAAAGGAGTGTGAGAATGCATGAATACCAGCAGGCCCTGGTGCACAAGCTGAAACAGTATTTCCCTTCTGACAGCGCTAGCGGCAGAGGGCGTACTTGTGCAGGACAAGTAGGAAGGGAGAGTAGGCGAGCAGGCAGCTTGTCCAGCACTGGCAGGGGTACGCTTTACAAGGCCTTTGCCAGTTTTATGTCACCCCAGCAAGACACTGTCACCTGTCCCCAGTCTCGGCAGAGTAGGGCTGATCTTTACAGAAAGATGGTGAGGGAGTACGTAGCTGACCATACCATCGTCCTAAATGATCACACAGCTCCCTACAACTACTGGGTTTCAAAGCTGGACATGTGGCACGAACTGGCGCTGTACGCCTTGGAGGTTCTTGCCTGCCCTGCCGCTAGCGTGTTGTCCGAGCGGGTTTTCAGTGCAGCTGGTGGCATCATCACCGATAAGCGTACACGCCTGTCGACTGACAGCGCTGACAGGCTGACGCTTATCAAGATGAATAAAGCCTGGATTTATCAGGATTTCCATTCTCCACCAGGTGAAAGAAGCTCAACCTGTATTTAATTTTTCTGGAGGGCCACCTACCCGGTCCTCTGTTTTAAACAATTTTTGGGAGTGCCACATACAGGCACTCAATCTATTTAATTTTTCTGGAGGACCACCGAGTGAGTCTACAAGAACCCAACAGCCCTTGTTAGGGCAAGAATAGCATGATATTTTATTTTTGTTTTGTTTGCTTGTGGCTGGGCTTGCTGGCACTAGTAGTGCAGCTAGTACCATATTGTGAGGAATTTGCAGAGAGACTTGGGAACATTATATTCAGCTCTTAGTGACACACACATCTCAAACACCTAAGTGGGACAATTTATTAGGGGTTTGATTGAATTAGGCAGAGTCTGACGATTTTTTTTTTTTTTTCAAAACTTAAAGTGACTTAAAATCCAGTTGTTGTGTGCTGTTAGAAACTAGGCATACAAGAACCAAACCGACTTTCTTAGGCCTACAATAGCGTTATTGTATATATATATTTTGTTGATACACTTTCTGTATCAATTTCTCACTGTACTCTGGAAGTAAACATAGAAACTTTCTCAAGAATGACAGCAAGCAGAGATCTAGAAAACAGAGACTTGGAACAAAAAGTATATTGTAAAAAATTGTCTAACTTTTCATTATACAAACAATAATGTTATTTGTTCAAATGGGACCACCCCTTTGAGAAAAATGTATCAATATGCTCTGCATCTCCTGCTCTATGACATGATACCAACATATTAAACCAATATTCTGTACTTTATATTTTTTAACTTTATATATATGTTTGTTTTATATCTTAATAGACTTTATTTGGAATGTGAATGAAGGAGCAGGTGATAATCCATTATTTCCATTAATTATATATGTAAAATATTAAGCCTTGGGTGGTTTTTCAAATTCAGAATTTTATATGCAGTTTGCTTGAACCTAGAACCAGTAGTAGAAAGGAAAGAAGGTGCAAGTGGCAACATGTTAACATGAGGACTTTAACTTATTTTTTTATTTTTTTATTTTTATTTACAGAACTTAATTGGGATGTTTCTACTCAACAAGGTAAAGATACTGCAATAAAACGTAGAACACTTTTAAATCTCCAGTCACAGCCTTCAGTCTGAAGACACTATTGATAGCCAAACATATTCTTCAAGAAACATTCATAGGAAACATTTTTAGACTAGGTCATTTATATAATTTTGTGATCCAGAGTGTCACAACCCACCAATGACTAATAGGAAATCTAACCTCAAAATCATGCATGATAACCCAGGGACATTTACTCATCTTCTTATATTTGTTATCCATGGCCTCTGCCCATCTAGCTTTTAAAATTATGTTAATGAGCCATAAGGCACTGGGAAATGTTACCAGAGCCCCTATGTGCTCTGACTTCAAAGGCTGTTACAATGCACAGGAGCACTTCCCAAGAAAAGGGAGGGGGTAAGTGCTGAGGGAGGGTGAAGACATTGTAACAGCCTGCGAAGTTGCAGCATGGAGGGGCTCTGGTAACCACCTGCAAGAGCCCTCCGGTATCATTAGCATAATTTCAAATGTTGATTTTAGAAGGAAGGCGGCTGTGGATAACATATATAAGAAGATTACCAAAGTCACTAGCATCTATGTTTCGCTGGTTTATCGTGTTTGATTTGTATGGTAGATTTTCTTTAATCTATGCACCGGCCATCAATACTGTTATCCTGGAAAACCCTGTGTATTGATACTGTTGGAATGGTCGGTCAACCTGCCATGGTAACATATTATAGATAAAGAGATCTTGAACAGATTAAGGTATAACCTTGTGGAATAGGTTTGCTCAGTTTAGAAGTCTAGTGAGTGATCCTACGCAGTGACTGGAAACTATCATTGTATACAGATTGACACTAGGGAGGCTGTAAGAAGCATATTAGGACCAGCCACTGGACTCATAGGCCCAAACCAAATGGGATTTTCAAATCAATAAACAATTAGTTCTAATTAATCTGCCACAATTTAGTTGCTTCAAAGAATTATTTTCAAGTGCAACAAACATGTATTTTCTGTGTCATAGGAGATGTAGAATGGGACCTGGGTACAAGATCAGGTATTACTATATTTTTAAGTTTTTTTTTTACTTTAACTGTAAGTAAATTGTACCGTACATAGAAACAATTGTAAATAATGTTTATAATTTTATAAGTTTACCACGTTAATAATAACCCATTGAGGGTGTGGACGTGGGCGTCCAACTACTGCAGGGGTCAGAGGCCGTGGTCCTGGGCGGGGTGAGACACCACCTGCTGATGAGGGAGCAGGGGAACGCCGCAGAGCTACACTCCCTAGGTTCATGTCTTAAGTTACTGGGACTCGTGGTAGAGCACTGTTGAGGCCAGAACAATGCAAACAGGTGATGTCGTGGATTGCGGACAATGCTTCTAGCCATTTGTCCACAAGTCAATCTTAAACGCAGTCCACCCATGTCACCGAAATCAGCACTCCTCCAGCTCCTCCACCTCAGCCTCCTTCCCCACAGTCTGCCCCCTCCCAGAAAAATTTGGCAATTGAACCGGCATACTCTGAGGAACTGTTTTCTGGACCCTTCCCAGAGTCACAAACCACTTGTCCGGTTGCTGCTGAGCTCTTTTCCGATGCCCAGGTTTTCCACCGGCCGCAGTCTGTGGGTGATGATGACATTGTTGACGTAGTGGAAGAAGTGTGTAAAGAGGTGTCGGACGATGAGGAGACACGGTTGTCAGACAGTGGTGAAGTTGTTGTCAGGGCAGGAAGTCCGAGGGGGGAGCAGACTGAGGGATCGGAGGATGATGAGGTGACAGACCCAAGCTGGGTTGATAACCCGGGTGAACACAGTGCTTCTGAGACGGAGGAGAGTCCTCAACGAGAACAGGTTGGAAGAGGCAGTGGTGGGGCCAGACGGAGAGGCAGGCCAGAGATGGTGCATCAGCGCCAAATGTTTCTCGTGAAGCTCCCATGGTGAGGGCTAGATTTTTGTAAGTCTGGAGGTTCTTTAAAGAAACACCGGATGACCGACATACTGTGGTGTGCAACCTGTGCCACACCAGGATCAGCAGGGGTTCCACCACTACCAGCTTAACCACCACCAGTATGAGCAGGCATATGAATGCTAAACACCCCACTCAATGGAACCAAGGCCGTTCACCTCCGGCCGGGCACACCACTGCTTCTTCCGCTGTGTCATCTCCTGCCTCTGCTAGTAAGCCCCCTGCCCAAACACCTCCCGTGCGAAAACCACACCTTCGCCTTCACGATCCTCAGCAGCATCCACCAATGTCTCCATGCACAGCATTCAGCTCTCCATACCCCAGACGCTGGAGCGCAAGAGGAAGTACAGTGCAACCCACCCACACGCCCAAGCCCTCAATGTCCACATCTCCAAACTACTTAGCCTGGAGATGCTGCTCTATAGCTGGTAGAGACTGAGGCCTTTCGCAACCTCATTGCGGCGGCCGCCCCTCGGTATTCGGTCCCCAGCCGCTACTACTTTTCCCGATGTGCCGTCCCAGCCCTGCACCAGCACGTGTAAGACAACATCATCAGTTTCCTGACCAATGCTGTTTCTGACAAGGTCCACCTGACCACGGACACGTGGACGAGTGCTGCCGGGCAGGGCCACTATATATCGCTGACGGCACATTGGGTTAACGTGGAGGCTGGGACCGAGTCTGACCCTGCGGCTGGTCATATACTGCCGACGTCGAGGATTGCGAGGCCTACGTCCAGGTCTCTCAGGCCTACTATGCCTCCTCCAGCTTGTCAGATGGTCAGTGGCGATGCCGCCATCATCAGCCTCGCCATCCCACTGCTTGGCCTGTTGAAAAACTCTCTGGCCAGCATGAAGTCAGAAGCTTTGCGCTCGTCAAAAGAGACGGGGAAAGAAGATTCCATTGTTGATAGCCAAAGCACCCTCAGGTCTGTTTCTCAGCGCATATCGGAGGAGGTGGTGGAGGATGAGGAGGAAGAGGAGGACAATGTTTGCGAGACAGAAGAGGGGAGCATTGCTCAGACCTTCACTGTTCAGCGTGGATGGGCAGAAGAAGAGGAGTTGAAGGAGTTGGAGGAGGAGGAGATGGACAGTCAGGCCAGTGAGGGAAGTGAATTCTTGCGAGTTGGGACTCTGACGCATATTGCAGATTTCATGCTAGGCTGCCTATCCCGTGACCCTCGCGTTCAAAGAATATATTCCAGCACCGATTACTGGGTATTCACTCTTCTGGACCCACGGTACAAGCAAAATCTTTACACTCTCATCCCTGGAAAGAAAAGGAGTGTGAAAATGCATGAATACCAGCAGGCCCTGGTGCACAAGCTGAAACAGTATTTCCCTTCTGACAGCGCTAGCGGCAGAGGGCGTACTTCTGCGGAACAAGTAGCAAGGGAAAGTAGGCGAGCAGGCAGCTTGTCCAGCACTGGCAGGGTTACGCTTTACAAGGCCTTTGCCAGTTTTATGTCACCCCAGCAAGACACTGTCACCTGTCCCCAGTTTCGGCACAGTAGGGCTGATCTTTACAGAAAGATGGTGAGGGAGTACGCAGCTGACCATACCATCATCCTAAATGATCACACAGCTCCTTACAACTACTGGGTTTCAAAGCTGGACATGTGGCACGAACTGGCGCTGTACACCTTGTTGTCTGAGCGGGTTTTCAGTGCAGCTGGTGGCATCATCACTGATAAGCGTACACGCCTGTCGACTGACAGCGCTGACAGGCTGGCGCTTATCAAGATGAATAAAGCCTGGATTTCTCAGGATTTCCATTCTCCACCAGGTGAAAGAAGCTCAACCTGAATAATGTATGCACTCCTCCTCCTCATTTTCCTTCTTCTCCTCCTCTTTGTAAAGCAGAGGAAACTGGCTATTTTTTGCCAGGGCCAACTGGCTCTAGCTATAGTACTCTATGTATTTAATCTTTCTGGAGGGCCACCTACCTGGTCCTCTGTTTTAAGAGGAGGAGGAGATGGACAGTCAGGCCAGTAAGGGGAGTGAATTCTTGCGAGTTGGGCGCAAATGGCAGATTTCATGCTAGGCTGCCTATCCTGTGACCCTCGTGTTCAAAGAATTTATTCCAGCACCGATTACTGGGTATTCACTCTTTTGGATCCACGGTACAAGCAAAATCTTTACACTCATCCCTGGAGAGGAAAGGAGTGTGAAAATGCATGAATATCAGCAGGCCCTGGTGCACAAGCTGAAACAGTATTTCCCTTCTGACAGCGCTAGCAGCAGAGAGCGTACTTCTGCCGGGACAAGTAGCAAAGGGAGAGTAGGCGAGCAGACAGCTTGTCCAGCACTGGCAGGGGTACGCTTTACAAGGCCTTTGCCAGTTTTATGTCACCACAAGACACTGTCACCTGTCCCCAGTCTCGGCAGAGTAGGGCTGATCTTTACAGAAAGATGGTGAGGGAGAACGTAGCTGACCATACCATCATCCTAAATGATCACACAGCTCCCTACAACTACTGGGTTTCAAAGCTGGACATGTGGCACGAACTGGTGCTGTACGCCTTGGAGGTCTTGCCTGCCCTGCCACTAGCGTGTTGTCTGAGCGGGTTTTCAGTGCAGCTGGTGGCATCATCACTGATAAGCGTACATGCCTGTCAACTGACAGCGCTGACGCTTATCAAGATGAATAAAGCCTGGATTTCTCAGGATTTCCATTCTCCACCAGGTTAAAGAAGCTCAACCTGAATAATGTATGCACTCCTCCTCCTCATTTTCCTCCTTCTCCTCCTCTTTGTACACTAAAGCAGAGGACACTGGCTATTTTTTGCCAGGGCCAACTGGCTCTAGCTATAGTACTCCTCTGTTTTAAACAATTTTTGGGAGTGCCACATACAGGCACTATCCAAATTAAATTGTCTCCATAGCAGCCTCCACACGTCGTCTTTATAGCTGCCTCCACACGTTGTCCACGAGCCGAGAGACAGGGTCTTGGATCCAATTAACATAGTTTTAACTGCAGCACCTTTAATCTACTACTACTTTACTGCCTCCATACATCGTCCCCTTATCAAACGAGCTGTGTCGAGCAGAATTTTCAGGTGTTTCACCAGATACATAATGAAACTCGGCCCATCTGTCGCCGCCATGCTGGAGACCTGAAGTTGCAATCATAGCAGTGCAATATGGATGCCCCATACTGTCGCTCTTAATCATGGAACCATTTACGAAAAAACTATTAAAAATGGAGGAGGGGGAGATGTGTGGCCCCCCCCTCTCCCCCCCTTCGCCTTTTTACCCCCCCTGTCTTAAAAGTGGTTTTTCATACGGTGGGTTAGTGTGTAGTTCCATAATGAGTCCATAAATACAGGTTTTGGTGATAAAAAAAAAAAATTCAAGTTTACACTTTATTTTGAAAATGTTAAAACCCGAGGGCAGGGTTAGAGGACGAGGGCGGGGTGGGACGTGGGCGTCCAACTACTTGCAGGGGTCAGAGGCCGTGGTCTGGGCGGTGAGACACCACCTGCTGATGAGGGAGCAGGGGAACGCCGCAGAGCTACACTCCCTAGGTTCATCATGTCTCAAGCTACTGGGACTCGTGGTAGAGCACTGTTGAGGCCAGGACAGTGCAAGAAGTGTATGGTGCGTGGATTGCGGACAATCTTCTATCAGCCATTTGTCTACCAGTCAGTCTTCCACGCAGTCCACCCATGTCAACCGAAATCACACTCCTCCAGCTCCTCCCCTCAGCCTCCTCCCCCCAGGCTCTCCCCCCATCCGCCCCCAAACTTTGCATTTGAACCGAGCCGCATACTCTGAGGACTGTTTTCTGGACCCTTCCCACAGTCCACCAACCACTTGTCCGTTTTGCGCTGAGCTATTTTCCAATGCCAGGTTTTCCACCGGTTTGCAGTCTGTGTGATGATGACATTATTGACGTAGTGGAAGAAGTGAGTAAAGATGTGTCGGACGATGAGGAGACACGGTTGTCAGACAGTGGTGAAGTTGCTGTCGGGCAGACGTCCGAGGTGGAGAGCAACTGAGGGATCGAGGATGATGAGTGTGACAGACCCAGCTGGGTTGATAGGCCGGGTGAACAAAGTGCTTCTGAGACGGAGCGAGTCCTATACCAGACAGGATGGAAGAGGCAGTGGTGGGGCCAGACAGAGAGGCAGGCCAGAGCTGGTGCATCAGCACCAAATATTTCACGTAGTCAAGCTCCCGTGGCGAGGGCTAGATTTTCAGAAAATGTATCAAGAGAGGAATAGATTCTCATGATAAAGACATAGTTTTGCCCTTATACAAATCCCTGGTCAGACCACACAATGGAATATTGTGTCCAGTTTGGGCACCAGTGTAAAAAAGGATATAGTAGAGCTGGAACGGGTGCAGAGGAGAGCAACCAGGATTATTAGGGGATGGGGAACTAGAATACAACTGACAGATTAAAAATTTGGGATTTCAGCTTAGAAAAAAGACGGCTGTAGGGAGACCTCATTACAATGGTACAAATACCTGAACGGACGTACAGGATCCTCCAAAGATCTTTATTTATAACTAGGCCTTGACCAGGACAAGGGGGCATCCTCTACGCCAAGAGGAGAGGCGATTTTACCACACCATAGACAAGGTTTCTTTACTGTAGACAGTGAGACTGTGGAACTCTCTGCCGCAGGAGGTTGTTATGGCGGACTCTATGTACATGTTCAAAGAGGCCTGGTGACTTTCTGGGGGAAAAAAAAATATCAGGTTACTGGGGATAAAACATTTATTTAATTCTTAAGTTTGGACTTGATGGACTTGCGTCCTTCCAGCCTATATACTATGATAGAAGTCTGGAGGTTCTTTAAAGAACACCGGATGAGTGGTGTGCAACCTGTGCCAAACCAGGATCAGCCGGTATGCGCAGGCATATGAATGCTAAAAACACCCCACTCAATGACACCAAGCCAGTTCACCTCTGGCCGGGCACACCACTGCTCCTTCCCTCTGTGTCATCTGCTAGTCAGCCCCCTGCCCAGGACCCCGGCCCAAACACCTCCTGTGGCGGAAACACCATCTCTTCGCCTCCACGACCTCCACGCATCCACCAGCGTTCAGCTCTCCAACCCCAGACGTGGAGCCGCAAAGGAAGTATAGTGCAACCCACCCACACCCCAAGCCCTCAACGTCCAACATCTCCAAACTGCTTAGCTGGAGATGCTGCCCTATAGGCTGGTTGAACCGAGGCCTTCGAACCTCATGGCGGCGCCCGCCCTGGGTATTCGGTCCTCAGCCGCCACACTTTTCCCGATGTGCCGTCCCAGCCCTGCACAAGCACGTGTCAGAACAACATCATCCGTGCCCTGACCAACGCCGTTTCTGACAAGGTCCACCTGACCACGGACATGTGGACGATGCTGCCCGGCAGGGCCACAATATATCGCTGACAGCACATTGGGTTAACTTGGTGGAGGCTGGGACCGAGTCTGACCCTGGGGCTGGTCATATACTGCCGACGGGGCATATACTGCCCCGCCGATTGCGTGGCCTACCTCGGTCCAGGTCTCAAAGGCCTACTATGCCTCCTCCTCCTCCCACCCCTCCTCCACCTCCTCCCTCAGATACCATCCTCGTGGCATGCCAATCAGTCGTGTAGCTCTAGGCACAGCAGCAGTGCCATCACTAAGCGCAGCAGGCGTGCTCAACGTGCTGACCTAGCGATAAAAGGCACCGCCGCCCAGAGCTATACGGGCATCACGGTGCAATTGTCTCCATAGCAGCCTTCACCACAAGTCGTCTTTTAGCTGCCTCCCACACGTTGTCCTCCATTGCTACCTCCACACGTCATGCCATAGTGCCTCCAAAAGTCTTCCATATAGCTGCCTCTTTAATGTCCCTTATCACCGAGCTGTGGTCAGGCAAATTTTGGGTTGTGTTTCATGGCTTCCACATCAAACTTGTAAATTTTGTCGCCACCCTGCTGTGTAATCCCAAAATATACCTGGCAAACTTTATCATTTACCAATATTAATTTCAGCGCTTCTTGCGCATCTGTTTACATTCCCCTCACCCCCCCTTAACCCAAACTTATAAGTACCTACTAACACTTGATCTTATACAAAAGGTTCTTAGAAGTGCTGTTTGTGGAGTAGCCGAGAGAACAGGGCTTGGATTGGAGAAAGCTCGCCTGGCAGCGGAGCGCCAGCTCCTACCCAAGATCCAACTACCAAGTTTTTAACTTCACACCTTTAATCTACTACACTTCACTGCCTCCCATACTCGACCCCTTATCAATCGAGCTGTGTCAGGCAGAATTTCAGGTGTTTCACCAAGTCATCGTGGCTGGCCCATCTGTCGCCGCCATGCTGGAGACCTGAAGTCGCAAATAAGCAGCGCATATGGATGCTCTTCGCTCTTAATCAGGAACCTCTTTCCAAAAAAGCAATTAAAATAGAACCACTATGCCATTCCATGATTCCTAGGTGAAATATCAAACGACCCGCCGCTTTGAAATTATTTTTTTTCAAAGTAAACGCTTCTGGCCCCCAGGCCCATTTTGGTGGGGAGGAACCGAGAGACAGGGGCTTGGAAGACAGAAGTTCGCCTGGCAGTGGACCCGCCAGTGTCCATCCTCCAGATTGGCGCCTCAGAGGCATCATGCATTCTGCCCCTGCTGTTTCCTGTCCATTTTGCCCTCCACTCCTCCCAGCGTCCACCAATGTCTCCATGCCCAACTTTCACAACTTCTCATAACCCCACCGCTGGAGCACGAGAGATATGCAGACATCATCACCCTCCCTATTAAACGAGCTGTGTCAGGCAGAATTTTTCAAGTGTTTCACCAGAAAATACATAGTGGAACTCGCCGCCCATCTGTCGCGCCATGCTGGAGACCTGAAGTTGCATCATAGCAGCGCATATGAAATGCCCCAACTGTCGCTCTTAATCATGGAAGCTGTCTCCATGCTGCCTCCACATGTCCGCTCCCCTTATCAAAAGAGCTGTGTCGACATTTTCGGGTGTTTCACCCGATACGTTATGGAACTTGGTCACTATGTCGCCACCATGCTGTGTTACGACTAAATAACCGTCAACCTTTTGTTGCACATAGGAATCATTTCAGCGCTTCTTGCTCACTCCTCCTTTGGTGAAACCTGAGTCCATTTAGGGTAGGTCCCATGACACTCTCTAAGCCTGCCACTGCTGCCGCTCCGCTTTGCCTCTGCATCCGTCCCCTATAGTTGTCAGGGTCAATATTGGATGTTTTAGATGCTATCTAGCTCATTCGGTCACTCTGTCATGGCCATGCATTTTGGGTGGGGAGGAGCCGAGAGACAGGGGCTTGGACAGGCGAAAGCTCACCTGGCAGCGGACCGCCAGCTCCATCCCAAGATTAGGCAGCCTCAGAGGCATCCATGCATACTGCCCCTGCTGTGTCCTGTCTATTTTGCCTCCACAATCCTCCACAGCGTCCACCAATGTCTCCATGCGCAACTTTCAACTCTCTATACCCCAGACGCTGGAGCACGAGAGGATATACAGCACATCATCCCCTTATCAAACGAGCTGTGTCAGGCAGAATTTTCAGGTGTTTCACCAGATACATAATGGAACTTGGCCCATCTGTCGCCGCCATGCTGGAGACCTGAAGTTGCAATCATAGCAGTGCAATATGGATGCCCCATACTGTCGCTCTTAATCATGGAACCATTTACGAAAAAACAATTAAAAATAGAACCGCTATGCTATTCCTTTATTCCTAGGTGAAATATTCAAACGACCCCGCCTGGAGACCTGAAGTTTCAATCATAGAAGCAATATGGATGTCCCATACTGTCACTCTTAATCATGGAAGTCGTCTCCATGGCTGCCTCCACATGTCATCCCCTTATCAAACGAGCTGTGTCAGGCTCATTTTTCGGGTGTTTCACCAGATACGTTATTTAACTTGGTCACTATGTCGCCACCATGCTGTGTTATCGACTAAATATACCATCAACCTTTTGTTGACATAGGTTTTTTTTTTTTTTTTTTTTTTTTTTTTTTTTTTTTTTTTTTTTTTTTCATTGAGGGTATGTCGCCATGACACTCTCTAGCCTGCCACTGCTGCCGCTGCCTCTGCATGCAGTCCCCTATAGTGTCAGGGTCAATTATTGGATGTTTTAGATGCTATCTAGCCTCATTCGGTCACTCTGTCATGGCCATGCTGTTGCCCATAATTTTGGCATAATGGTGCGATTAAGCAGCCTCAGAGGCATCCATGCATGCTGCCCCTGCTGTTTCCTTCCCTGTGCAGACCCTTGGCCCCCTTGAAAAATGCTCGAGTCTCCCATTGACTTCAATGGGGTTCGTTATTCGAGACCAGCACTCGAGCATCGGGAAAAGTTTGTCTCGAATAACGAGCACCCGAGCATTTTAGTGCTCGTGGAGAATGGGAAATCCTGCTGAGAAGTCCAGGATTTATTCATCCTTGATACGCGTCAGCCTTCCGCGCTGTCAGCCGCACAGGCGTGTACGCTTATCGGTGATGATGCCACCATCTGCACTGAAACCCGCTAGCAGCATGGCAGGCAAGAACCTCCAAGGCGTCAGGCGCAGTATTCGGCCACATGTCCAGCTTTGAACCCAGTAGTTGTGGGCTGTGTGATCTTTTTAGAGGAGATGGTAGGTCAGCTACGTGCTCCCTCACCATCTTTATGTAAGAATCAGCCCTACTCTGCCGAGACTGGGGACAGGTGTGACAGATGTCGTATGCTGGGAGTGACATAAAACGCTGGAAGGAGGGCCCCTTGTAAGCGTACCCCCTGCCATTGCTGGACGAGCTGCCTGCTCGCCTAGTACCGTCCCGTCGCTACTTTGTCCCTGCAGACTACGCCTCCATGTGGTCCTGCTTAGCCGCTGTCAGAAGCGGACATACTGTTTCAGGTCAGTTTGTGCCCAGGGACCTGCTGCGTATCCATGCATTCTTCCAGGTGAAGGAAGCTCAACCTGAATAATTTATGCACTCCTCCTCCTCATTTTCCTAATTCTCCTCCTCTTTGTACACTAAAGCAGAGGACATTGGCTATTTTTTTCCTGGGCCAACTGGCTCTAGCTATAGTTCTCTATGTATTTAATTTTTCTGGAGGGCCACCTACCCGGTCCTTTGTTTTAAACAATTTTTGGGAGTGCCACATACAGGCACTATCCAAATTAAATTATCTCCGTAGCAGCCTCCACACGTCTTCTTTTTAGCTGCCTCCACACGTTGTCTCCATTGCTACCTCCACACGTCGCCTCCATAGCTGCCTCCAAAAGTCGTCCATAAAGCTGCCTCCATACATCATCCCCTTATCAAACGAGCTGTGTAAGGCAGAATTTTGGGTTGTTTTCATGGATTCCACATCAAACTTGTTAACTTTGTCGCCACCCTGCTGTGTTATCCACAAAATATACTGGCAAACTTTTATCATTTACCGATATTATTTCAGCGCTTCTTGCGCATCTGTTTACATTCCCCTCACCCGCCATAACCCAAACTTATAAGAACACTACTACACTTGATCTTATACAAAAGGTTCTTAGAAGTGCTGTTTGGGGAGTAGCCGAGAGACAGGGGCTTGGACAGGCGAAAGCTCGCCTGGCAGCGGACCGCCAGCTCCATCCCAAGATTAGGCAGCCTCAGAGGCATCCATGCATACTGCCCCTGCTGTTTCCTGTCCATTTTGCCTCCACGATCCTCCACAGCGTCCACCAATGTCTTAGATGCTATCTAGCCTCATTCAGTCACTCTGTCATGGCCATGCTGTTGCCCATAATTTTGGCATAATGGTACGATTAAGCAGCCTCAGAGGCATCCATGCATGCTGCCCCTGCTGTTTCCTGTCCATTTCCGTGGTGTTTCCATCCTTTTCTGAGGCTCCCAGGTGTTTGGCCAAGCTTCCCTGTGCAGAGCCTTGGTCCCCTTGAAAAATGCTCGAGTCTCCCATTGACTTCAATGGGGCTCGTTATTCGAGACGAGCACTCGAGCATCGGGAAAAGATTGTCTCGAATAACGAGCACCCGAGCATTTTAGTGCTCGCTCATCTCTAAGTATCAACTATGAACAAATCTTCTCGACTGCTCCGGTCCACTTTTGAGATTTGCTTGAGGGATTTTTTCTTACATTGCTTATTCTTCTTGGAATTCCCCAGTACAAGTTTGAGGCATCCATCATAAGAACCCTTGGAGGCACATAACACATGACTTTCCGTTCAGAGCATGACATTTTCCATTAGATGAGTTCTTGAATGATGGGCAGGGGAATACTCACTGGCTTGTTGTTATGGGTGCTCCTGCAACCTGTCACTCACCTTCCCTTGATCCAGTGACGGTCACCGCACTCCGGTGCACGTGCACCAGCTCTGTAAGATTTAGACGATGATTGGCACTGGCTGGCCGCCTGCCCTGTTATGTGCCGGCCCCTTCCTGTGTCCCCTAATGGATCTTTGTGCCTTGGAGAAAGCTTTCCTATGCGTTTATAGTGATTTCCCTTGTCCCGACTCCAATCCTGTGCCTCCTGTCCTGACCTTCTGCCTGACCATGACTCAGTCTCTGCCTTATGATTCTGTACCTCACCTTGGCCACCACCGTGAGCTGTGGAGTGACCTGATGGTATCCCACAACAGCAAGTCCAACCTGCTTTGCTTTGCTTTGAAAACCGGGTAGACTCAGCTCCCAGGTGTTGGCTTATATCATCGCTTGCGGTGGTTCAGTGGGTCCACTATTCCCCTGAAACTTGTCAAGAGACTGCAAACTTCTGGTCCACTGATGTAGAATGGACTGTAATTTCCTTGTATCAGCTTTTGCCCAGGGTACTGCATCTATAGTAGATGTGTGTATACCCAGGACCGACATGGCTTTCTGGATGGTCATTCTCGGATGAACAATCATACATCTGACTGCCTTCTACAAATTGGATAATGGTGAGAGCACCATGTTGGACAAGTTGATCACAAACCCCAAGAATTTCTTCCTATTGGCTGAGACAAGGGATGACTTCTCCATTTTGATTCTAAAACCAAGCTCCTCTACAAGGTCTTCAGGGTATTTTCCAGATTCCTTTCCATCATTTCTTTTATCTGAGCTATCAACGTCCAGTCGTCCAGGTACGGTGTCACATACATTCCTTGGAGTCTGACGACCTGACAACACTACTGCTACTTTTGTGGACAACCTGGTGCCGAACTGAAACCAAAGGGGAGATTTTTGAAGTGATAATTAAGTCTCCACATCCCTCCTATTGGAAAAACTCTGGAGTAGATGCCTGAGGCTTGCTGGTGGTAGGGCACTAATCTCTTAGATCAGTGATTTTCAACCTTTTTTGAGCCGCGGCACACTTTTTATACTTAGAAAATCCTGGGGCACACCACCAACCAAAATAGCACAAAATGACACTAAAACAGTCATAAAAGGCCTCCCTTTACTAATAAAAAACCCCTAGCATCCTCCCTTTACTAATTAAGAGCCCATAGCGGCCTCCCTTTACTAATTAAGAGACCCTAGCGGCCTCCCTTTACTAATTAAGAGCCCCTAGCGGCCTCCCTTAATGGAACTCGGCCCATCTGTCGCCGCCATGCTGGAGACCTGAAGTTTCAATCATAGAAGCAATATGGATGCCCCATACTGTCACTCTTAATCATGGAAGTCGTCTCCATGGCTGCCTCCACATGTCGTCCCCTTATCAAACGAGCTGTGTCAGGCTCATTTTTCAGGTGTTTCACCAGATACGTTATGGAACTTGGTCACTATGTCGCCACCATGCTGTGTTATCGACTAAATATACCGTCAACCTTTTGTTGACATAGGAAATCATTTCAGCGCTTCTTGCTCACCTCCTTTGGTTCCTCTCTGCCACCCATTGGTTTGAAGAGTCCATTTGGGGTATGTCTCCATGACACTCTTTAGCCTGCCGCTGCTGCCGCTGCCTCTGCATGCCGTCCCCTATAGTGTCAGGGTGTCAATTATTGGATGTTTTAGATGCTATCTAGCCTCATTCGGTCACTCTGTCATGGCCATGCTGTTGCCCATAATTTTGGCATAATGGTGCGATTAAGCAGCCTCAGAGGCATCCATGCATGCTGCCCCTGCTGTTTCCTGTCCATTTCCGTGGTGTTTACATCATTTTCTGAGGTTTCCAGGTGTTTGGCCAAGCTTCCCTGGGCAGACCCTTGGTCCCCTTGAAAAATGCTTGAGTCTCCCATTGACTTCAATGGGGCTCGTTATGCAAGACAAGCACTCGAGCATCGGGAAAAGTTCGTCTCAAATAACGAGCACCCGAGCATTTTAGTGCTCGCTCATCTCTAATCATAAACTTTCATAACTAACTAATTTTTACAATGCTTTGGTTGTAATATATGTAAAAATTTTGTGATTGTTTTCCCAGTCATCCAGTGCGCCACACTTTTTGCTCTCAGTGATTCTGCTATGTGTTTTTTGATTATGTACATCTACTATATTCCAGAGGTTATTATCTTTACTTTTCGTTTTTGTTTCGGGATTGGTTATACTTGTTATCTATTTTTGTTGTTTTATGTGTATTTCCTAAAGACTATCCATGGGTCCCATAGTTTCTTAAATTTATGGTGTGACCTTGTTTCCCAGCTTGCTAGTTCCTCTAACCTAAACAGTTCATCCACTTTGTTTAACCATTCTGAGAGTGTCGGTGGTTCTACTTGTAACCATTTAGGAGGAATCAGAAGTTTGGCTGCTTGGACTAGCTGAGTGGTAAGGTCTTTCTTAGATGGGGCCCATGTCTTGTGCGGTAACCATAATAAGACGGATTCTTGTGTTAATGTGATTTGTTTCTTGGTTATCTGTCTTATGTGAGTGTGTATATCAGTCCAGTATTTAAACAATTTTGGGCATCTCCAATAAATATGACCAAGGGTGCCTCCTGTATGTCCGCATCTCCAGCAGTTGTCCCTCGCCAGTAATTTTTTCTGTACAAGTACTGCGGGTGTGTTGTACCAGCATGTCATTAATTTGTATGAACTTTCTTGTGTTCTGACACATCTAGAAAAACCATGCGTTCTGAGGTGTGTTTGTGTGACCTGAGTGGGTGTGAAAGAAGTATGTAAATCATTTTCCCAACCTTTTATGTATGCTGGTGTTGCGTCATTTCCTTGCGAGAGAATGTAAGTATATAATGTTGATATGGAGCCTTTAGGTAGCGTATCTTTTAAAAATCAATTTTTCTATCCACGTAAGGTCTTGTCTGAGAGGGTATTTTGTCTTGAGCCTCATGTGATTGTACTGTATTTCTTCTTGCTGTAAGAAATTGAATGTCGGGAGTTGGTGCTCTTCTGCATTTATGATTTGTTGCACATTCTTGCCATGGAATGTCTTTAGAGGTATTGATGCCCAGTGTGCCCATATGGACGTTGGGTGTATCTTTTTCTCTGGGTTCAATAAGATCGGTACTAGGCTACTTGGCATTAATGAAGGGGGATTGCCTAATAAACGTATGTCTGAGGTAAGTGATTTGATAGTTATTATTGTCCCATTCGTGATTGGATTACTACATGTGCCTGGTGTGTTTATACCCCATAGTAACGCTTTCTGATGGTATTGCAAGGTTGCGAGTTCCAGTTCAAAGCTTGGGTTTAGTAATTTCTTGTTATGCAATTGTATCCATCTTTTCAGATGTATTGCTCTATAGTAAGAAAATGCATCAGGTAGATTAAATCCACCTCTTTCTCTTTTGAGTTTTAGTCTATCGTAAGGGACCCTCGCTTTTTTGCCTTTCCATAAGAAAGAAGTGTATAGGGATTTTAGTTTGTTGAAAAAGGACCTAGGTATTGCTATTGGTAATGTTTGTAATAGATATAGTAACTTAGGCATTACAAATGTCTGTAGTAAATTCTTTCTCCCCATCCATGAGACATATGGTAAGTCTAGTGAGTTAAGTGTTGTTGTTATTTTTTTTAGTAGAGGAATGTAATTTTCCTTATATAACGAGGAGCAATGTGTAGTTATGTGTATTCCTAGGTATTTTAGTTTAGTGGTTTGCCATTTGAAGGGGTATTGTGTTTTAAGTGAGCTCACCATTGGTGAGGGGGCGGTTATATTTAATGCCTCGGATTTAGCCAGGTTAATTTTGAAGTTTGAAGCTAGTCCAAATTCTGTTAATATGTTGATAATGCTTGGAAAGGCTGTTTTTGGTTCTGTCAGCATCAAGAGTAAGTCATCCACAAATGCGGCATTTAAATGTACCGACCTGCCGACTTTTAACCCTTTAATGTCCTTTGTGGATCTAAAGGTTTGTAATAATGTTTCCATGACAAGGATGAAAAGTGTGGGGGATAGGGGGCAGCCTTGTTGCGTGCCATTGGAAATGTTAAAAGGGCTAGATAGTATACCATTTGCTTTTATTCTGGCATTTGGTTTATTATAAAGTGACATTATTGCGTTAATAAACTGTACAGGGATTCCACATTTTTTAAGGGTTTCTTTCATGTAGGTCCAGTCGACTCGGTCAAATGCTTTTTCTGCATCTGTGCCAAGTAATATTAAAGGGATCTTCTTTGAGTGTGCATAATGTATTGCATGTATGACCCTTGTGGAATTGTGGCCCAGCCCTAGGCATTCGTCACCCTCCCCAAGTCCGTGCGTTCTAGAAGTCCTGGTACCTTCCGATCCACACCCTGTATCAGCTGGTCGGACTCATAGTCCCATCCCATGGAAGAAGAGAGCTTCAGATGCTGCCCCAACGAAATTCCCCGGCCACTGGTTCACAGAGGCGCTGGAGACGGCGGTGTCGGATTTCGGAGCACCGAGTCCGCGAGATGGCCGCGGGGTGTACATAGACCCTAGTTGCACTCGGTCCCTCCCCGGCTCACCTAGGGGTATTAACATAATTCTTTATAAAAGCATTAAAGGATACATGAGGCCCATGTTGTTATGGAACTTCAGTGTGAAGTCAGGGTCATCCTGTGCATACAAATATCCAAGAAAATTCATGTACATAAGGCTGTGCCACATGTTCATCGATTCCCGTTAAACAGGGATTTAAAAAGACACATACTCATGTTCACACCCACTAATCCACAAATACCACATTATATTAGATACGCATGCATCAATAGAAGATGTGTCGTCACAAGTACATGCCATAATAAGCAAGTGCAGCATTACATGGATCGGATATCAGATGCAACAAGGTTGATTATAACGCTATATGTCAACTCACCATAGGTGTTAAAACAACCAAATTAACCAACTCAAATCAACTTTTGAGCTCTATTGCACCAAGACATTTTGGTCCCACACTCCAATAAAGTGTAGCATTGGATGCAACATTGCGTGTTTCTTCTGCATCCAAGGGACTGCAAACTTCTCACAAAAAAAAGAAAAAAAAATCATACAATAACAATATACATAGATGCGGGAGCTCTGAGCACTTGGTAAAGCTGCATTAAGACCTGTTCTTACATCAAACCCCCCCGTATATAAGCAAACGTTACAGGGACAAAAACTCCACAAAAAAAAGCCACAGCACTGATGGATTCCTTGTCAACAATTATAACTGAAAGCTTAAAGTGATGCAGAAAATCCCTTGTTAACAACTCGAAGTCACAAGGAACAAATTTCTACAAACTATACGCTGGCCTGAATGCCCACATCATCTAATCTTGGCAAAGTACCGCAAATTCAATTTCCCGGAAGTAAAATCGATCTTCTAGATTAGAGAAGAGGCGAGCACTAAAATGACATCGAGATAAAGAACAATCAGTTTATTCAAGAGACGAACTTTTCCCGATGAACATCAGATTAACAATCGATTTGCGAGTAACGAGAACAACCGCATTGAAAGTCAATGGGATACTCAAGCATATAAATATAAATCAATGGACCAACAAGCTCAAATATACAACAGGAGAAATAGTAGGTACAGAAGACCAACATGATCCAGCGCTTAAAAAAAAATGTTCTGGACAACAAATGCTCTCAGGCGTAAAAGTGAAATTTCAAAATAGCAGGAAGGAAAAGTTAGCAACCAAAATTACATGAAAACCCCAGCCCTAAAAAAACTGTCCACAGAGGTTGAGACTAACGCTGTCATCCCTACGCTTGTTTCGAGCGCATCCACACGCTCTTTATCAAGGCTAACACATATCTGAGAAGGAGCGCCATTAAATTGAAAGCTGGAAGGGACGTCAGAGGGAGGGGGCCAGAAGGTCCACCTTGATCCATGACGTCAGATTTGTTTGAAAACGCCCTTGTCAGGTATGTTGTTAAGTATAATAAAAACATGTTAAATTTTATTTATAAAATGACCCTTGAGTCGGCTTATTTCTAAAAACAACATGATATCTAAGATATTATACATGATATGTAGTCATAAACAGTAAATGGTTAAATGCGGACGGACACAATCAAAACAAAGAGCACCGAACAGGTGCTGTGTATATAATTACTATATTCTTGTTTTATGTGTCATAGTGAAAAAAAGAAGCAAGTAAAGTTGTCGTATGTAATTTGATAACAGCCTTTCTATTTCTACCTTAGAAAGCAAATATTTGTGTGATTTTGTAGTAGTAAGTCACCGAATATAGCGAAACCTTAATTTTTAATGTTTAAATTTTTAAATTTTTCTTGTAACCTGGGAATTATGGCCCCGTAATAAATGGTTGTAGGTGACTGAATGAAATACAAAGTATAAGGCTGAGAATTTGTGATACTTGCGATCACATGATTCCGTCTGGATAAGCTATATTTAGCAATATCGGATGGAATATAATGTGGACACAGGGAGATAGGACAAGGAGCAGACAGTTCGCTACAGGTAAATGAGCTTTTGGATCGATATTTGGGGGTTAGGTTAGTAATGGAACATAAATTCATGCTGACACTCCCTAGCCTGCCGCTGCTGCCGCTGCCTCTGCATGCCGTCCCATATAGTGTCAGGGTCAATTATTGGATGTTTTAGATACTATCTAGCCTCATTCGGTCACTCTGTCATGTTGCCCATAATTTTGGCATAATGGTGCGATTAAGCAGCCTCAGAGGCATCCATGCATGCTGCCCCTGCTGTTTCCTGTCCATTTCCGTGGTGTTTACATCATTTTCTGAGGTTTCAAGGTGTTTGGCCAAGCTTCCCTGTGCAGACCCTTGGTCCCCTTGAAAAATGCTCGAGTCTCACATTGACTTCAACGGGATTCGTTATTCGAGACGAGCACTCGAGCATCGGGAAAAGTTTGCCTCAAATAACGAGCACCCGAGCATTTTAGTGCTCGCTCATCTCCAGTGGTAACCCCTTACATGCAGCATGCGCATGCGTCAGCTTGCCAGGCAGTTTACACTGCTCTACAATGAAAAATATTGTAGAGCAGTGTATTGAACTTGAACAGCGATCAGAGCATTATTTCACTTAAATGTCACTTTCCCATAAAAAAATCTTAATAAAGTATAAAAAGCACAAAAACACAAAAAAACAATCTGTATAATAAAAAGGAATCATTACTGGACCTGCACGGTAAACGCTGGAGAAAAAAAAACCCAAAAAAACATTCAGAAAAAAGACCATTAAAAAATGCTCTAAAAAGTGATAAAAGTTCCGCACTCTAATATGAGACCACTTATAAGAACAACTTTTCTCGCAAAAAATAAGCCCCTTACTAGATTTGTCAGACAAAAAATAAAAAAGTTATGCATATAAAATATGGTGATGCTAAAAAAAACAAGATTTTCTCCAATTTAGTTTTTATTCAGTACAATTGAATAAAATACACAAAACCCCCACATATTTGGTATCGCTGCATCCGTATCAATCTGCATAATATAACATAATCGTTATTAGATCCGCAAATTGATACCCGTAAACCCCCCCCAAAAAAACGCTCCAAAAAATTAATTTTTAATTAATACCCATGCAAGGAAGGGTATAGACATTACATGAACCCCAGCACTGTGTCCAAGAGGTGGACTACACTGTCCAGCCTACGCGTTTCGAGCGCATCCACACGCTCTTTATCAAGGCTAACACATATCTGAGTAGTAAGCCACCGAATATAGTAAGACCTTAATTTTTAGTGTTTAAATTTTTTGCTTATAACCTGGAAATTACGGCCCCGTAATGAATGGCTGTAGGTGACTGAATGGAATACATAGTATAGGGATGAGAATTTAGGATGCCTACAATCGCATTATTCCATCTGGATAGGCTAAGTTTAGCAGTACCGGATGGAATATAATGCGGACACGGGGAAATAGGACAGGGAGCAGACAGATCGCTATAGGTAAATGAGCTTCCAACTCGATACTCAGGAGTTAGGTTAGTAATGGAACATAAATTCTTGCTTATAATTCATTCCCTTAGGGAATCTGGTTTCCAGTTGTAGTATCCAGAAAGCTTCTTTATCAAACAATTGTTTGCTTCGGTCTCCCCCCCTGATGTTAACATTAATGCGATCAATAGCATAGGCTTTAAATCCTGTAAGATTTCCCTGATGTTGTTCCCTAAAGTGTCTAGAGGCTCCTGAGATTGTTTTTTTAGTGATACTGTCTGATTCAACTCGTCTTATGTCTCCTAAGTGCTCTAGTATCCTTTTCTTAAATTTGCGAGTAGTTGCTCCTACATACTTGAGGTTGCATAAAGCACACTCAATAATGTAGACGACATGGTCGCTGTTACAGTTTAGATATGTTTTGACGTCATAAGATTGAGAATTCGTTGTGTTTGTAAATTGTTTTTTTACTTCGACTATACTGCAAGTTTTGCATCTTATTGCTCCACAGTGGTAAAATCCCTTGTGTGTGAGCCAAGTATTTCTAATCTTGTTGTTGGGCCTGAAGCTCGGTGAAATTAAATTGCCAATAGTGACCGCCTTTTTGGAGACTATATTACAACCATTTTTTAAGATTTGTGCCAAGGTTTCATCCTGATACAAGATAGGTAAGTGTTTGAGAACTAGATGTTTAATGTCTGCAAATTGCTTGCTATACGGTAGTGTGAGGTATAAGTTGGTATGTTGTTGGGAATTATTTTTTATTTTTTCAAGAAGTAACTGACTTCTTGGTTTTGCATCAACTATCTTGCAGGCTCGATTGAGGACACTGTGTGTGTAACCCCTTTTGTGCAATCTCCTTTTAATGTCTTCAGATTCCTTTCTATAGTCCTGCTCACGACTACAGTTCCTTTTTGCCCTTGTCAGTTCTCCTACTGGTATTGCCTTCATGGTGTGAATAGGGTGTAAGCTGCGAGCATGTAAGATGGTATTTCCAGAAACTTTCTTTCTGAAGGTGGTAGTTTTGATAAAGCCTTCCTCTGTGTTTAGATTTAAATCTAAGAATGTCATGTGACTCCTACTAGTGGAAAACGTAAAAGTGAGATTACATTCATTTTTGTTTATGTATTCCACAAATTTGGGTACGGCAGATACATCGGCGCGCCATATTATTAGCAAATCGTCTATGTATCCGCCGTACCAGAGGATTTCGTCAATATAGGGGTTACTGTCACTGTATAGATAGTGTTCCTCCCACCATGACATGGTGAGATTGGCTATGGATGGAGAGAATTTGGCCCCCATTGATACCCCTCTAACCTGAAGGTAAAACATTTGTTCAAAGAGAAAGAAGTTATGTGTCATAAGGAACCATAGTGTTTCATTTATGAAATGTTTCAAGTTCTCGCTATATGTACTGTATTTGTTTAAATGATGGTTCAGAGCCATCATAGCAACTTGATGGGGTATAGAAGTATATAGTGAGACTGCATCGCAGCTTACCCAAGTAAATTCATCAGACCATGTCATATTTTGGAGGATTCTAAGGACATCTCCCGTGTCTTTTAAATAACCTGGTGTTCTCACAACTAAGGGTTGGAGATATGAATCGAGCCACTCGCACAAGGGTTCATTCAGGGAACCAATACCCGAAATAATGGGGCGCATAGGTGGTGGATATTCCCCTTTGTGTACCTTGGGTAATGTGTACATTATTGGTGTAGTTGGATTATTAACCAATAGATGTTCCTTTTGTTTTTCATTAATGACCCCTAAAGTGAAGCCTTCATGTATTAGTGTAGAAATTTTTTTACTGAAGACTTCTGTGGGGTTATTGGTTAGTCTGCGATATGTAGAAACATCAGATAACATATTATTAACTTGTTGCACATAATCTTTAGTATTCATCACCACAACAGTGCCACCCTTATCCGCCATTCGTATGGTTAGTGCTTGATCCTTTTTTAGGTCGTTCAAGCCACTTCTCATCTTGTGGTTCATGTTATTGTTGTGATTCGTTTTGCAGGTGCTCGATAGTATTTTGAGTTCTCGCTCAATAACTTCTTGGAAAGTGTCCATAGCTTTCACTCTGGATTGAATAGGGTAAAACTCTGCGTTTTTGATTCTGTCCATGGATGGTGGAGAGATAACGGCAGTTGTCTGAACTGTGTCCAGGCTTTGTAAAGCAATGAGTGTTCGTTGTTCATTGAACGTAAGGGATTTATACAAATTGGTATTGCACTGAGAGTTGCTTTGTTCTCTTTTGTCCTCTACATCTCTGGAGTTAAAAAAGTGTCGTCTGACAGTAAGGTTTCTTACAAATTTGTTGATATGCTTTAAAGTAGAAAACATTTCAAAATTGGATGTGGGGGCAAAATTTAGCCCAAGAGAAAGAACTGCTGTTTGGTCAGGAGAAAGTGTTTTATCCGAAAGATTGAGAACATTAACCCCCTCCGTCTCTTCAGATGCTGTAATTATTTGTTTGTTGTCTTTGATTTCTGCTGACTCCGTAGATTGCGGTCTATTTCCGTTTCTTTTTTTCGGGTGCTTTCTACCCCCTCTTCTCGTACGTTTTTTGACGTTTTGTTGGGTTTACTTTTTTGGAAATAGGTAAGTTGAGAATGTTGTTGGGGATTGGTCTCATTGTCTGACGGATCAGGTGTGGCATCTGAGAAATCAGCTTCTGATGAACTGAAGCTGACCTTTGCTTTTTTCTTGGTATATCTTTTTTTATTTGGTTTTTTCAAAATGGATTTGGGGGTACTCCAAAATTGTTCCCTTCTGCCCCACTCATATACCTGATTCTGGTTGTAGTCAAAAAGGTCTCTTTGAAATTTCACTTTTTTAGTTTCAGATATAGTTTCTTCGATATTATTAATTAGATCCTCAATCTTTTTCTGTTCTGTGTCCAGTTCTGTCTGTTCCATTTTTGCTTTAAGTTCTTGTTTGATACTTTCCATTTCGTTACTGATATCAGCTAATTTCTTGTTTTCTTCGGAGACAATCAGTTTCATCAAATCTAGTGAACAGGCAGATAAAATATTGTTCCATTGGGACACAAAATCCATAGAGTAAATGTAGGTTGGGATTTTACGTATCCTCAGTCCTCGGGGTATCATATTTTTAGAGATGTAATTGCTGAGGGTAGTTGAATCCCACCATATACGACATTCTTGGACTGCTAAGTTTTCTAAATGTGTTATTTTACATTTTATATCAGAGTCTTGCGTATTGTCCGCATTGCCAAAAACTGAAGCCACTCTCTCTCTTCGTTTATCATATGTCGATGATGCCATAGTATTTACTAGCGTTTCGAGCGGGAGAGAGATGGAAAAAGAAACCTTTTTGGACACAGGCTAGACAGTGCGGGTTTTTTTTGAGTCGTAATGTCAAAAAGAAAAGCCCTTTTCACAAGAATAGAATTTGCGGGGAGCATATAACCTTCGTCTAAAACACACAGTGGTCCAAACATGAAAGTCAATGGTATAGCGTGTGAAGAAAAAGTAGGATTGCTCTCAAAGCACACTCGATAATGTAGACGACGTGGTCGCTGTTACAGTTTAAATATGTTTTGATGTCATAAGATTGAGAATTCGTTATATTTGTAAATTGTTTTTTTGTTTCGACTATACTACAAGTTTTGCATCTTGTTGCTCCACAGTGGTAAAATCCCTTGTGTGTGAGCCAGGTATTTCTAATCTTATTATTGGGCCTGAAGCTAGGTGAAATTAAATTGCCAATAGTGGCCGCCTTTTTGGAAACTATATTGCACCCATTTTTTAAGATTTGTGCCAGGGTTTCATCCTGATACAAGATAGGTAAGTATTTGAGGACTAGGTGTTTAATGTCTGCAAATTGATTGCTGTACGGTAGTGTGAGGTATAAGTTGGTATGTTGTTGGGAATTATTTTTTGTTTTTTCGAGAAGTAACTGACTTCTTGGTTTTGCATCAACTATCTTGCTGGCTCGATTGAGAACACTGTGTGTGTAACCCCTTTTGTGCAATCGTTTTTTAATGTCTTCGGATTCCTTTCTATAGTCTTGCTCACGGCTACAGTTCCTTTTCGCCCTTGTCAATTCTCCTACTGGTATTGCCTTCATGGTGTGAATAGGGTGTAAGCTGCGAGCATGTAAGATTGTATTTCCGGAAACTTTCTTTCTGAAGGTGGTAGTTTTGATAAAACCTTCCTCGGTGTTTAGATTCAAATCCAAGAATGTCATGTGACTCCTGCTGGTGGAAAACGTAAAAGAAAGATTACATTCATTTTTGTTTATGTATTCCACAAATTTGGGTACGGCAGATACATCGGCGCGCCATATTATTAGCAAATCGTCTATGTATCTGCCGTACCAGAGGATTTCGTCAATAAAGGGGTTACTGTCACTGTATAGGTAGTGTTCCTCCCACCATGACATGGTGAGATTGGCTATGGATGGAGAAAATTTGGCCCCCATTGATACCCCTCTAACCTGAAGGTAAAACATTTGTTCAAAAAGAAAAAAGTTGTGTGTCATAAGAAACCATAATGTTTCATTTATGAAATGTTTCAGGTTCTCGCTATATGTACTGTATTTGTTTAAGTGATGGTTCAGAGCCATCATAGCAACTTGATGAGGTATAGACGTATATAGCGAGACTGCATCGCAGCTTACCCAAGTATATTCATCTGACCATGTCATATTTTGGAGAATTCTAAGGACATCTCCCGTATCTTTCAAATAACCTGGTGTTCGCACAACTAAAGGTTGGAGATATGAATCAAGCCATTCGCACAAGGGTTCATTCAAGGAACCAATACCCGAAATGATGGGGCGCATAGGTGGTGGATATTCCCCTTTATGTACCTTGGGTAATGTATACATGATTGGTGTAGTTGGGTTATTAACCAATAGATGTTCCTTTTGTTTTTCATTAATAACCCCTAAAGTGAAGCCTTCATGTATAAGTGTAGAAATTTTTTTACTGAAGACTTCTGTGGGGTTATTGGTTAGTTTGCGATATGTAGAAACATCAGATAACATATTGTTAACTTGTTGCACATAATCTTTAGTATTCATCACCACAACAGTACCACCCTTATCCGCCATTCGTATAGTTAGTGCTTGATCCTTTTTTAGGTCGTTCAAGCCAATTCTCATCTTGTGATTCATGTTATTGTTGTGGTTCGTTTTGCAGGTACTCGATAATATTTTTAGTTCTCGCTCAATAACTTCTTGAAAAGAGTCCATAGCTTTCACTCTGGATTGGATAGGGTAAAACTCTGCGTTTTTGATTCTATCCATCGATGGTGGAGAAATAACGGCAGTTGTCTGATCTGTGTCCAGGCTTTGTAAAGCAATGAGTGTTCGTTGTTCATTGAATGTAAGGGATTTATACACATTGGTATTGCACTGGGAGCTGCTTTGTTCTCTTATGTCCTCTACATCTCTGGAGTTAAAAAAATGTCGTCTGACAGTAAGGTTTCTTACAAACTTGTTAATATGCTTTAAAGTAGAAAACATGTCAAAATTAGATGTGGGGGCAAAATTTAGCCCCAGAGAAAGAACTGCTGTTTGGTCAGGAGATAGTGTTTTATCTGAAAGATTGAGAACATTAACCCCGTCCGTCTCTTCAGATGCTGTGATTATTTGTTTGTTGTCTTCGATTTCTGCTGGCTCCGTAGATTTCGGTCTATTTCCGTTTCTTTTTTTCGGGTGCTTTCTGCCCCCTCTTCTCGTACGTTTTTTGACGTTTTGTTGGGTTTACTTTTTTGGAAATAGGTAAGTTGAGAATGTTGTTGGGGATTAGTCTCATTGTCTGACGGATCAGGTGTGGCATCTGAGAAATCAGCTTCTGATGAGCTGAAGCTGACCTTTGCTTTTTTCTTGGCATATCTTTTTTTATTTGGTTTTTTCAAAATGGATTTGGGAGTACTCCAAAATTGTTCTCTTCTGCCCCACTCATATACCTGATTCTGGTTATAATCAAAAAGGTCTCTTTGAAATTTCACTTTTTTAGTTTCAGATATAGTTTCTTCAATATTATTAATTAGATCCTCAATCTTTTTCTGTTCTGTGTCCAGTTCTGTCTGTTCCATTTTTGCTTTAAGTTCTTGTTTGATACTTTCCATTTCGTTACTGATATCAGCCAATTTTTTGTTTTCTTCGGAGACAATAAGTTTCATCAAGTCTAGCGAACAGGCAGATAAAATGTTGTTCCATTGGGACACGAAATCCATGGAGTAAATGTAGGTTGGGATTTTACGTATCCTCAGTCCTCGAGGTATCATATTTTTAGAGATGTAATTGCTGAGGGTAGTTGAATCCCACCATATACGACATTCTTGGACTGCTAAGTTTTCTAAATGTGTTATTTTACATTTTATATCAGAATCTTGCGTGTTGTCCGCATTGCCAAAAACTGAAGCCACTCTCTCTCTTCTTTTATCATATGTCGATGATGCCATAATATTTGCTGGCGTTTAGAGAGGAAGAGAGGGGAAAGAGAGAAACCTTTTTGGACACAGGCTGGATAGTGCGGGTTTTTTTTGGGGTCGTAATGTCAAAAAGAAAAGCCCTTTTCACAAAAATAGGATTTGCGGGGAGCATATAACCTTTATCTAAAACACACAGTAGTCCGAACATGAAAGTCAATGGTATAACGTGTGAAGAAAAAGTAGGAATGCTCTCACCCGTTTTTCAGGATTCTTCCCAAGGAGCTCTCGATCCCAGCGGCTCGGATCCCACGTGACCAGCGTGTAGAGCAATAGTAGTACGGAAAGAATGATCCAGCGCTTAGTGTTCGGGAAACAAATGCTCCAGGCGTTTTATTTCAAAATGCAAGGAAGGGTATAGACATTACATGAACCCCAGCACTGTGTCCAAGAGGTGGACTACACTGTCCAGCCTACGCGTTTCGAGCGCATCCACACGCTCTTTATCAAGGCTAACACATAATCTGAGAGGAGCGCCATTAACATTGACGAAAGCTGAAGGCACGTCAGAGGGAGGGTGCCATAAGGTCCACCTTTGATCCATGACGTCAGATTTGTTTGAAAACGCCTTGGTCAGGTATGTTGTAATAATATAATAAAAACATGTTAAATTTTATTGATAAAATGACCTTGAGTCGGCTTATTCTACAAACACTGATACTAAGTATATATACATGATATGTAGTTAAACGTAAATGGTTTAAATGCGGACGGACACAATCAAAACAAAGAGCCACCCGAACAAGTGCGTGTATATTAATATACTATATTCTGTGTTATGTGTCATAGTGAAAAAAAGACAAGCAGTAAGTTGTCGTATTAATTTTACAGCCTTTCTATTTCTACCTTAGAAGCAAATATTTGTGTGTTTTGTATAGTAAGTCCACCGAATATGCGAAACCTTAAATTTTAATGTTTAAATTTTAATTTTTGTGTAAACCTGGGAAGTTAGTGAAAGCCGAACGTAAAGAGGAGGTGAAGGATGACAAGAAATACACGAGAAAGGAGTGAGAATGCGTGTGATAGTGCGATTAACAATGAACCCCGGATAAGTAGTATGTAGAACAATATCGATTGGATATATGGTGGAACAAGGGAGAATATACAAGGAAGCAGACAGTCGCTACAGGTGACAATGAGCTTTTGGAATCGGCTTTGGGGTTTAGGCTTAATGGCAAAACAAAATTCATGCTTATAAGTTCATTCCCTTAGGAATCTAGTTTCCAGTTGCAGTATCCAAAAGCTTCTTTGTCGAAAAATTGGTTTACTTCGGGTCTCCTCCCCTCATGTGAATTATGCGATCAATAGCATGGCTTTAAATCCTGATAGATTTCCCTGTGTGTTTCCCTAAACGTCTAGAGTGCTCCTGAGACTGTTTTTTTAGTGTAAACTGTACCAGCGATTTCACGTCGTCTTATGATATAAGGTGCTTATGTACCTTTTCTTTAAATATGCTAGGAGCTAACTCCGCGCATACATCTTCGAGGGTGATAAAGCACACTCGATACATAAGACGAGTGGTCTGAGTTACAGTTTCAAAAAAAAACAATATCCAGGAGGCCGTCGATCTAGACACTTTAGGGAAACATACAGGGAAACTGTACAAGGATTTAAATGTAAGCCTATGCTGATTGATCTCATTAATGTCAAAGTAGGGGGAGGAGACACGAAAGTAGTAAACAATTGTTCGACAAAGACGAAGCGTTTTGGATTATGCAACTGGAAGAACTAGATTTCCTAAGGGAAATTGAATTTAGTAAGCATGAATTTATGTCCACTAACTAACCCCCAAAATATCGATCCCAAAAGCTCATTTACTGTAGCGAACTGCTGTCCTTGTCCTATCTTCCCTGTGTCACACATTATATGAATTACAGTCTATTGATAAAATAGTCTATCCAGAAAGCGAATATGTGATCGCAAGTAATACAATTTAATCCTTATTATGTTTGTATTCAGTCATCACTACAGCCGATTTATTACGGGGCCTAATTCCCAGGTTACAAAGAAAAATTTAAAATTTAAACTTTAAAATTATAGGTTTCGCTATATTCGGTGACTTGGAACTATACTACAAATCACACAATATTTGCTTTCTAAGTAGAAATAGAAGGCGTATCAATTACATACACAACTTTACTTGCTCTTTTTTTCACTATGCACATAAACAAGATATATTAATTATATACAGCACCTGTATCGGTGCTCTTGTTTGATTGTGTCCGTCCGCATTAAAACCATTTACTGTTTAACTACATATCATGTAATATCTTAGATATCATGTGTTTTTAGAAATAAAGCCGACGTCAAGGTCATTTTATAAATAAATTTAACATGTTTTTATTATACTTAACAAACATCCTGACAGGGCGTTCAAACAAATCTGACGTCATGGATCAAGGTGGACCTTCTGGCCCCCTCCCTCTGACGTCCTTCCAGCTTCAATTAATGGGCGCTCCTTCAGGATATGTGTGCCTTGATAAAGAGCTGTGGATGCGCTCGAAACGCGTAGGCTGGACAGTGTGTCCACCTCTGACACAGGCTGGGTTCATGTAATGTCTATACCCTTCCTTGCATTTTGAAATAAAACGCCTGGAGCATTTGTTTCCCGAACACTAAGCGCTGGATCATTCTTCCGTACTACTATTGCGTACCGCGGTCACGTGGATCCAGCCGCTGGATCGAGAGCTCCTTGGGAAGATCCTGAAAAACGGGTGAGAGCATTCCTACTTTTTCTTCACACGTTATACCATTGACTTTCTGTTCCAGGACACTGTGGTGTTTTAGATAAAGTATTTGCTCCCGCGCAAATCCTATTTTTGTGAAATGAGGTTTTTCTTTGTAATGACCCAAAAACCCGTACTGCCTGTGTCCAAAAAAATATCCAACACAAGGCCAAAACAAAAGTAAACCAAGGCTTCGTGATCCTGGTCGCGGAACGGTTCTTAGCAGATCATAACTTCCGAACCTCGTTTCGCATAGCATGTAAAGCGCACAGAAAAATAGTTATGCATCATCGACATATGAGTATAAAGAAAGAGAGGGAGAGATGGCTTCAGTTTTTGGCATGCGGCAATACTGCAGATATCTGATTATAAAATTGTAAAAATAACACATTAGAAAATTAGCAGTCAAAGCACATGTCGTATATGGTGGGATTCATACTACCTCAGCATTACATCTAATAAAATAGGAATACCCTCGAGGACTGAGGATACGTAAAATCCCACCCTACATGTTATCCATGGATTCTGTCCCAATGGAACAACAGAAGCAAGTAGATAGTAATCAGCTCGGAGGCAGGAGAGCAGAAAATAAAACTGTTCGCGTAGACCGCGCAGCTTAGACTGACGCAGCATAAAGATTTCTCCGAAAAGGGAGAAGACAAAAAATATAGACTAGATATATAAGAAAGGGTTGAAAGAAAACAAAGAGAAAAATTGGAAAAGAAAAAGGATAAAGACAGATCATGGAAAACAGGAAAAGGAAAAACAGAAAAAGATTTGAGGATGCAAGTTAATATATTGAAGAAGAAACAAGAAATAGAGAGATATCTGACACTAAAAGAAGTAAATTCCAAAGAGATTCCTTTTTTGATTTATAACAGAATCAGGTCTATGAGTGGGGACAGAAGAGAACAATTTTGGAGTACTCCCCAAATCCATTTTGAAAAAAAACACAAATAAAAAAGAAGCATGCCAAGAAAAAGAACAAAAAGGTCACTCCAGCCCATCAGGAAGCTGATTTCTCAGATGCCACACCTGAATCCGCAGGACAATGCGATAGATCCCCAACAACATCTCAACTTACCATTTCCAAAAGTTAAACACAAAAAACGTCAAAAAAACGATACGAGAAGAGGGGGGCCTCAGAAAGCACCCGAAAAAAAATGGAACGAAGAAAGGAAGATAGAGCCGAGAATCATATCGGAGCCAGTCATAACTAACTAAGACAAAACACAAAAATAATCAGCATTGAAGTAGACGGGGAAACGGGGTTTTAAGTTTCTCAATCTTTCAGATAAGATGAAACACTATCTCCCTGACCAAACAGAACGTTCCTTCTCTGGGCGCTAAAGGGTTGCCCCCAAACTAAGGTTGACATGTTTTCACACTGTAAAAGCAATTAACAAGTTTTGTAAAAACCACCTTCAGACGACATTTTTTAACTCCAGAGATTGAGGAGGACATAAGCAGAACAAAGCGCTCCCAGTGGCAACTAAAAAGAGCTGTCTAAAGAAGCCACACAGGAAGCAATGAAACTCAGTGATTTTAAAAGCCATGGAACAGATCAGACAAACTGCCGTATTGAATCAATCGCAGGACAATTAAAAACGACAGGAGTTTTACCCTATTCCAATCCAGAGTGAAAGAAGCTATGGACTACTTTTACAAAATTTATTGAGCGAGACTAAAAATATTTATCGAGTGTACCTGCAAAAGAACCAACACAATAACTGAATCACAAGATGAGACATGGCTTGAAGACTAAAAAGGTCAAGCACTAAACTATAACGAATGGCGGATAAAGGTGGTACTGTTGTGGTGATGAATATACTAAAGATTTATGTGCAACAGTAAAAGCATATGTTTATCTGATGTTTCTAATATCTAAACTACACCAATAACCCACAGAAGTATTCAGCTAAAAACATTTATACACTTATACATGAAGGCTTCAACCTTTAGGGTTATAATGAAAAACAAAAGGAACATCTATTTGGTTAATACCCAACTACACCAATCATGTTACATTACCCAAGGTACATACAGGGGATATCCACCACCTATCGCCCCTCATTTCGGTATTTGGTTCCTTGAATGGAACCCTTGTGGAATTGCTTGATTCATATCTCCACCTTTAGTTGTGCAACACCATGTTATTTGAAAGATCGGAGATGTCTTAGAATTCTCCAAAATTGACATGGTCAGATGAATATACTTTGGGTAACGTGGGGGATCGATATTTGGGGGTTAGGTTAGTAATGGAACATAAATTCATGCTTATAATTCATTCCCTTAGGAAATCTAGTTTCCAGTTGCAGTATCCAAAAAGCTTCTTTGTCGAACAATTGTTTACTTCGGTCTCCTCCCCTAATGTTGACATTAATGCGATCAATAGCATAGGCTTTAAATCCTGTAAGATTTCCCTGATGTTGTTCCCTAAAGTGTCTAGAGGCTCCTGAGATTGTTTTTTTTTAAACTGTAACAGCGACCACGTCGTCTACATTATCGAGTGTGCTTTATGCAACCTCAAGTATGTAGGAGCAACTACCCGCAAATTTAAGAAAAGGATACTAGAGCACTTAGGAGACATAAGACGAGTTGAATCAGACAGTATCACTAAAAAAACAATCTCAGGAGCCTCTAGACACTTTAGGGAACAACATCATTTAAACACTAAAAATTAAGGTCTTACTATATTCGGTGGCTTACTACCACAAAATTACACAAATATTTGTTTTTTAAGGTAGAAATAGAAAGGCCGTTATCAAACAACATACGACAACTTGACTTGCTTCTTTTTCTACAATGACACACAAAACAAGAATATAGCAATTATATATACAGCACCTGTTCGGTGCTCTTCGTTTTGATTGTGTCCGTCCGCATCTAACCATTTACTGTTGATGACTACATATCATGTATTCTAGATATCATGTTGTTTTTAGAACAAGCCGACTCAAGGGTCATTTTACAAATAAAATTTAACATGTTTTTATTATACTTAACAACATACCTGACAAGGGCGTTCTCAAACAAATCTGACGTCATGGATCAAGGCGGACCCACTGGCCCCCTCCCTCTGACGTCCCTGCTAGCTTTCAATTTAATGGCGCTCCTTCTCAGATATGTGTTAGCCTTGACAAAGAGCGTGTGGATGCGCTCGAAACGCGTAGGCTGGACAGTGTAGTCCACCTCTTGGACACAGTGCTGAAACGCGTAGGCTGGACAGTGTAGTCCACCTCTTGGACACAGTGCTGGGGTCTATGTAACGTCTACACCCTTCCTTGCATCTTGAAATAAAACGCCTGGAGCATTTGTTTCCCAAACACAAAGCGCTGGATCATTCTTTCCGTACTACTATTTTACATCATTTTCTGAGGTTTCCAGGTGTTTGGCCAAGCTTCCCTGTGCAGACTCTTGGTCCCCTTGAAAAATCGGGAAAAGTTCGTCTCGAATAACGAGCACCCGAGCATTTTAGTGCTCGCTCATCTCTAGTTGTTACAGATTTCATCAGGAATGTTTAATCATTCTTAAGTATCCACTCCCCCTTATGTTGATACAGGTGGTTTGCTAGATATTTTTAAGGTTAAGGTTACATTCACACGGCCGTAAGCTTGCACACATGCGGCACCGTACCGTTGCATACACGGGGAGAAGATAGGACATAGGATAGGACAAAGGACAAAGATAGGAAATGATAGGACTTTCCCCAAGTTATGGCCCGTACACCGTGCATCTCTATGGAGAGAGGAGGGATCACCCCTCCTCCTCCTCATGGTGCCGGGCATATATCACTACTGAACCTTCTTTAGATTTGTTCTTAAGTTGTATTTGTATGTAAGTCGAAACTGGTTCAATTTATAATTGTTGCTTTTTGTCCCTATAACAATTTTCACAGCAGACACCTTACAGCTGATTATTACAACCTTGAACGAAAGTAAAGCATCCAGAGACCTTCACCAGATGTCCCAGTGGGCAAAGATGTTGTTATGTTGGGGTTTTTTTTGGGAGGGGTTTATTAGCAGTTATGGTTCACTTTAAGTATTGGGGTTCTTATGTACTTACACACTCTGGATCTTAGTATCATAGTAGATAAGGTTAAAAAATGACGTTGACTCATAAAGCCCAACATATAAATCCTATAGTGTTTATCCAGAGGAAGACCAAAAAAAACTAAAATTGGCCCATAGCTTGGAAAAATTCCATCCTGAACCCAATCTTCCAATAAGATAAACTTCCTGAATCAACTATTAAGAGAATGTTTTCTTCTCATTAACGTAATATGTTTGCTCTCCAGAAATCAAAAATATCAACCATCACATCTTCCTGGGGCACAGAGCTCCATTGTGTTACTGCTTTTAGAGTATTGCAAAGTAGGAAGTATTTTAAATATATACAGTATATAAATTATATATATATATTTTGGAAAAACGGCATCTGACTCTATGGGGCCCCTGAGCCACACAGTTGTGTCAGATGCCTTAAAAGGTTTTCCCATGAAACGAGTTCAGCCCTACAGGATAGGGCTGATAAGTCGGAGTCTCAGTGATGAGACCCCACAAATCACAAGAACGGGGGGTCCAATGTACCTCTCATCAATCCCTAAGATGAAAGGAGCAGTGGGTAGCGTATTTCCTGGCTGCCCCAATTAATCTGTTTGGAGCTGAGTGAGATTGCCGACTATGGCTCCATAAAGATGAAAGGGACAGCCTGGACATGTGTCTCTTGGAGTGATGAGGGTTTTGATGGAGGCACATCGGGCCTCCCATTCTCATGATCTGTGGGGGCTCATCAGAGACACATCAATGAACAGTGTCCAACAATATAGACCATAAACGAGAAAATATTCCATTTTACTTCGATATTCGTAAGTCTACAATAGTCTTCTTAATATTTTACAATGGTTTCATTATCATGTATGGATAATATAGCTTGCAAAGCATTATTTCATAGTGAGCGCAACCATAATATACACACGGCACTCGCTCTTTCAGCATAGTCGAAAATTCTGAAATATGACCACTCACATAATTTTAGACCTCGGGCAGGGAGTGTGAGTCTCTGCCCAAGGTCTAAAATTACATGATATACAAATATAGAAGTAAAATGGAAAATTTTCTCTAAGAGTCGTTTATGGTCTATATTGTTGGACATTGTTCATTGATGCGTTTTTCGTGAGGAGAACAACTTCTACCTAATAGAGACATGCACCAATGAGAAAGTTAGGCCCTCTCCTGTGGATAGGGTCTAACTAGTTTCATGGGAAAACCACTTTAATTGCAAAACCACTCTTGACCAAAGCCAAGCCAAAATGTCTTGTCAGCACCGAGTAGCAGAAGTAAATGGCCCGGTAGCTGCCCCGTAGGCATGTAGAGTTTTTTCTTGCCAAATTCTGTGTGAGAAACTGTGTTGTTTTTTTTACTGTACATATATTTATACTGTATAATGATGGCAATTTGAATCAATCTTATGATTCAGCAACTCAAATTATTTTCATGCAAAAGTTCTAAATAAAAAAAAAAACCTTAACAGACATATCTCATTGACATCAATGTGTAGTTTCTTTAATTTGTTTTTATTTTATTTAACCAATGTAAAACTTAATAAAGGCTAATTAACTAAATTACATGTATCTAGGTTGATATCTTTAGAAATATGACTTGATGAAAAAAATGTGTTGAAGAAAAACGAGGAGAAAATAAAAAACTTGTCCACAAATCTATGGAATATTAATTCTCTATCAAGTGGCAATAAAAAAAACTCATTATTTTTTATAAATATAATCTCCGCATGAATATTTATAACCAGGCGTTATGCCCCATGATTGCAAATTCCCCACTAAAATCAGAGGGACCATAAAGTTTTTTTTTAAAAACTCATTATGCAAATAAAATGATCTATTCCAGGTGCAAGTCATTTATTGCTAATTTTACCTGGATTGCAATTAATGCCTTTTATATTTATAATCAACACAGAATTAGAACTATTCTTAAAGTCAATGTATTCCCTCTGGTTCCCCCCCATTTCTTGATGAAATTTTTTTTTTAAGTTTTACCAAAAAAGCCATTTCATGCCATAGGTAATAAAAAAGCTAATCTAACAGGGAAGAGTTAATTAAATTATCTTTCCGCTGTATATTTTACACGGACAAATAAACTTGTTCTAGCCTTGATCCACCGCAACACCGAGGTCTGTAGACTAACAAATCTCCTAGAAATAATTAAAAACTGAATGTTACAAACATTTATTCCACTTGGATTTTGAAAGCTGAAACTGAGAAGACGACTTAATTGCAAGAAACTTCGGAAACGTCAGGAGAATGCAAAAAGAGTAGAAAGGAAATCGTAGCCCTCAAGGACAACATGGAGCAGATGGGCATCATAATAAATAGTCTTCATCATGCTCACTTGGTAAGTGGTTTTCAGCTTTTAGGAAGAACTCAAAAAGTAGTATTGGGGGGGGGGGGGGGGAGTAGAGGAAAAATGTATATCTGCCTCTCATGACAAAGTCACAGGCTCCAGTGGCAGTCATTTCTTCCTCGGTTCCTCTGCTACCAATGGGTCATTGTCAATTTTGTCTCATTCATGATATCTTCAGCTGTCACCATTCGAAGGGGTTAGTACAGGCAGTCCCCAAGTTTAATACAAGATAAGTTCTTTAAATTTGTAATTAAGTTGAATTTGTATGTAAGTCAGAAGAGGTATATTTAGAATTGTCCAGTGAGGATTAGATTTTCAAAATTTTTTGTTGTCATAAGAACAATAAAGGTTCATTACAGCTGATCATCACTAAAGTAAAGCATCTGGAGAACTTCATCAGATGTCACAGGGGGCAGAGAGGTCTGTCTGTAACTAGGAGTTGTCTGTAAGTTGGGTGTCTTTAAAGGAAATCTACCATTTAAAAAAACAAAAAAAAAATACCTACACTTACTTACCCAGACTCTTCTTTATCTTGATCCCAGCAGCGGTCTTCGCTAAGCTTGACGCACCAGGATCACCTAGAAAATAAATTAATAATTAGCAGGCTGGAGCACAGGACAAAATGTCCGGATATCAGGGTTGCTAATTATGAACACCACCACTTTCGCCTGATGGCACCTCCCTCTCTAAGCATGGTGACGGAGGTGCGGGGCGCACAGAAATAGCAGCCTGGAGCACCGGACATCTCGCAACGCCTTGCTGATTATAAGTTTAATTTCCAGGTGATCACAGTGTGTCAAGTTTAGTGAAGAACACTGCCGGGATTAAGATGAAGAGGAGCATAGATAAGTATGTGTAGGTGTTTTTTGTTGTTTTAAATGGTACATTTCCTTTAAGTCGGGGATGTTGCATTTGTATAATGTAAACCCCTTTTATGTGTAGTAGGAAAGTGACCAATTGTTTGAATCAAGTTTTTACAATATTATAAAGAAGTTTTCCATCCAAAATCCACAGATGTTTATTTATATTGAACTGGTGTGGAGAAAACACCTAATAGCCTACGTTTTGGTGAAGGGTTCCCCTAACTTCTCCAGATCAGTCATGAGGTTCTCTGCCAAGTCTTGATCAATGTAGGAGGATGATGTACCACTGACATGCGTGCCTCCATTGGTGGTCTCAAATCGGGACATCCTTCCTGGTAGAGGAGGTCCAATTATGGGCATCATTTGGTTGGCCTGCCAATCGAGGAGCAGGCATCATACCTGAACATGAAAGTACTCCTGAGCTAGTTTTTAGTGGGATCAAGGGATTAAGATACTGCATCAATATTAATGACCAATCTTTTGGCTGATCAAAGACCTGGCAGTAGTCCCTGTGACATCTTCAATAACAGTCCATAAACCCCTCCGATGACATGGCTAGATGTGACCATGGCACCAGGATGGCTAGTTCCATACCTGCAACATGATAGCCATCTGCTGGGGTAATTCTATTGCTATGGCACCTGAGAGCCTTCTGAAGATCTGTTGTTCCTACTACAGTCTAAAACATACGTCATTTGATGAGTTAGTGAATTGAACTAGAGATGTGGAAAAGCTCTAAATAAGCAATACATTTTACATTGTATTTTTACATAAAGTGAACACCATTCATTTAACAGGATGCTTTTTTTTTGCACCAGGAAGTGCAATTTATATCACAGAAAACAAGCCCCCATATATCTCTGTCAATTTAAAAATTAAGAAAAGTTCTAAAAATGTGAAAAAACACTTGTTTTCTACTTAAAGGTTTAATAAAAGCGAAAAACATACTACTTTTTCTGCCAACATATCTCTATAAATGATGAGGACAATGATGTGCCACGGAATAGTCGGAATAGTTTTATAATCCTCTGATATTTGTCTCACGCATTACAATAGTCGTGTTTTCTTTTGATACAATATTCTATTCTGAGAATAACATAAAGGAGACATAGAAAATGCTAAATAAAAACCATGGAATCTTGATTTCAACAAAAAGTAATGGCGTGAATGGAAATGAATTGACCTTATTTGCTTCGTAGAGGTGTGCACGCTCTTGTATTCTACCACTCTAAATGCTGTTATGTGTTTTTTATGTGTTTTGCATGAATAGGAGTCTTTTGAGTCCACTCCTAACTCTCACATTATGACTCCGATTCCATAGAATATCGGTTTATTTCACTACTTTTCAATGAAAGCTTCATATTCATTATTGGCTTTAGAAATGTTTTTGTTGGGTTTATAACTGATACAAGGTCAGAATGTGTATTTCTTAGTGTGTATATGGGACATTCAGTAGAGGCACAATACATGTTTTTGAAAGCTTCTGTGTTCTCTTCTCTATATTTAGACTGATAGACATTATTGTTATAGTCACCGTTATAGGGGTCACATGCCTATAAACCACAGTGGCATTTCTCTCAAATTGGCCTGGCAGTATAGGGCCTCACACACATGACCACGTGCTGAAGCAAAATGTGTGTGGCCTGTTTCGGCCATCACTGTTCATCCCTCCCATCTCCATAATTTGAAGTCAATTGCGGCCTTGAGCTACGCACAATTTGTGCTGATATTTTATGGCATCATATACAGTTGAGTCCATGAGACCTAAGGCTACATTTATACAAATGTATGAGGGACATACATACGTCGCCTATAGATAGCAATGGCATACATGTGTGTCACCGTACTGCTCCGTACACGGGAGAAAAGATAGGACATGTCCTATCTTTCCCCGTGTACACAGTCTCTACACCATGCATCTTTAAGGAGAGAGGAGGGTTCACCCTTCCTCCTCTCTAGCATGTCGGACGTATGCCCAGCCGTAGCCAGGCCGGCATGCGTTCATGTGAATTCGGCCTAAGGCCCCCTGCATATGAGCATCTGGGGGACGTCAGGTCGTACATACATCACCCATAGACGGCAATAGTCGCGTGGAGTGATACGGTGCAGCACACGATACGGTGCAGCTCCGTACACCGGTAGAAGATAGGACATGTCCTGTCATTCCCCGTGTTATGGCATAGTGCGCCATGCATCACAGTGGAGAGGGGTCAGCACTCCTCCTCTCGTAGTCGAAGTGTCATGAATACTCCCCACTGCACCATGCATCATACACGGCCTCTAAACATCTACCTTCCAATATCAGGAAATCATTAACCCTTTATGACAGAATTAACATTGACAGTATTCTAGGGAATGGTGGTGAAGAGATTTTTGAACAACATAGGAGATTTTACTCCATTCCTGACACTATAGTCAGCGAAGATGTCACCAGGTCTTACTGGAGCGTCGTCACCTACCACTGTTAGAGAGCCACCTCTGGCAATCCTGCCACCAATGTTATAGAGTTATCTACCTTACATTTAGCTAAGCCACAATAACTACCATTATAGGGTTATAGAGGTGTACGCTATTGCATCATCCAAACAGCCATGGTGTACCCCCACAATGGGTTACCAAGAGATCCCATGATCCAACTGTACATAAGGATTAGTGAAGAGCAGACCCTTGCGGGTTCATCGGGGAGTGACAATCCTATGAAGTGAGCCCTCTGCTACTCGGCAGCTCGATTACGAAAATTGCATGTTAGTGAGACGGTACAGATTTGAATATGGAGGTTTTGGTTCGCTCATCCCTAATAAGGATCCCAGGCAACACATTTGACACAATGCAATAAAAACACGGTTATCTGTGTCCTCGAAGCTCTGCTTCATCTCGTAGATTCCTTTACTAGTGGTACCGCTTTATTATTTGGTTGTTTAGTTAATTATACAGAAACCATCATGTCTTAAGGTTGAAGCCTCCATCACAGCTTTGTCTTATCCATATTGTAAATTTTACGACTTGTAATTATCCAAAACTGCTTTAAGACAAAGGGATTTTGTAAACTGTTTGAACAATCGGCACATTCCACGCAGATGACTAAGTGACATTTTGTGTAACTATGTGACAGTATGGAGCGCCGCTTTTCTTTATGTCCTACTTAAACATTTATTTGCAAAACCATTTTCCAAAAAATGTTTTCGTAAAGGAAAATAAATTTTGAGCTATTACATATAATTTATTTTATTTGTTATTCACCGAAGTGTTTTTCTCCCTCTGCCACTTTGAAGTACAAAATGGTTTTGAGAATGAGTTTCTAAATAACCAGAAATCTTCGCCACGTGGGGTTTGGGCAGTAGAGGTTATAGAGGAGAGAAAGACATTTGGAAAAACTGGAAATCCAGCTCAGTATATATCGTTATATACTGTAAAGATTGATGTGTAGTGTTGTTTGAAGTTTTTAAGGTAGAAAGGGCAATCGTTGTGTTTTTTTAAGTGATTTTGTGGATTTTACCAAACTTAAATTCTGGTAAAGGGGGTTATCCAGTCACAAGTAATCCCCTATCCACAGGCTAACATGCTGATTGGTGGGGGTCTCAGTGATGGATGTACAATTGACCATGAGAATGGGGGTCCATTGTACCACAAACAAACAGAGCAGACAGTCAGGAATAAAACCTGCTGCTCTATTCATCACTGTAGTGCTGACCGAGATAGCTGAGCAGGTCCATAGAATGAAGCTGTACCACATGTGACCAGCTGCTCCATTCTTTCGGGGTTCAATGTGGTACAAAGAACCATTTTCTGGTGATCCATTACTGAGAACCTTACCAACCAGCAAGTTACCCCCTAGCCTTGTTGTGACTGGGCAACCCCTTTTAAGGTCTTTCGCTAGGTTTCTAGGGTTGAATACATTTACTGAGATGTGCGTAACTACTGAGCCTGCTGAAACACCACGACCACTGTATATAGATATGACTTGTCCCTAGCCAGGGGCAGATTACTGCCATGCGCCCTGAGCTGTATGAATAGTATAGCCCCTACAAGTCTGGAATCACTTCCTACATATGGTACTAAAAATCAGCTTCTTGGAGAATAAAAGATGTGTCCCTTCTGCCTGTTTTCAATCTGCGGTTGCAGGACTTTTGGAGAACTTTCAAAAGATATGAGATGGCTCTTGTTTACATGTGTATGGGTGAAGGTCCTGGGTGGTTTGGGTGGCCATAGGCCCCAGGTTACTACCCAAACTGCCTGAATTATAATCCATTGCTACGCCCTGCACTGTGCTTGTTCTGTGTTTATTGGGAAGAGGTTAAAGGCAACTTGGAGGTAGAGACGACTTTTTGGTCCTTCAGAAACTTCAACTATTTGTATGCTACAATAGTTGTATTCAGTAGTTATTACTTTATACAGGGTTATTTTTTCTATACCCAGACAACTTTAATCCAGGAGTAACAGAAATGCAAACTGTGAAAATTAGGGCTGTTCGGCCTGGGGCAAATTTTTGTTGGTAAATGGGTGAGATTTCACAAAAAAGAAGGAATTCTAGAAAAAGACATTTCATACCCACCAAAGGGGGCTGCTCGTTTTTGTGGGGTAAAACCTGATGACAGGTTTCCTTTAAATTGCAATGGAGGAGTCATTCAGTGGACATGAGCAGGAACACATTTGCAAATTCTAAAACCCAAAGCTAAGTTGTGCCTGGGCGGATATTAGAAACACAGCTTCATTCTTAATAGCAGAACAATGAATCTTTTGCTCCATGATTTACCATGAGTCTAAATTGTGTGGGCATACGGTGGTTGCCAATACAGTTTATAAGAAACCTACCATGAGGAATCTATTATCAGATGTAAACCTGATGGTAGATTCCTCCTGCTGGCCTCTGCCCTAATCTGTCATTTAATAATCCTGAAACCCAACCTAACAATTTGACATGCTTTGTGCAGCGCTGCGTAATATGTGTGCGCTGTACAAATAAAAAATTATTTATTATTATAACGTGTTATAAACTTTATTTTAGTAATATGTAAATTAACTGTAGAGGTTACTGGGGCTAGGATAGTACACGCCCATGTAGCCTTTGTAGTTAATTTACATATTACTAAAATAAAATTGTTAACAAGTTAGGTATGGTTGTAGGATTATTAAATTACAGATTAGGGCAGAGGCAGGTAGGAGGAATCTACCATCAAATCTACTTCTAATAGTAGATTCCTCATGGTAGGTTTCCTATCATGCCTGTAGTCATCATGTCTCTCCCTTGTTCCCTGAACTGTTTGATTTTTTTTACATTCACCCTGACAGAATCAGCTGTCACTCATCACTATCTGCCCCATCTCTGGGGTTCAAACCAATTGTATGGGTTGTGTTATTGGTAAATCCACACCATTCCCCAAGTTCCTGAGATGTAAACCTGGTCCTGCTTTGTATATGATGTGGTTTGTCTACTTCTCTGTCCCTGCTTTATAGGAAAAGTATAAAGCAAATGTTCTCTTTTTGTTCGTGACAAATGACTGCACCTTGTACAACACTGACACAGGTCACTAAGTTTTTAAGATCAAGCAATAAACCCTGAAAGGAGTCAGACTGTTGTCTTCTTCTGTGATTGCTTTTCGGATGACATTTTGCACTCTCCATTACTCTCGATATATAATGCATCTAGATGTAGCTACCGCCGCCATGCGCTGCTCAGAAAAAAATATTCCATAATGAGCATTAAGGTAAGGAAATTACTGTTCAATAACTCCAAATTAATCACACCATTAAATAGTAAACACAAGCAATAACATAACCCGATGGAGGGAAGGAGACTAAACCGAGCCATGATACCCAACGCATAAAAAGGAACAGCACGTAATTAACAGGTAAAAACTCTATAATTCACCTTGTTAAAAAAATTACAGTTTTATTATATGGGGGCCGGAGATAAATGTAGAGCGAGGATAATTCAGGCTTGAATGTCAATTGGTAGAAAACTCCTCGAAAACTTTCACTCGACTTTAATTACACTCCAATAACAGTGACTAATGGTACATTAAAAAGGAGTTTATGGAGAATTTTAATATAATTATGGCTGCAAAAGTAGATGGGCAGACACAAACAGGAGCAACGGACAGACCCACGAAAGAGTCCTCTACTTATTATATAGGTTGGATTGTTTAGGGCTCTCGCCCATAGTCATATTATGGTTACAGAGAAATCCTGTGCACTTGAGGGGGTCCATGTTTCATGGAATGACTCCTACCAAGCCACAGTCATCCCAAAAAAGACAGCATTTTCAAAATGAGACCCAGGGACTTCTGAAAGGAGATATTATACGGCTTCCATATAGATGGATGAGTTGCTGTGCCCCATTGCATCCAAGGAAATATACAAAACATTTTCCAGGATCGGACAAGGAAACAAGACTGCCTTACAAGATCGCAAATGAGGTAATGTTTTCCTTATCCCATCCTGGAAAATCTAGTTGTGTATTTCCCAGAATCCTCTGGCAATGTCCTTTTCCGATTTGGTGTTTTTGCTTTTTTTTTTTTTTTTTCCCGCTGTATGAGGGCTTATGTTCTGCTGAACAAACTGTACTTTTGTGTTTTTAAAATTTTTGTAAATTTTTGTACCACGTTGTCAGGTTCAAACACCTGATACCTAATACACTACTGTTTGGCATTATATTGGTATTATAGTGGATCTGTTTTTGAGCCTGACTCCATCATTGCAGCCCTGTAGCATGGTCTGCCAACATTTGGGCTTTGCCCAAGACACTTAAATAGCTAACACCTAAGATTGGTCCCAACATAGATTGTGGGTAATACAGCAGTCACCCGCTGTGTATAGAGATGCCTTATCTCCATCCATCCTTCTAGATGCAGAAGGACATGGAGGCTTCTCATAAACAATGGAACAATGAGACCACGGAACTCACTGCCACAGTATTTTGTAACAGCTGATACATTTCACAGGTTCAAGTGAGGCCTAGAGCCTTTCTGGAAAGCAAAAATTTCATATCATGTGATATAAATTCTGTTTCATAGAATGCTGTTCCGAGAGCTGGAACGATCATTACTCCCCAGTGATGTCATCAGAAGCGACGACTCGTCATGTGCAGCTTTTTTAAATTCAGATTTATCACTAATCTGAATTTATCAAAAACATGTATTCCACCACCACACACGCACTTTGCGTCTGATATACTAAATGGCTCTGGCCTTTCATTATATCAAGTTTGTGATTTTGTTCCTGGATGAATTCTATGCCTGGTAATATCTGGTGTACACATTTTGCTATAATATGTGCCAGGAATTAGGCGTAGGGGGTAAAATAGTCACAATTCCAGGTCCTGTGCCAGGAATTGTGACTTTTTCATGTCTTGTGCTCCAGAAAACTGGCATGCAAGACATAATAAATACTATACATTTAAATATAGTCCTGTGTCACAAAAAAAACAATGCAAAAGTATTTTTCGAGAGGCAACCAACTACAAAATACTTGGGTCCATAAATGATCACATCAGCTAAAGTGTTGTCAACTTTTTAGGCCTGGGTTGGAAAGGGTTAAACTGGATCCTTTTCGAATATAAAGTATAAATATATTCACCTTGATCTGATATCACAGACAAGACACAAAGGAGAAAGATATCACACAAATAGATTGCTGGAAAATGGCTCAGTTATAGGAGAGGTGCAGTGGGGTCACCGGTCTGAATCCCTGAGGATGCCCTTCAGCGTGGTAAGAAATGCTGGTATACACTATATATTTATACGGATCCCCATCATTTGTAGCCTAAGCTTCCAGAGAAACACAGAAATGAGACTGGATCTCCAAATTATGTTTTACTGTCAATGTGCATTTCTGTGCAAACATTTTAGGCAGGTGTGCTAAAAATAAAACAGCTGATAGTAAGAAACCTTCAAAAAATAGTGGTGTAAAAATAAATATCCAGCAGGACAATGACCCAAAAACACCCAAACAATCACGAAGAACTATTATCACTGTAAAATAGAAGAAGGAGTCCTGAAAGTACTGAGCTGGTCCCACAGAACCAGCATCATCCAGTCTATCTGGGATTACATGCAAGGTAAGAACAGGGTCGCCTCTAGGTTTCAGTAGTCCCCAAAGCTTCAGTGGGCCCCTTTGCAGTGAACTTGGCAGCATTAAAAATTCAGAAACTAAAACAGTCTCCTATTTCCTACAATATTCCCTATTTTATCATCCCAAACAACCCCCTCATGGGTATTTTACATAAAGCCCCTCTCGCCACCTATGGATTCATAAAAACAGTCCCCCTCAACCACATAGATGCCTTATGTACAGCCTTATGTGGGGCCCCCTAGCAGCTTGGGGCCCTGGCACTTGCCCGGGTATGCCCTGGCGCCGGCCCTAGGTAAGAAGATCTGTGAATAGGTCTCCAAGACGTCTGCTGAGTGCTTTTCAAAAACTGTGTGTAAGTGTACTAAAAAAAGATTTATGTTGTTTTTGTAAATTTATTAAAATACCACACCCAGCAATATCGGATGAAGGCTAGTACAGGCCCAAGTACGTAAAGAGATTGAGAGCCCACCACCAGTTTTCAGTTTTTAATTACAAAAATACAGCCCCCGCCATGTTGCAATGGGGTTCAAGGTAAGTGGCTTAACTTTTGGAGACCTCATAGCTTTCTGCATTGTTGCAGAATGTGCCATTATGATGTCATCACACCATCTGTGTAACAGAGACTAGAAATGTGAAGACCTGTTCAATACCAAACCCAAAAACTCAGTAACACAGTAATTGCTGGCATTTTTGAGATGATTATCGCTCCTTATGATGTAATCAGAGATCGACACTCCTAAAGTAAGTGACTTCGCCGGTGGAATGTAAAGAGTTCAAGGTGGAGAGTGGGGGATTTAGCCAAACGTTGAACCCAAACTTCAAAAGACCCATATGCACTATGGGTTGCTTGGGCCTTGGGCGGCCTCCAAGTTTTCACTTATTATATTCCCCTGTTGATGATTAACAATCCTATCATTGGAAGAATTTTTCTTACCTGCACAACCATAGATTATCTAGAGTTGTGGGGAACCTATGACACAGGTGCCACAGGTGGCACTCAGAGCCCTCTCTATGGGCACCAAGACCATCATCACAGGACAGTTTGCCAGACAAGGCCTTCTCCTGCAGCCCAAGCTAAGAGCTATTCTAAAGTGATAAATCCTTGGGACTACAGAAGAAGGGAGAAGGTGTGGAGAGAGCTGGATTATCATTGAAGCTACTGCTCCAGGCACCCGATTTTTCCAGGAGAACCTGGATGGAAGTTACAATGATAATCTAATTTTTTCCATCTTCCTTCTACTGTATTGGTATCCTCAAGACCCTGATACGATTGAAAGCTGTGACTAGACGGAGCAGGACTGCTTAAATTACCATGTTGGAGCTTTGCCATAAATAAGTGGGTTTTGGTTGTAGTTTGGGCAATCGGTTTCTAAAAAGTTTTCCACCGCTGATCTAGAAGTTACTGTACCAAAGCAAGTTAATGGTGGAACTTCATTTGAAATCTTCTGTCTTAAGAATCTCCATCAAAAGGAAGAAGCAGAGAATAAAAAATCAGGAGAAACATATTACGCCTGAAGGGTTTCAATAGAAAAACAGAGCTATAAATTGTTTACATGGTCTCAGCAGTAAAAACCTAGTGTTTGCCGGTTGATATGATCAAAACCTTTACAGATAGGAAACATGTTTGACCCCTGGTGTTTTCTGATCTCACCATTTATTATTATTGTTCTCCATGTGAACATGCACTAAGTTCTAGGAAGTGGTGACACAATAACACGGGGGGCAAGATTTCGGTGCATGCATTAGAGGAGCAGCACTATATGAATAAATTGCTTAAATATACAAACTATTGACCATCTTAATAGAGTTTCATAGAACAGTCATTAGTTTGGTGCCCTGCAATTTTCCTGCTGTTTTCTTCTTCCCAAACTCCATTAAAGTAAAAAAGAAAATCAATGTATCATCCGGTTTCCATGACGATGTGAACTACAGTTTCTGGCACTGAACCAGACGTTGGCTTCTCAAAAAAAAAAATCCCTAAAATCTAATTTCCCAAAACAATACATTGCCTGTGAGCTATATCATATTATTTATGTGCCCCCTCAGTATTGAGCGATCCTTTCTCTTCTCTAGATTTTATTTTACACCTTACAGTTGCTTTTGGAATTTTGAAAAAGTTTTTATCTAAAAACTTCATTATTGTGGTCTTCTAACTTGCAATAAAATGTTAATTTAATATTTTCTATAGTAATAACTTTATAATAACAATAAAAGATTTTATAGGATAAGTCATCTACATCAGATCTGACTCCACTTAAAACTCTTTTATTGGCCACTTTGCCACATGGCGATACAGTTCAAATTTAAGGGGCTGAGCTGCAATATGAAGCATGGCCACTATGCTATGTATGGCAATGGGTTTGATAGTATAAGGGGGGCGTGTATCTTTATTTTGGCTCATTTATTTTTTCTTTGAGCCTTTTTGGTAGCTAAACACTATGGGGCACATTTACTTACCCGGTCCTGTCGCGATCCAGCGGTGCATTCTCCATCGAGGATTCAGGTCTTCCGGTGATTCACTAAGGTAGTGCGCCCGATGTCCACCAGGTGTCGCTGCTGCGCTGAAGCCCCTAGAGTTTGCCGAAGTTCTCCATCCTATCCTGGGTGCCGGTAAGCGCGTGTCATGCGACAGATTTTTTTTTAAAATACGGAGGTCTTTCCAAATACGTCGGGTTTTCCAATGGCCACGCCTCCCGATTTCCGTCGCATGTATGCCGGCGCTCATGTGGCACAGTCCGATCGCCAAAAACCAGGGCCAATTCGGCACAAACCGTTAATTTTCAGGAAACCCGACGAAAAAGAGCGATTCGGGTCCTTAGTCAATGACCCCCTATGTGCAGCGTTCAGGCTTGTTCCCTGTTATAAGAGAAGAATGAACACACAACTGGGAACATGAAGACATTGCCACAAATGTGCGAATGATGATTGGATAACTGGTCATTACTGTGGTTATCATTTAGTACACAAAGCCAGGTCTACGCCAAAAGGTTACTTTAGTATCTTCAAAAAGTAAAGAGTAAATGTAATTTCATATAATTAGGTAATTGTAATGTATAAGATTAGGTATGGAACCCCATTAGAAATGGGTTGTCCATAGTGATGCAAGGACCCTTACCAAATAGTTGTAGTACATACTGAACTTCCCATGTTTGGGACCCCTGACCCCGGCCACATATTCCATTAAAAGTTTGGGACCAGGTCCAGGTTTGGCTCAAACCTCCCCCGTCCTTAATGCCCATGATAAGTGCTGGTACTGATCACAGGTGTTAACTCTTTAAATGGCGCTAGCAAAGTCACCACCAGCATTTAAATGGCTAAACCCCATGCACTGTCACTACCATACTGGCGGTGCAGGGCGTCACCATTTTGGGTGGGTAATTGCACTCCAATGACGCAATTGTGAGCAACCATCCTCCCCAAAATGGCGGTGTGCAGCATTTAACAACCTAACCTAGACCCAAACAAGGTTTTAAAATTTTGGTTGGGGTGTTTTATACCCAAGGAGTTGATAGAGGGTTGGCCCTAAATATTTTTTTTCTGGTTTGCCTAAAGAAGCCCAATCTTACATTGAATCTAGACACCCCTGAACTTAGCCAATACCAATATGTACCAGTCTTTAAAGGTAACCTCACGGATCAGTCTCAAGGCCTCAGCAATTAAGGCCATTTTGTAACAGCTATAAGCAAATATGGTTGACCTTACTTGCAACTTTCACTACATCACCCAATCTGCTGCCTGCTGTGAACCTTTTCTATCGCTTTCTCCCAAAACCTGCCTGGCTAAGTTCCTACACTTCCTTTCATTATTCCTGCCTGCGATCATGGTACTGAGGCCTAGTGTCTATCTTTTCCTTCGAGCCATCGCTTACAGGGACTACACCTAGGTCTAATGTGACTCTCAAACCAATAAAATATTTGTAAGGGCATTTTTAATAGGATATATTTTTGGCCATAAACCTATGACTCAATGCAGAGATGTTCATCTTTTGATAGATATGCAAATCAGGCTGAAATGCTAAATTTGCATAATTAGCCTACAAACGGAAGAAGTCTGAGGTCACAACTGGGAAAGAGAAATCACAACTATCAATGGAGATTGGTGGCCCCGCCTACTCCCTACCTTAACCACGCCTCTTTGTTTCAAGTGGTTGGTAAAAATCCCTGCATTGGTGTAAATGTTTTTCCCTAATGGAGGCAAAATACCCACAAAAAAAACATATCATGCAGTTTTTGTAATAAAAAAGGTTACAATTCATGTATAACCCAATCTGTAGTGTCGGAGAATGAGGACGTTGTATCACTTGCCGCCATCTATCAATCATCCGGTTGAATTACACATTACTTTAATAACGTAATAGATTTTCACAGCAGCGGAGCATAAGCTTCATTATATCTAATCACTCGCCACAACAGAAATATTAAACCCTGATTGAAGAGGCTGAAATGGGATAAAATAAAGCTTCTTCTGTGTTTGGCGCGTGGCTCGCAAATAATATCACATTCAAAGCAAATGGGGAGAAGGACAGGAGGAGAAAAAAAATTTCCTACACTTCAACACTGCTTGGATGCCATGGATTCATCTAGACCAGTGGTGGCGAACCTATGGCACGGGTGCCAGAGGTGGCACTCGGAGCCCTCTATATGGGCACCTGCGCCATCACTCCAGGGGAGAGTTTGCCAAACAGGACTCAAGGCCTCTTGCAGTCCCAGGCAGCCCAGGACCCTAGAAGGAAGCTACAATGATAATCCAAACTTCTTCTCCTTCTTTCTACTGTATTGGTGTCCTCAGGTGCCTATAAAATTTAAACATGTGACAGAGCAGGGAGGAATAAGTTACTGCTTAAATTGTCGCATTGGCACTTTGCGAAAAATATGCAGGTTTTGGTTGTAGTTTGGGCACTCGGTGTCTAAAAGGTTTGCCATCACTGATCTAGACTTTGCCCTCAATGTTCCTATCAGCGTGGTATTCCTTAATTCAACAAATATTCCATGGAAAAATGTATTTCTATGGGCTCATACACACTGCTGTGAATTCCATGGGCCCTTGCATGAGATGATGCCCAAGCTGCGAAACTCAGAGGAGGTCCTAATCCTGCGGTTGTTTGCAGCGCAGAAAGTCCATGTTATTCGTGGAAGATTCTGTTCTGTTTTTTACTCTCCTTTTTTTCTATTTTTTACTCCCCTCCTTCCAAGAGTCATAATAGATATAGCTCCGGTGCTCAGACGGGTCGCGTGTCAGATTTAACATGCAAAGTCCGACAGAATTGTGTTGCACGCCACATGTTAAAGGTGCACAAAAAAAAAAAGAGTTGGTGCCCTATGTCGGAGCAGTGCGGGGGGTGCCAGAAAAATGAAGAACGTGAGCCAGAGATCCTGAATCTGGCGCCCCCTGCACTCTATACAGGACACTGCACATAGTACACAATGCATTGCTCTTAGTAAACGTTCCCCAATATTGATCAAGGGAACATCAACAATCAAATGCTTGGACATTATTCACTGGATGACAGGTGCTCTTTAAGTGAACCAACAGCCCATGACTCAAACATAATGGACTCGCTCAAACAAGACACTAACAGCAGCCAATCCCTTTAATAAGTAATGACCTACACACAGCTCCATTAATTACAACTGGAGGACAACCTTCTACAGCATAACAAATAATACCGCACATAAACATCAGCACTGCCCGATGCGGGGAGATGACATATTTCATGTTTTGAGGATGATGAAGTAGTTATCCCCAGTGCTGCAGTGATCATTACGACCGCACTGTTGGTCATATTGTGTAACGGCACAAAGTCTCCGCGTAGAAGTGACTTTCATTTCAGCTGAAAGTGATATTTATTTCTCCGGGATTCTCGGGATGAAAACATCTCTGGTATTTCCTAAGCTCCTATTTTCTTTGGTGTGACAGTTCATTTACACGTTCTTGTCAGAAGACTCCATGAGCGGCGTCTCCTCTGCAGGTTCTATAGATGCTTCCTAGTTCTAGTCACAGGATCCGCTCACAGACCAGTAAAGGTCCATTCACACAAGTCACATTACGTAGTGGATTGGAATCCATGTCTACATTTTTAACATTCCATACTGTGGATGGAAACCTTCCATAGGTTTCTGAATAATATTACAAAATGGCAGGACATAGACGTATAATGCTACATAGTGCAACTTCCAGAAAAGAGATAAAGCCCCTCGGTGAATGACCATGAGGCTAATCCTCCTTTAGATCTTCTGACCACTAGAAGAACATCAACAACATCTCATTGTCTGCCTCAGATTTCATCCTAATAATACATTTATTTAAAAGAGGTTTTCAGGCGTTACCATTAAAGGCGTATACATCTATTAATAGTTCTGCTTTATCTTTCCTGATATGTAAAGTGAAGCCTCCTGTCTTTTACCTCCTTAGCCAGAGATTCCTGACCATAAAATGGCCGTAGATGGAGGGTCATGTGATCTCTACCTGTTCATGTGCAATCGCCCAACCATGAATATTATCATAACGTCCTGGCAGGGTGATTGCTCATGGAGCGATAGAGATCACATGACCCTCCATCTGCAGCCATTTTATGGACAGGAATCTCTGACTGATGAGGTAAAATATAGGAAAGCGGAGCAGAACTATTACTAGATGTATATTGGTAAATTACCAGATATCCCCCACACTTACACACACATTACAAAAAACATGAGGTAAACTGGCCAACCCCTTTAATGGCCCCTCCTCAGGGTAGGTCATTTATATCAAATGTCGCAGACTTACCGATTCTTCTCGCTACATAAACACAAAGGGGGATAGTTATACGGAGCAGTTTTTTCACATATAAGCCATGAAATAATTGTATTTATTAGCAAATCGGCAGTAGTTGCGATTATTTCACTCTCCAGGTCATCTCCAGGTGGGTGAGAAGGTGGGCACAGACAACGATGAAGTGTACCTGCCCTGGAATTTTATGTCTCATGTCTGAGGACTAGACAAACAGTTCTATATAAGGCAGGTTCTGGCATAGATCATATATCATATATCGCTGTGCCGGTAGACATTTCTATGCCAGAACCGGCCTGATATACAACTGCACTCTGTCTAGTCCCCAGAAATGAGGACTCAAGGCATCAAGGCATGCTTCCATGCTCTCTGTGGTGGTTGGAAGCTGCTACGGCAGCGCTACGTAGAGCCTCTGACTCTGTGCTTTGTTTTTATTGGTGTCTGAACCTTCCACCAATCAAGGCATGCTTTGATCATTTATACCTGGCAAACACCTTTAATATGGACATATACACTTAAATACAACCAACATAAGTAACTTCCATCCTGGAACATAGACAAAGGAAACAATAATCAAAAACTAAAGCAGATATTAAAAGTGAACAAACAGAATTCTTCATTTTTTATAAAATAAATAAATTAGTTCTACTGTATGACAAAATCTGTCTATTTCACTTATTTTACATTTTAAACACTGACCCATACAAGGAGAGGGGTTAAAGTTGAGGCCACCATTTAAGGGGCATTGCCATCTCTAAATTTACACAACTCCACCATGTCTGGCGAAAGATTATAGTGATCAAGAGTTATAGAAATACGGCAGAGAGAGCTCTACTGTTTCCATTATTTTGTAGATACAGAAACAGTATATAGAAACAGAAACATATAATGTTTAGATCCCTTTAAATGTTTCACTCTTTGTTTCATTGCAGCCAATTAGTAAGATCAAAAAAGTAATTTTTTTCGCTCATTAATGTACACTCTGCCCCCTTCTTGGCAGAACAAAATAGAATAGATATTTTTGCAAATTTCGAAAAATTTTAATATCATAATAAATATCATAAATATTCACACATAATATTCATATAAACAGCCTCTTCCTTGCAGATCCTCTCCAGTTCCCTCAGGTTGGATGGTGAATGTTAGTGGAAGCCAATTTCTAGTCTTCCAAAAAATGCTCCATTGGGTTTAGGTCTGGGCTCTGGCTGGGCCAGTCAAGAATGGTCACAGAGATGTTCTGAAGCCTCTGCTTTGTTATTTTAGCTGTGTGCTTAGGGTCATTGTGTTATTGGAAGATGAAACTTCAGCCGAGTCTGAGGTCCAGAGCATCTGGAAGAGGTTTTCATCCAGGACATCTCTGCAATTGGCCTCATTTGTCTTTCCTTCAATTTCAACCAGTCGTCCTGTCTCTGGATCTGAAAAAAACCATGTCCCTGTCCCCATGGCATGATGCTACCATGTGTCACTGTTGGGATTGTAATTGTCAGGCAATGAGCAGGGCCTGATTTTCTCCACACATACCGCTTAGAATTAACACTAAAATGTTCAATATTCGTCTCATCAGACCAGAGAATCTTATTTCTCATAGTCTGGGAGTCCTTCATGTGTTTTGCACACTGTACGCAGCTTTCATATGTCTTGCACCATGAGGCTTCCATCAGCAGACTCAGTTATAAAGCCCTGACTGCTGGAGGCTACAGCGATAGTTCGCTTTGTCGAACTTTATCCCATATCCATTTTACATCTCTGGAGCTCATCCACAATGTTCTTGTGGTCCTTCTTTACATCTCTACCTCCTTTAGCACAGTTGTGGTTGTTCCAAACGTCTTCCATTTAATGCTTATGCAGGCCACTGTGCTCTTAGGAACCTTAGATGCTGCCTTACCATAATTCTGTCTCTGAGCTCCTTGGGCAGTTCCTTAGATTTCATGATTCTCATGTGGTCTGACATGCACTATCTGTGAGATATTATATAGACAGGTGTGTGCCTTTCTTATCAAGTCCGATTAGTTTAATTAAACACAACTGGACTCTAATGAAGGAGTAGAACCATATGAAGGAGGATCAGAAGGAAATGGATGGCATTTTAAATATGAGTTAAAATATGAGCGTCCCTGCAAAGGGTCTGTGTACTTATGACCATGTGACATTTCAATTTACTTGTTTAATAAATTGTTTAATACATTTTTGGGAAGATGAGGTGCAGAGGTTACATTATTAAGCAAAATAAAAGAACTTTTTTGATCTTACCAATGAAAAACGGATGACAAATTTAAAGGGGTTTGAATACTTTCTGTAACCACATTATCTCACTATTCTTTTCTGTTTACGTAACTCCTATCCAACTATGACTCTGCTCGGCTCAAAGCGGTGCCGCCGGGCAAATGGCTGGAACAAGAAAAACCCTATCACATTAGTGAATTGATGTTCTGACACGTCTAATGTAACCTACAAAGATCACATTGAAGAAATCCAGAAATATCACAATTCACTGTCCACGGCTAATGTATGTCTCTTGTAGTCTGATCCTACAGTCACTTATGATCCAAATTCTTATGCCTAATTTTCTGTACTCAATACCATAGGTAGATTATTAAAAACTTTTCTGTTGCCAGAAGAAAAATGAAAAGGAAATAAACGCAATAAATATATATTTTTTTTATTTCATAAGTAGATTTGCTAATTGAAATCATTATAAAATTAATTTTTCCACCAAGATTTATCTGACCCTTTCAGAAACAATGAAATAGAGATAAATCAGTGGTGTCCAGTGAGTGGTAGAAAAACGTAATTGCGCAAGTCACCAAAATGTTTCAAATAAACAAAATTATTTTTTTATGCTTTTTTTCTTTTTAATTTGCAGAACAAATGCAATTTTTTAATGCCTTGCCTAAATGAAATGTATTGCCGGAGAAGCAAATCTGAATTTTAGAATTGTAATGAAATACATTTGGATTTTTAATTTGGTTAGCAAATTTCCCCAGGGTTTTAATAAAATGATTGAATTAAATCCTTTTGCAAAATCCGTGAAATTGTGTCCTGGTAATAGAATTCTACATTTATAAAAGTGTTTCAAAAACATCTATAAATGTAAATTATTTGAAAGTTTTAATTGACAAACTATTGAACCCTTTTTAATTACCCTCGACTCCATTTATTGTCACATTCTTCTATTACTGAGTGTTGGGGACAGTATAAAATAAAAGTTGGATTGTGACAAACAATGCACAGAGAGGTAGTAAAAGCAATAGGTGCTGTATACACTATGCAATAGCCTGCAGTATGAATGGAATAATACCGTTATATTGACCCAAATTTCATACTGTGAATGAAAACTCACACTGACAAAATGGAATTACTACAGTCGCATAAGTACATCGTAATCACAAATTTAATTTCCCATTCAATTTCAATGCAAATATTACATGCATACAATATTATAATGATATATTACTGTGTATGATGCTTTTTTGTATAATTCCTGGTCCCACAAGAGAGGTTTAAGGTTTTTCAAGATCTTTTAGGTCAAGATGAATGATGATTGGACATGTTCAGGTTTGGGCACGGCCAGTGTTGAAACTGGGGCAGTTGCCAGTGGCAAACTGGGCATTTACCAAGGGCCCCCCTGTCCTAAAGGGGGCCCCTGCATGTGGACTATTGTGGGTAGAAGATGTATTGCTCTTTTAATACACCTGCTGATTATCTATATCCTGTCTATATATCTATCATATATCTGTCTAGTTATCTATCTCCTATCATTTGTCTATTTCCTATGTATATATCTGTTTATCTTACCATTCATCTATCTAGCTTTTTGTCTATTTATTTATCTATATATCTTCTATATATCTATCTATCTCATATCTATCTATCTATCTATCTATCTATCTATCTATCTCATATCTATCTATCTATCTATGTATCTATCTATCTCATATCTATCTATCTTTCTATCTATCTATCTCATATCTATCTATCTATCTATCTATCTATCTATCTATCTATCTATCTACGGATTGAAAGTCCAGGCAGCACGCTTAAACAACAATGGGCCACATTTATCACTTTTGTGCGCCTAAGTGTAGTAGTTGCGCCTAAATTCTGGCGCACTGTTTTGCTAGAATTGGCGTAGTTTTGGCGCAATGTTAGATTCAGGCACTTACATGTGATCCTGCTACAAGCTCCTCTCTGCTTCTCCCACAGCCCAGAATGAAGATAACACTCACAGCAGCACCCAGGTGTGTGACACCCTGCACCCAGTGACCTCCTCAGCAGGGGCTTCTCCTGGAGGGGATCCCCCAGTGCTGGTCTCCTGCTGCACCCCTGTAATTCTGCACATTATCCCCCTCAGAAACACTGGGGATACTGTGCAGAATTACATGGGGGACACTTGTTTGTAGTATCTGCAACATTCTGCAAACTTCTGCAAAGTTCTTTTCTCTCTTGCTTTGAGCTCAGCGTTTTGCAGAATGTTTTGTAAATAGAAGGTGATGAACTGTAAATAGAGTCTGCAGCTCCTGTCTGCAGAGCATCTAATGTATCTATTATCTGTACCAGTGTCTGGCTGAGCTTTGCTGCTAGAAATGAGCTGTTCTGCAAAGGGGCTCAGTGCTTTCTTCTCAGATAACGCCACCTTCGGGCTGGAGTGTTTTTGCGCCTAAATGAAAACGTTGCAAGTGATGAATATCATTAGGCGCAGCAAAACATCTGGATTGGTAAGATAGATGAGGGAAAGCTGGTTATTTTTGCTGCGCAGCTAGTTTGGCGTTTAATCGCAAAAATAGCACAAAAAACGGTGCGTCTGGATGAAAAGGCGCAAAAACAACAGAAAAAACGAGTGATACATGTGGCCCAAAGTGTTATTATTCCGCAGGACTAAAGGAGCCTCTTACTGACTGTGACTGTTCATAAAATAGTTTTATTTTGGGGCCCACTTTTAGTTTTACCCCGAGGCCCACTTTGTCGAAAACCATCCCTGGGTTTGTGTTCACTCAGTTTGGCTGGACCTCGGAGCAGGTACCCCACTGGTAATATTCCCCATTGGTGGCGGCAGCACAGTCTGTTCGCCATAATGAACAATATCATGCCAACACCAATGTGTTAACCCTTTAAATGCTGTCTGCAAAGCCCCAGGAAGTATTTACATGCAGGCATTAAATTGATGGTGGCAAGTGCACACCAGTTAGTTCCTTTTCCAGCAGCATTTAGAAGGTTACACTCATGATCGGTCCCAGTAACAATCGCAGGAGTGAGCTGAACATTGAACTCAAATTTCTGCCTGAAGTCGAGGTTCAGGGATTTGAAACTCGTAATGTTCGGCTCAGACCCAGTTCTGGCCCACTCATCCCTAGCTAAGATAGGTTGTTTAAATAAACTAAACACAGGAAAAAATTTTCCTGACTATATACTATATGCACTTGACTGTGCGCTTAATCTAGGCTAAATCTCACCTGACTTCAAATAAGCCATGGCTGGGTAATTTAAATGGACACATGGGCAGGGTTAGTGTTTCAAGAGGGGTTTGCTCTACTAACCCTGCCCATGTCCACTGAAAGTAACCAGCCATGGCATATTCACAGTGCGGAGGGACACGCTGGCCTCACCGGACCACGACTATGCATAATAGTAGTCATTGGTGGTCAAGAGCTGGCCGCAATTTGTGCAGCTACCTCTTGGACACCATTTATAATTGTGTGCATGTAGCCTAAGGGTAGGTCATCAATATCACATTGCTGAATGATAAACAGAGAAATGATTGGAACTGCTCCAATAGGAATAATTATTTAACTAATTTAGCAGGACCTTTTAACTGTCCTTCTGTTGAGAGAAGTCTGTTTTTCTAGTGGGAATCATATGTCGATAAGGTCTTATTTTAAGATACAGATGGGATCGGACCATCAAAATGAACAGGAAACCCCAATGTCAGGATCAGTGGTAGTGGATCCTCTGTACCAACGCAGACAATGACGTAAGCCAACACTTGGGACTGGAGTCTAAGTGGTCTTGGTTTTCAACAGAGCCGATGCAAAGCAGATTGGACTCGTTGCGGCATGGTACCACCAGGTCTTTCCACAAACGCAACTTTGTCCGCGGTGGCGGCCAAAGCGTAGTACAGAATCGTAAGGCAAACTCGTGGTCGGAGACAGGCAGCACACGATCAGAGTCGGGGATGTTGCCCAAGAAGTTGAGCATTTATAGATCGTCAGGTGGCCAGCGCCAATTAGCAGTGCACTGGCCCTTTAAATTTCAGACGGCTGGCACGCGCGGCCCTAGGAGTAGGGTGAACACGCGCTGAAGTGAGGAGACCATCGCTGGAGTGCGGCTAGGTAAGTGAGGCTGTCGGTGAAAGGGGGCACATGGAGGCACACGGGTGCACCTGCGACCCGAAACATGGGTCACAGGAGCCACTGTGACACCCAAACATTCTGTATCCTCTAGTTCCACAGGTAAAACATAGTATCGGTTTATACTGACAATTAAAATCTTTTCTTACTTACTGTATCTTCACGAAATTTTCAAGAGATGGGAGGGGCTTTGGAGTAATTTGAATGCAGGGATCAAATAATTCAATTGTGCAAGGATACTCCCCTAGTGCTCAACCCTGGTATATAAATGCGTTTTTCACAGTCCTGCGGCTACTAACAACACACACTACGGTATCGTTACACAGATTACTAGGATCATTACCTAACACTTTCTGCAGTTTTGTAAGGTCAAAACTACTGGTAGACTCAATTTATTTACTAAGAGCTGGTTATTTCCAATTATAACAGCCATAGCGGAAAAACAATTTAAAATATGTAATTTTTTTGTATTATTTTTAAGTCTGTGCAAGGTGTTACTTTTCTTTTTTTTACTAGATTTTCCAACAATGAATAATCAGACAATGATATTTACTTTTCAGCCGTGACACAGCTGTGAGGTGACCTTGATATAGAATAAGTGTCAGATACAATTCGCATTGTGATCACTTACAATGGTCCTATTAATAACAGTGAAATATCAACAAAGCAAAGGACAATAGAATAAGGGCTGCACAGGCTGCACGTGTATATATCAATTTGTGCAATTCTGGAGAACAACATTCAATATTACTTAAACATGACATTGTGCAGTTCTCCTAAGAAAAAACTGGATAATTTCATTTTTCCTGTAGCAGAACTGCAAGGTTGAGAACACACAATAACTACAAGGAATATGAGTATGTTTCGGGCCAGAGTTGAAAAGGCAGATATATTCCCATGTCTATGGCTTCACATCTAGTCAAACCAGTTTCCTACACTGCGCTTACAAGAAGCAAACATTTTGGAAGAGTTGGGTGTCTTTTTAATATGGCAGTCACAAAGCTTTTTGAAATTTGAGCTGTAGGGTTCTGCCTTTCACCGTTTTAACACTTAGACCCTGAGTAGTAATGAGTAGCGATGAGCCGACCCGACATTGGGTAGGGCGCTCCTCCATTGGGCAGCTCTGCATAACCCGGACATGTTCCTCGATGGGCTGCAGAGAAGCCAATCAGGCAGATTTTTTTTACCCCTAGTAGCTAGGCATGGCTGTGAATGGTCAGCTGTGTCCACCAGATGGCCATCTGGCCAATCACAGCCATACATATTTGCTATTGGCATCAAACTTCCTAATTGGCAACTCTACAGCCCATAATGCAACATATCTAGGTTAGACAGAGCTCCCAAATGGAATAGGCCCAACCGGATTTTTGGGTTCACTTATCTCTAGAAATGAGTGGACCTGTTCAGATTCAGGTTTAATGAGTTCAACTGGACTTTGAACTGTGCTGAAAAACCTCACCTCGGCTTATACACGAGTCAATTAATGTATGATGATGTCGTACAGGGGTCTGGCGGGATGTATACTATATGGGGCTGGCTGTATACTACATGGTGCTTGCTGCATACTACAGGGGGCTGGCTGTATACTACAGGGGGCTGGCTGTATACGACAGGGTGCAGGCTGGCTGTATACTACACCCTTGGCTTATACTCGGGTCTGCTTATACTCGAGTATATGTGTATATTTTGTGCAAATGTGTATATTTTAAAATAAATATTTCTTCAAATTTTTAATAATAAATGAAGCTTTTCGTAAAGCTAATTTTTTGCTGCAATTGGATTTGACTGTCAGCAGTGACGGAATGTCTATTTTTTTCTAAATTCTACATATGTAAAGGTGATATTTTCCATCATTTAATATTAGTCACTTTGGTGGAAGTTGCTTTGGGGAATTGGTTTTACAACCCATATTATCGGTGGTGTGAAAGAACTGGATGAAAGGGACAGTTTAAGGTGGATATTACGTAGAAGATAATTGTGAAATTGAGTGTTAACTTCATAGCTAGAGCCAGGAGTGAACCTAAACTCTCTGCTAGCTAAGGTGAACTATAGAACGGCTCTCCCTCTGCCCTGTCCAGTTGTAATATATCGGGTTATCTTTTTTACTACATGGGTTGACATTGGGTGTAAAGGGACACTATTTTTAAGAGTCATTTTCTTCTTCGTAGTAGGTGACCACACCCCTTATACTGCCCCCCCACCCAATTTGCTACATGTGGTGCTGCCTGAGGCAGAAGGCTCAACTCACCTCATGGCTGTTGCACCCCTAGCTACAGAAGGATGGTTTCATAAAGATCAGTGTGATATTGTGGTTATATGTTAACAATATATGAAGACAGGAAGATGCCTAAAAAGTTAAAAAAATCAGTCCAGGAGATACTGTAGATTATGGCTGTGATAAACTATGATTGGGGATGACTAGGGATGGGAACGGGTCAAGTGTACAAGTGTCAGATGTGATTGGAAGAATAGTATTGGAAAGCCTTTGATAGGTAAATCGGGTAGATGGGCTATGGAGACTCTTGGTTCCATATTGCCTAACATTTTGGAAATAATCACAATCGGAGCATCTAAATGTTCTTTTTGTAACATATATACACGTTATCATTTTGTTTCTGTTATTTTTTGTGCAAAATCCAGAAAAGCTCTTCAGAGTTGGACAACGAGCATCGCAGCATTTTACAGGAGCACATATTAGCCAGACTCCCCATGGTGCAGCGCTAATGCATTGGGGGATCAGCAGTTGCCATCTGTAGATGTAAAGTAAATGTTTTCCAGCTCCTTTCTTTAGGTCAGAAAAAAAACAGTATTTGGAGTTAGCCGTGGATCAGAGAAAAAAAAGGAGCACAGCATTAAATATGAGGCCTCTTGACCACCCGTCGTTCCGGTTGAAAATAATTATATTTTTGTGACGGATATTTCAATCTGTAAAAAATTTCCTCAGTAATCACGGGTTTGTTCCTATAAGAAATTGAACAAATTGTTATATTTAACAAAGAGCCAAAAAAGACATAAAAGGTACAAAATTGTGGATAAAAATATTTATATACTGTACTGTATGTAATGAAATAAATGTCAAATAAAAGGGGAATTCGTCAGCAACAAATATATTCTCTTGCCTGAAGAATCATTAGCTTTTAGCTTATAGTTTTACTGTGATCTAAAACAGAAATTGTCTCACAGCTACATAGATCTTCATAAAAGTAGCAGCAACATCACTACAAGGAGCAAGAAAACCTACGGTAAGTAGGCATCTTTTTCGTGATATCATTGTGCCATCTGTAGGGTTATGGAGGAGCCCAGAATCAACTGGACTGTCTGGATAATTTATATTTTAAAAGGAATCTTCCATTTGCAGTATGATCCAAACATACCTTGAGAATGCTGTAGCTACACTGATGCAGGATCATATCTTGTTTAATCCCTGATCCCAGTGATTTTGCTGAAAAAAACTGTAACATTTTGATAATGAGCCTCTGTTGCTCCTGTGGCTGCCTCAACACTTTTCCTCTCACCCTAATTATGCACTGCTCCAGAGAATGATGTAATCACTGTTGTCCCTGACAGGCAGAAGTAATCAATTGCTGCACAATCCCCCAGCTGCTGTGTACAAGTCATCCAGTGCAGGTTGATTTGTCCTATCTAGACAGTTCAGGCAGCTATTATGTATGTGGAAGTAATGTGTTTATGTACGCAGCCATCATGCAACCCAGCTTTTCCAAGGTCCTGAATTTTATAAATGTTTTTTGAGCAAAACCACTCTGTTCAGGGATTAAACAAGATATGTTTCTGCATCAGTGTAGCTACAACATTCTCAAGGTATGTCTGGTTCACAGTGCATAAAAACAAATGGTAGATTTCCTTTAAATACTTTTTTTTGGTGTAAATTACAACTTAATTCTGGTACAGACAGCTAGATGAACCTCCCCCAATGCAAAGCCAACATTTATGCAAAGTGGCATGGGGGACCTTTATCACTCAGGATTTGTTTTGATTTCTGTGTACAGCATGAGTAATTTTAAATTAGGGTCACTTTGGGGTATTTATTTTTTAATTAGGAGGACACTGAGTGTATTTTTATATCATGGGAGAGTATTGACAATTCATTGACATTTATCCTCTCATTAGTATAAAATAATTTTAGCCGATCAATGAATGAAATTTACTCAAAGTGGGTCAAGTGAAAAATGCAGCTAGTCTCATAAAAACAAGTCCTCATAAGGAAACTTGAAGAGAACAGTAAAAAACTTTGTTTAAAGTTAAACTGAACAAAACAGTGATCTAATAATAGGTTGCACTTTGAGTAGATATATACATCGTGCCAAAACTGTAGTTTTTGTATTTGTACTTCCATTTTTTCTTGTCCTAATGTAATGTATAAGAACCCCTTACTGATTGTTCTGCACCATGGAGTTACGGGTGCTCTATAAATACTAAATACAACAACAACAACAGGAGTGCAGGGTTCTTTTTCATTAACTTCACATTTCATTAACATTAGGGCTCATTTACTCAGGATCCGCGGACCACGCAAACATCGGATTTCCGATTTGCGCCACATTTAAAAGGGGATTGTGTTGCACGCGTTCGGATTTGATGCAATCGCAATGGCTTTCATGCAACACAAATTGGGGGGGGGGGGGCAGGCCGTCGGATGATCCAATGGATTCAGACAAACCGCAGGATTTAAATTAAAAATTGTGTTGCAAACCATGCACTTACCTGCACCAGGAAGAAGATGGTGAACTCCGGCGGACCTGATCGGGGAAGCGACACATTCAGCAAGTCGGGCGTACAATCTCCTTCAATCGCGGCACAGTGCATTGTAGTTGGACAATGCACTTTTTTTCTGTATTTGCAACATTTTATTAGGAATATGTTTAGAAATCCAGGCAATTCCTACAAATTCAATTATGTTTTATGGAAATTGTATTTAATTCTTTAGATAAAACAAAAACAAAACTAAATTTGTCTCGATTTTGGTATTGTTCTGATATTGTACTTTTAGATGGCTACAGTGAGTACAGTAAGTAGACCTATACTCATCACCCTCCCAACCCCTAATGGGTCACACACTCCTATGAAGATATGCTTTTCCCTAGTGGCTGTGTCAGAAAATCAATCATAAAACAAGACATGTTATTGGCTCCTCGGAATTGTTTAATGACTTTTTAGGTCATTAGTCCATGGTTTCTCTCAAATGACACTGAGGTCAATAAATGGATGTACGGGGTCAGTGGCTACATCCATCATTACTAAACTAAAAAAAATAACAGACTAAGTGCAGGTATAGGAAAAAGTATCAATGTGGGAATCTGTGCGGAATTACTGTAATTTGTAGATGCAGAAAATTGAGACAACCTTAAAGGACATCTACTATCGCATTTAGGGGTGGTAGACTGTCTCCAAACGGATACTTGTCACATTAGGGGTGATGGGGGACTCCCGGTGGCATGCTCCGGGCCATCTTCTATAATGAAATATCGACTTATAAAATTTATGCAAATGAGCTGGAAGTGCTCACATCTTGGCTAGCCAGGCACCTCCTGGCTCTGTCGTAATCTAATTTATTCCTGCCCCTTGTATTCCTCCCCCTATGTAGGCTGGCCTCAAGGTTGCGTTGCACATGCGCGGAAGCTACCTTGCTTGCACAGCCGGGTGACGTCACCGGCCTTCTGCAGTGCTTGCGGCCAGCCTACATGAGGGAGGAAAACAGATGGGGCATGAATAAATTAGATTTCGATGGAGCCAGAAGGCGCTTGGCCAGCCGAGATGTGAGCACCTGCGTCTCATTTGCATAAAGTTTATAAGTCGATATAAGAGGACAGCTTGGGGACAGTCTACCAGCCCTAAATGTGTGAAATGTTTTAGAAAGGCTCATGCTGTAAAATAAATCGGGTACATTTTTAGAGACTCAAGTCTAACTTTAGACCAGCTATGAGTTGCTTTCGTTTAAACTAATTTTCTTGTGCACATTAAGCCACATCTCTACCCATTAAGCCACACCCCCTTGACAAATGAGTAAGTGAAAGTGTCAGAACCACTTGTCCAGTTTGAAATGTCTCAGTTTAGATCAGTACGACTTCTAACACTTTGGGGGGGGGGGGGGGGGATTTATCTTTTCTCTTTTATTTTGTCAGTCTAATTTCTTTGTGGCTTGTTTCTGTTATAGGTGTTTTTTTTCTTTGTATTACGTTGTAGCTGTGCTTGTTATTCTAACATGTTTAGCTGGTGTGAAGAAGGCCATGTTTAAAAATTGCTGCAAAAAAGTTGCTAAATTGGTTGTTCTGGGGGTTTTTTTCAGCCAAGTTAGCCAGTTGGCTATACCCATTTATTCCCATTTGTATTATAAAAAGTTATACAATTTACCAATATACTCTCTGTTTCTATTCCTCATGGTTTTCGAGATCTCTGCTTGCTGTCATTCTGTAGAAAGCTTCTATTTTTACTTCCGGTGCACAGAAATCTGACCATGGTCAAACAGGTGCGCAGCTCGTTATATCACACAGGTGCACGGCTCGTTATATCACACAGGTGCACAGCTTGTTTTATCACATAGGTGCACAGCTCTGATTACTCTCTATGATACTAACAGATTTCTATCCACTGGAAGTAGAAATAGAAGCTTCCTATAGCTGGACAGCAATCAGAAATCTAGAAAAACTAAGTGCACTATTAAAGTACAGCTGCAGGGTAATATACTGTATATGGCAGCATGTGGCATGTTTTAGCTTTCTTGGTTCCAGTTTTAACATTTAAATTATAATTAGTTCACATACTTAACATTTTTGCAAACTTGCACATAAACCTGCTGAGCATTGAAAACCTTTTTTTTATTTAAAAATGTTTGCATTCACAGTTCATCGAAATTTATTGTGTACTTCTAAATTCAGCTTTAAATCATTTGCTTTGAAGCTCAATTACATGCGGCTATGTAAGATGCAATTTCCATCTCCCTGGGGTGTGGCTAGAGTGTTTAAAAATGCAGTGATTGAACATATGTCCAAAATTTACAGTAGTGACCACTCCTGTACATAACACCCCCCCTCATGGCTTGTGTCAATGTAGATTTGTGATACTTGAAACAAAAGTAAAAAAAACATAAAAGTTGCAGACCCAACAAAAGTCAAAATTATACATAAAAAAAGATACATGTCCAACAATGTGACTAACAAAACAGCTGGGAAAAAAGTGCAAATACAGAAAAGTAAAGAAAATTAGCAAATTTTCCATTGCTCAAAAAATCTTTTTTTACTCAAACACACTGGCCCAAAAATATTGAGACACATTGACTTACCTGACCCTTTGCGCGAACCCCGATCCGGAATGTCCGCTGGAATGCCCATCTGCAGGGATCCACGAAGATCATGCGCCCGATTTCCTGCATGTGTCGCTTCCCCGAGTTCACCATCTTCCTCCCGGTGCATGTAAATGCATGGCTTGCGGCACAAATTGAATTGTTAAATCCCTTGCGTAGTCCGAATCTGTCGGATCGTCCGATGGCTCGCCCTCCGATTTGTGTCGCGTGAAAGCCGGCACGATTGTGCCACGAAACGATTGCGTGCGACACAATCACCGGCGCGATCCCCAAAATGTCGGGAAACCTGACAAAAATGCGCCGCGGGACCACCAGTAAATAAGCCCCATTGTGTTCAAAGAAATGTCCAGCACAACGTTCCTTTCCAGAATAGTTGCAACTTTTATTGATGATCCACAACGGATAAAAACATAGTAGTGATCTACTATGCACATTTTTGTGAATGTATGAAAACATTATAAAAACTGTACAAATTTGATATCCCCATAATCGCACCGACCCAAAGAATAAAGTAGACATGTCATTTGGGGCGCACAGTGAAAGCTATAAAATCCAAGCTCTACAAGAAAACGTTGCAAATGTGTTTTTTTACCATTTTCACTGCATTTGGAATTTTTTTCCCACTTCCCGGTACATGGCATGGAATATTAAATACCGTCACTATGAAGTGCAATTTGTTACACAGAAAATAAGCCCTCACACAGCTCTTTATGTGGAAAAATAAAAAAGTTATAGATTTTTGGAAGGTGGGGAGTGAAAAATAGAAATGAAAAAACAAAAAAGGCCAAGTCGTTAAGGGGTTGATATAAGATATGTTGTCTTTAAATAATGGTTCTGCCTCAAGGTGCACACGGCCATGTGTTCAACCGGGCCATAACTGGGTGTGGCATATAGCCGGGTGAAGGAGGGAGGGGTATTGAATTCTCCTCACCCCTCCCCTCTTCATAGGAAGCTGGGCAGCTGCACTATAAACCTGCAAATGATAGGACATGTCTTATCTTTGCTGGTGAGGCCATACTGTTCTGATATGCTACAGTGGGTGATATAGCCATTCAAACAGATGACCATATAGTCCATAAAATGTATGTGCCTATGTGGCCTTCTAATAAAATAACTGAAAAGTGATTGTCCCTTATTCATGTGCTACATGATGGGTGCCTAAACAGTGATCCCCAACCAGTAGGATGGGGGTCCTGTGCACAGCTGCAGTACAATATGAGGTTAAAATAAATCTACACCCGACGGGGTTAAAATAAATCTACATTTCCGCTTCCAAACAAGAACAACTCAAATAATTGCCTGTTCAAATAATTTTCAAATATTAAAATTTCTTCAGGGTAAAGAGTGGGATCTAAAGTGAGAACCTGGTGTGCAGTTCTGTGTTGTTAGCTAACTTCTGAAAAGACACTGTTGAAATCACTAAATTATTGAGGTGTGATCACTGAACAATCAGATTCTAATATTAAAGTAGCCGAGCGACAGAAATGTGTCTGAGAAAAAAGGTGAAAATGAACTGTAAAGGGAATTGTGAATAATTAAGCGTCAAGCCTTCGAGAACTCACGTTATCTCCACTACCACCACATTCCACATCTACACTCTTACAGGACTCTACTACGGCTTGGGTGGACAATTCATTTTCCCATGGGGTCACTTAACTTAGTTCTACCCAATACCTATATACTGTATACAGTATATATCCCTTCTGTAAATGAAACATTTCAATGACAATTGGGAAGACAATTAGGAGGACCGATATAATTACATCATTATTTAATGATGAGGTTTAATGCTTTGCCAGAAGCAATCTTTCTGCTAAGCTATAACCTCTGGCATCAAGGCACAATGAGGCATCAACCCAGCCCAACAGTGCATCAAATCCACCACCCCCTGCAGCACGAGCGGACTATGACCAGACCAGGAGGACCCCAAAGCCGTTGTACAGCCAAGCAGGCAGAAGGTATCATGGAGATCCAGCATAGAGCTATCCATGCCTCAGTGGGTCAGCATTCAGGTGCAAGGGTGTAAGGCAAGAGCTCAAATTTTTAACAATTTCACATGGTTGGGTCAGAGATACAGGGCCGGATGTGGCCTGAGGAGTGAGGTCTGTACTAGAGAGTAGAAGGTATCAAGTTTTTAGATAAAATGCAAAGCTCAGTAGATCCCGCAGATGACAGAAGAAGGCAGTTGGATGTACGGCGGGTCGTAATTTTTAGACAGGCTTTATTCCCAAACAGGCAAAGGGACAGGTTGGTTAAAGGCAAAGTCTCAGAAGGAAATTGGTGTACGGATACAGGAAGTCTTCAACAGATGGCCCAAGATGTTATATAGAAAATCTCTGGTCACGGATTTCAACAGACTTTTCTTGATATAATTCACAATTACACTGACCCAATCACTGGTTCGTGAGGTAGCCTTCCTAAGCCATTGAACGACCACTTTAGGTGAACGCCAACCACTACATACAAGAAGCACCCAATAAAACCTGCAATTTTGGAAATCCTCTGACCCTAATGTGTAGTCGTCGCAATTTAACTCTTGTCATTGTCTTTCAGGCCTAAACCATGTTCAATTTACTGTTTCAACTTCAAAAACTTAAACATTAAACCAAAAACATATCTTCCAATGGAGCCTCTTTAGAATCATGGCTTCAACATGGGATATGATGGTATATGGTTCTGCTAAATTGGACTTTTGATCACAATGGTGCACATTTACTTACCTGGCCCTGTCGCGATACCTGATCCGGACGGTCCGACGAAGATGAAGTCCGGCGCATATCGCCAAGATCGTACACTCGAGATCCTGCATGTGTCGCTTCCCCGCTGAGGTCCACCGGAGTTCACCTTCTTCTTCCTGGTGCATGTAAGTGCTTGGTTTACAACACAATTTGAGATCTTAAATCCCGCGTCCCCCCCCCCCCCCCGATTTGTGCCGCATGAAAGCCAGCGCTGATGCGCCAAAATCCCATTGTGTGCGCCAAAACCCCCAGTTAAATGCAGCGCAAAATGGAAAAATTCAGGAAACCAGACAAAAATGTGTTCCGCTGACCCTAAGTAAATGTGCCCCAATGTGTTGTTAATCTCTGTAACGAAGGGACTTATTACAATTGTTGTTTTCACTTGCCTTGAAATTTTAAGTTAGTCTAAACCTTATTTGCAGTTTTATGTTACCAAAATGTACAATTCTGTAAATGAATCAGTCCAGGTCAGTCCAGTGCGTATTTGTAGTAAAACATGTGGTAAAGATGATACTGGAGGGTAGGACAACTCTTGAGCCTTCTTTTTTGACAGATTTTTAATGATTTTCATATGGATCAATAGTACAGTCTGGAAAAATCTATAAGAGAGTAGTGGTAGTAGGCCATAGCATCCACCTGGCCTCTGGTGTCATATGTACCTGATTAGTACTACAGCCCGACGCCGGGAACATCTGATGATTTCTAATACAGGAGCAAGGAAGCCAAATTCAATACAGACCATAATATATTTTAATCCTGTGATATGTAGCGCTAGATAACATGATTGGAAGAAGATATGATTTTGTAGTCCTCTGTAAGAAGATACACAGATGTACTGACCATGTGAGATCACCCACTGTAGTTCCACCCGTCAAAGGTCTAGTGCCGCATGCCTGGTACAGCTTTGGATGTAATGTTGTGCCAGGGGACTGAAATTAGTGGGACGGGAGAGAGCCTGCCTCTGTAAACAAAGCACGGATAGACGGCGGCGTGGGTAAAAGAGATTTTGCTAAGCCTGAAAGATCCCTTTAATTATTATTTACATTATCCAGTATTCAGTGGTCAATTCTCAACTACATTTGACTTCTTGAGTGTCTCCAGACACCAGGGTCAGACAGGTCCACCAGAGTACCAGAGGATCCGAGGCTCTAACCGAATACTTAACCCCAAATACAAAGCAGGAAACAATCTAGTAGGGTCTTTGATAAAAGGTGGGAAACCAGAATTCTGTTTTCTGGTTGACTCACATGGGCACATTTACTTAGAAAGACAGAAACTTCACTATAATGCTTGGTGCAATACATTCATTAAGAACGTGCCCCAGAAATCATGAATATTGCGCAACCTTGCACTCTCCCGACAGAGTTTACCCACTTTTTGTGGTGCACCTTTAACATAGGATGTAAAACACAATTTGCAAGTTAAATACGACGCTTGGTCAGACTCACATGGAGGCTAGCGTAGATGCACTACAAAAGGGCCGCGTGCAACACAATGGTGACGCAGACACCGTGCCTGAACGTTGCTCTATCCGCAGTTGGCGGAATACATGGCGTTTATTTGTGTGTGAACTGTGGCCTATGCTTGTGATTGGATTGACTGAGCCACAACCTGCTTCTTGCATTTCAGTCCTGCCCAGCAAGGGTTACTAGCCTGATGGACAGTTTCCCCAGTGTGCTGCTGGAGGCACGTCCGGGAACTGCCTTATATACCTGCCCATTCCCATCTTTCCTTGGTGGTTACTTTGAGTCTTGTCTTCCCTGTGTTTCTAGTTCAGTTTTACCTGTCTCCGTTTGTCTGCCTGTATCTGTACCTGATCTGTATATAATCTGCTTGATCTTAATCTTGACCTGACCTGTATATAACCTATTTGATCCTGACCTGTATATAACCGTTGATCTTGATCTGACCTATGTATATCCCGCCTGTGCCTGTATCTGGATCTGACCTGTGATTATCTGCCTGAAGACCTCTCTATAGCTGTTGTTTTGTCCCTGTTTCAGTCCTGTGTTTGTATTCTGTGCATCGTGGGTTCGCCCTTACCAGGGTGGTTTATCTGCTTTAGGCAGGGCCTTAGCCCGCAGGGATGTCGCAGGGTGAGTTCGCCACCACTTACCTAGTCTGACAGCTAGCGCCAAGCCTGGTTGTGGTTGCGCGTTTGCTGGACAGGCGTTAACACACTTCCTAAATACCTCTGGAAGCCATTTTCCCCTACAAGAATGTGCAAAGTCCAACAAAAGTGTGGCGCAAAGCCCTTAGTAAATGTACCCCGTAGTATCTCAGTCTGACACTGCCTTAGTAAAAATTTATTATTTTAATGTTAATCCTATATACTGTATATCAGCATCCAGTTAAAAATGCTTCTTCTCTACCTCTACAGTTTTTACCCTTCACTTCATCTATAAAGGTGGACAGTGGGTCACATTTACTAAGAACAGTGTAAACTGTACTAAATGCAGTTTGCCTGTGCAGTATGAAGGGGGCGCCAGATTCAGGATTTCTGGCACTCGTTCTTCATGAAGAAGAACCCCCTGGTGCCCCCTGCACTTCTCAACAGAGTTTACCACTGTTTTTTGGTGCACCTTTAACATGGGGCGTATGAAACGGACTCGTATGATAAATCTGGTGTATGGTGCGACTGAGCACCAGAACGCCCCCTAATTTGTGTCACATAAAGAATAGTGCAGCTGCGACACAAGAGGGTCACGTGCGATACAAATTCTTAAATACATGTGCAAGGAGTTTGCACTAGAAAGAACAGAAAACTGGCACATGGCCCTTGGTAAATGTGCCCTGGTGTTCCTACAGATTCAGGAAGGTCAAGGAATTTCTTGGTCGGTGAGCGAGAAGTTATATTCAACCCAAAAGTTTAATAAACTAAAGCTAAGGGACAATGTTCAGCCTTTACACAGGAATTCCGGGAGCTTTACGAGTCACTTGTGTCTAGGATTCTGTTAGGGTTGGGTAACACAGAAGACAGGGGATAGTGTGCCCTGAGCTCACCCCAACCTCTGTCCCTTCCTATAGCCCCCCCACACTAAACCGTGGGGCGACTACTTGAAGACCCAGAATACACTGATAAGTGTGGGAAGGGAAACACAAACGGACTGACACGCATAAAACACAAAGGAGTGGTAAACTAGCCGGAGTCACAACGAGAGGGAACGTCAAGAGCAAAATCAGTAAGCAAAGGGTCAACTAGCCGAGGTCACAACGATACAGATACAGAGCAAGTCAAACCTAATGCAGAGAGCAAGTGAAGAAAGGGATTTCAAACGGTGGCACAGGTGACTAGTGAAGCTGCAATTTATGCAGCCAGAACCCCACCTCCAGAACCTGATTGGAGCTGGACAACTTCTGGGAATTAACCCCTCACGGTGCAGAATAACCAAGCACAATCGCATGGACCATGCAGAGGTACAACAACTCCCAGCAGTCCAGAATGCAATCCCTAAACAGCGTGAGGTCTTAGCAGCTGCTGCCCAGGGAGCGCGCCAGAGACCGCTAGTAGCGGACAAGAGGTGGAATCTGCGCGGACACGTGCATGAGGTCGGAGAACACTGCAAGCACCACCAGAAGCATCAGAGGAAGGACCAGAAGTCCCAGCGTTCTCCCCTGCAAACCTGACAGATTTTTCTTGCAGGCAGTGCTGAATCATTGACTCATCTTTGCTGTCTCCGCTTCTTCTGAACCATCATGTAACATACTGTATGAAGTCATAGGGAGTTTCTCGTATAACAATGCATATAAAACGTACAAGGAACATAATAAGCTGTCTTATTGTGCATTAAGGCAGGTCGCAGCGTCCCCATTAATATAATCTTTTGTATTCCGACACCTGACACACCCTGGTTATGTGTAGAACTTAAATTAATGGAATGGAGGCGTCTCCTCTGATCTTCCAGACCTCTGTTGTATGCTATCTCTAATAAAATCTACTTTATTAGACTGTCTTTACAAACTGTTTTTGTCTGTCCTTTTTCCACATCAATGAATTGATACACCATGCAATCAATGCTTTCATTTAAAGCCACATGAAATATGTGGTAAATGTGGTGAATAAAATTCAAGGGTTCACTTACTTTATCACCCTGAAATGTAAATGTTTACTTAGGGTTTTCAAGAATAGACTTATAACCCACAAATATTTGTGTTTCATACGTTTGCCTGAAATTGGGACTGACAAAAGAATGAGATCATATTTTATTTGTTATAACAAAAGAGTCCCGTTTCCATGCAGCCGTATGAATTGCACAGTAGGTGTATATCATTCTGCAGAACTAGACATATGTAATACAGTGGTGCAGTTCTCGTAGTATAGTGATATTTATGTTACTTTAGAGTAAATTAGGGGCTAGGTACATTTAGTTAAGATCTATCAGCATCTGACTACACTCATGGTCTGTTTGTAGTCTGTAACTATTACAACATATAGATCTACTTTGGTGCTTTAAATTAATTTTTTTTATAATCAAGTGTTTTTTTTTAAGTTTTTTTGGAAAGTTTAATTGATTACCATATATACTCAAGTATAACCTAAGCTTATACTTGACTGTATATAAAAAATAAACATGTATACTTACCCTTCAGTGCTCAACCCCACCATCCTCTTCTCCTTGCGGCTCATCTACTCCCAGCAGCTCCGGCTTCCCAGAAAGGTGGGCAGATGCCCCTCTATGGTCTCTGCCAGCGCACACACTAGTATGTGCGGTGTCACCATCTGGTTATACAGGTAGAGAAATGTGGCTCTGCCCGCATTGCCGGGAAGCAGGGGATGGAAGGAGAAGATGAGCCACAAGCAAAAGAGGACACCGAGAGTGAGTGCCAGAGATACATTTATTATTTTTAAAGGGGGCTCTGCTGCTGGACAGGGGGCTCTGCTTCTACATATTAAGAGGGGTTCTGCTGTTTGACATTTAGTGGGGTTCTGCTGCTGGAAATTAAGGGGGGGTCCTGCTGTTGGACATTTAGGGTCTCTGCTCCTGCACATTTCATTAAAGAGTAGTTGCTGCATTTCCCACCCACGGCTTATACTCAAGTCAATAAGTTTTCCTGTATTTTCGTGGTAAAATTAGGTACCCGGCCTATACCCAGGTCGGCTTATGCTTGAGTATATACGGTATGCAGGAATTTACCTCCGGTCAACATTGCAGAGCAATCGATTCCAATACTATATCAAAGTAATTAAAAAAAACAGTTTTCAACTTCAGTGAAAATAAATGAGTAAGGTTACTACCAAACCACAAGTGGCAGATGTTACCGAGTTTATATTTCTATGATGAATTATGGGTAATTAGCCTATACTCTACATCTTCTGACTACATGCTGCTCCATTGTAGACACGAGCTGCAGCTGCAGGTGCACTAGGAATCCATTGTGCTATCCATGTCTTTAACAAGACTCGTTCATAGAATTACAACAATGCCCTTAATTGCTTCTGCCATAATACATGATACAATATGGAAAAAAAACTACAATTATGAATCTTTTATGTTCATCAAGTAGTATAAACAGCACATGGATGTTGTATGACGGCAAGAGGGACATGGAGAGGAGATTCTAATTGCTGTAAACCCCCGGATATCAACATCTCCTGTTGTTTCCCATATCAATATATTAGATTATGTATAATTAGAATATACATTCCTACATTGTTCAAATCAGTAGTACAATGTGTGTAAATGAGAAGTAGCAATTATGGCACGGTGGATCAGTGGTTAGAACTACAGCCATGCAATGCTGGGGTCCTGGGTTCAAGTCCCATCCAGGCCAATATCTCCAAAGAGTTTGTATGTTCTCTCTGTGTTTGTGTGGGTTTCTTCCAGGTCCTCCAATTTCCTCCCATACTCCAAAACATTCTGGTAGGGTGATTAGATTGTGAGCCTCATTGGGGACAGGGACTGATCTGGCAAGTTCTGTGCAGCGCTGAGTAATCTGTGTGCGCTGTATAAATAAAGGAATTATTATTATAAATAGCAATTAATTTTGGTCTTGATTAGTGATGAGCTGACGAGTTCAGGATCGGGTATTCCGAGTTCAGTTGAACCCTGAAAAAAGTTTGCTTTGGGTACCAAAACCTAAATGGTTCGGCCCACCGATAGTGACTACGATCAGTGCTGGCACCAATCTTAGGTGGGAATTCTTCAGATGCCACCTGCAAGGTCAAGGATCATCACTCATTGATGATGTCATGTTTTGCTGGCACCTGCCCAGCACCGATCAGGGTGTAACCGCTGAGGTTGAGTTTCAATACCAAACCGGAGCTTCTGGCAGATGTCCGGGTTCCAGTATGGAGTCCCCAACCCACAATGTTAAGCACAGACATGAAATTGTGGTTCAGGTCTGCTTAACATTTGTCATGATATGACTTATATTCTCAAATACTATTAGTGTAGTACATTACACTGTAGATTTTTACTGCATAAAGACCTGCAAGAAAAATTCTGCATATAATGTCTACCATGTGCAACAACCCCAACTTCTATTATCCATCAAAAATGCAGCACTATGCATGATAACATATACCAAAGGCATATTGTAATACACAGAACACAAGGCACTAGGGTAAAATGATGTAAGTTGTAGATGTGTCTAACATGGTTAATGCATAGACATTAGTATATTGCATGACTGCTGCAACAAATCTCTGCGTTATAGGAAGAAGTTTTGGAGGAGTGATTTGGGGTATGTTACTCCATACTGCTTCCAGGACTGCCAGAGTATATCTGATGTAGCGGCAGGTAATCCAGCGAGAGGTGGTGGTGGTGATTATCGATTGGAAAGGATGGGAAACAGATCAGGTTGTCAATGGAAGAAGTAAAACTTGGTTGGCATTGAAGAATTTCTTTATGCCATAAACAGATGAGCAGTGTCTCATTTAAAACTTTATAGTCAACCCATACAAGAATGCCATAGCTGGCAATGCATAATGCAAATCAGTCACCAAGTGCCACCAGATTCACGTGGAAGCATCATGGTGTTGTGGACAGAACTAATTATTAAATCATACCACTAATTCTCTCATCGGTCCCTCAGGTGTCTACGTCTGAAGCCCTGAGGATCTCACACGTATATCTCATCCATCGGGTGTATAGGACCTCTCTGTTTTTATTCCGCATTGGGGTCAAGCAGGATGATACCTGCCCCAGATGCGCTCAAGGTCCAGCAGATCATATGCACATGTTCTGGGGCTGGGCATTTCTGGGTCGCTTCTGGAGCAGAGTGTTAGAGTGTATATTTCAGGTGACTATTCCTAAAACTGCCTTCCAATGTATCCTGGGCTATGTCGAGGAACTACCAGGTAATGAGAATCTTAGATTAGCGCTTAAAAGAGCATTATATCAGGCCAGGAAGTTGATTGCCCAGAAATGGCTGAGTCCGGAACCACCGACACTAAAAGAATATAAGGATAAAATGCTCAGGCTTATTAAAATGGAAAAAGTGGTATACCTTAAGAGGAAAGCAATAAAAAATTTGAAAAGATCTGGGGAGAGTGGCCTGGAGCATTGACATGAGAGGTTGCTTATATGAAAGAAGGTCTTTTATAATTCGCTGAAATACCTGAATGGTAAATGTAAGCTGTACATTGATATATGTACTGTCCATTAGAGAGAGCTGTATATAATGGTACCATTGATTTGTCCAGTAGTGGATTATAATATGGGAGTTTGGGGAGGTAGCCCAAGACCCAGGCCTTCCTGGGGGCCCATGGTAAACCAAACCACCAAATTGTACAATAAGAAGGGCCTTCACCCATGAAATTCTCATGCTCATAAAATACATGTACACAAGAGCCATTTCAGGACCTTTGAAAGTCACCAGATTGAAAACAACCTCCATTACCCAAGATGTTGATTCTAGCACCATTTGTAGGAGGTGATACAGCCCAGGACCCAGGGTCATCTTAACCTGCCCCTGGCGGTATCCTACACAAGACTGCAGCCATTGACATGTCTGGTGTAGAGTCCTAGGTAGTGATAGGTGGACCTGTAAAAATGTGGGTGCACTAAGCTTGACAGAACCCAGTTTTTAAAACCCTGTTCAAGTACTGAACCTAGGAGCCCCCCACGGACATCCTACTCATACCGATCGCAGGTGTAAACTCTTTGAATGCCATTTATGGAGGGCATTAATGGAGGGGGGAAGGGGGTTTGAGATGAATTCAGCCCCAAACTTTTAATGAAATTCGAGTTTAGCTCTAGGTGACTTAAACCCGTAAAGTTTGGTACTTCCCCAGCTTTTTGGTTTGGGTACTCTCATCAGGAGAGATAGGTACTAGAGAAACAGACACCTTGGAAAAATTATGCAATATTGTAAATTATGTGGAATTCTATGAGTTAGTGTACTAATAATTCTTGATCTTAAGTTTTTTTTGATGTTACGGTACAAGTCCCTGCAAAAAATGTGTCTGCCGGTGGTCTGATGAGGTTTCAGAATATGGGAATTTCGTCCAACAAAGGCAGAAATTTCTTGGAAGGACAATTTGCAGTCTTCGGAAAGCACAATCTGGCAACTTTTTAGACAAAGCTCGATGACTTCCAGTATTCTACGATGAGGAGATTAGCTTTGTGGGGTTTTCTGAGGTTCTATCATCTGTTTGGCGATTTCATATATATTGGTAGCTCATTCCCATTTCCATGTATCCAGGATATGATATAATAATCTAAAGCTTATGCTGCACTTGTAAACTTTTGCTCCCTTTGACCATTAGTGACTGTAGCAGATGGCGCTCAGTGATCAGATCTCGCTCTACAACATTATTCCCAAGCAGCAGGAGGATATTATTTGTTCACTTGTTGTTTCGTTTTCTGAACTTCCAGCTGCTCTATGGTACGTCTCACCTTGCTGGTCCTGCGTGAGAACAGACCATAATGTACTTCTAATATCACCTTATGTCCATATTGCAGCAATACCCAAACACTGGAAAAGACATTAGAAAGTCATGAATTTCATTTTTGAGTAAAAGAAATGGGCTACTTTGTAACACATAGCTGTCATGTACTGTACAGAGTTTAAAGGAAATCTACCATTTGTTTTTATTCATTGTAAACCAAATATACCTTGAGAACGCTGTAGCTACACTGATGCAGAAACATATCTTGTTTAATTCCTGATCTGAGTGGTTTTGCTGCATAAACAACTATAAAATTCGGGACCTTGGGGAAGCGGACTGCCATAGAAACACATTACACGGAGCTTCCTGAACTGTCCAGACAGAAATAATCAACCTGAGCTGGATGACTCATACACAGCAGCTGGGGGAGGGTGCAGCAATTGATTACTTCTGCCTGTCAGGGACAACACAGTGAATACAGTGTTCTCTGGAGCAGTGTATAATAAGGGTGAGGAGAAGCGCAGGGGAAGCTACAGGAGTGACAGAGCCTCATTATCATAATTATATTATTGTTTTTTTCAGTAAAACCACTCAGTTCAGGGATTAAACAAGATATGTGTCTGCATCTGTGTAGCTACAGCAGTCTCAAGGTATGTTTGCTTCATAATGCATTAAAGTAAAGGTATAGGCAATAGGTTGATGTGTCCTATAGATGGCATCATGCAATACATTGCATACTAACATGGCATTGCATTGTTACATAGCAGTACATGTAAAATAGTGTAATAACTTTTTTATTCAATAAACCAAGAAAGAAAGCATTACAAAACTGTTTTTTTATTCAAAATGATCATTAAGATTATAAATTTAAAATATCGCTAGCAATAGTTGATATCAAGTTATCTGTATATTAGGAGCAATGGTGTAGGACCAGCAAGAAATATTTCTAGCTACATAAAGACGCTGAAAAGCGTTGAAAAATTTGCAACAAAACCGTATAAAATACCAGAAACTACAAGTATTTCTTGGATTCCGAGCACTTTAATATCCACACTCTTCAAGGAAGGATGTAGGAGAGAGAACCCACCTATCCACACCGAACCACCTTCACATTATAATGTCAGCGCCGGTACGTAATATTGCAGGCAGCATTTCCTCCTTCAATATAGTATTCCAGTAACTTGCCCCGCTCCCACCCCTCCCTTCTTTCGATATGTATATATACGGTATTAAAAAAATCCATTGAATAAATATGTTTAAAGGAAATCTACCATCAGAATCCATCATGATAAACCGGGAACACTTACTCATAGATCCAGGCACTGTGACTGTGATTCTTCTTATATTTGTTATCCATGGCCTCCTTCCTTCTAAATTCAACTTTTATAATTATGCTAATGAGCCAGAGGGCTCCATGCTTCCCCATGCGGTAGCTTTACAGGCTGTTACACTGTGCAGGAGCACTACCCCCTCCCACTGTGGGAGATTACAGCATATGGAGAGAGGGGGAAAGTGCTTAGATGGGAAGATGGGAAGGTGAGGCTCCTGCACAGTATAACAGCCTGTGAAGCTACAAATAGAAGGGGCTTTAGTAAAGCCCACCAGAGACTATCAGGTTCATTAGCATAATTTTAAACATTTGAAGAAGATTACCACTGTCACGGTGCCTGGATCTATAAGTAAGTGTCCCTGGTTTATCATGATGGATTTTCATGGTAAATTTCCTTTAAATGAAAAGAAAATGTTTGAACAGTAAATATATATATATTTGAAACATTTGAATTCATAAATATATTTTTGACTAACAGAAATCTGTTCTTTTTTTAATTTTACCTCATATCAGTGGCCAGAAAAAAAAGGTATATACCATATATACTCGAGTATAAGCCTAGTTTTTCAGCACAAAAAAAAATTGCTGAAAACCCAAACTCGGCTAATACTCGAGTTAATAAAATATATCAAAACTCACCTTTCTGGCTTTCCCCACTACAGGCTATATACTGGGGCAGGGGACTGGCTATATACTGGGGGATAAGGGCTGGCAGGCTATATCCTGGGGGGCACGGGCTGGCTATATACTATGGGGCAGGGTCTGGCAGGCTATAAAATGAGGAGGCTGTGACCAATGCATTTCCCATCCTCGGCTTATATTCGAATCAATAGGATTTCCTAGGTTTATGTGGTAAAATTAGGGGCCTCGGCTTAAACTTGGGTCGGCTTATAATCGAGTATATACGGTAATTGGAAAATTGGCCAGCAATCTTAATTGAAAACAAAAATGACAACAATTAAAATAATTTTCAACTGGGAAAACACAATCATTTTGGATAGAAAATTGCAAAAAAAATCCCCAAACTCCTATGGCTTAATTTTTTGAAATTATCTCAAATAGTCTTTTAATAATAATCATACATTCCCACTCCTCCCTATATGGGTAATTTACGTCTCTGTGTATATACTGTGCATTAGAAACATGGAAATGATGATTAATGTTTCTGCTGTCTATAACTGTTTCTGGTGTCAGGGTGTTTAGCATATGCAGACGTGTGACATGAAATCTGTTAACATCACTATGAAACTGATGGACCTCCTCCCCGGTGGTGCCAGACCCGATCCTCTCGAGATCTGGATGAAAGCTTCCTTTGACTCTCATGAATGTATCTCTTGTAATGTATAGAAGGACCGTGGTAATGGCACAAACAAGCGGAGATGCCTCTACTGGAGAATATAAATGTTCGATGTCTCCAGCTTTTCTGTTGGCTGTAAATCAAACGGGAATCTATTTATTATTTACAATGTTGGGTGCATTTTTTTTTTCTACTTTTATAGATTAGAAAAGTGAGGAGAAAGGAATAAATGTGCAATATTGTTGACTAGTCAGAGTGGGGTTACAAATGGAAGACAAAAAACAAAACAGGAAAAATTTCAGATTTGGCGGAATTACAATTAAAAATTGAATAAGATAAGAAGATATATAAGGCAGATCAAAACAACGAGGGCGCAATTCAACCAAATTTAGAAAATAAAATAGAATATATTGTTATAGATACAAAGATAAGATAGAAACATTGGGGCACATTTACTTATCCGTCCGCTGAGTTCTCCGAAAGTGCTTAGTCCGACGATCATGCACTGTGCCGCGATTCACTAAGATCGTTTGTCCAATATCCTGGGAGGAGCTGAGCACATTGTACATAGTGTCCTATCTGCATGCAGCATGTTATAGAGCAGGAGGAGCTGAACAGATTGCACATAGTGTCCTAACTACAGGCAGCATGTTATAGAGCAAGAGGAGCAGAGAAGATTCTAAAACGTTTCTATAAAAAGCATGTTATAGAGCAAGATGACCTTTATTTATATTGCATTATAATATTCCGTAGCACTTTCTATCTGAACCTATAGTGCTTTTCTTCCGATCTGCATGAACCATGTCTCCAAAAAGGTAGAGCTAGGGCTTATATACAATCTGGGCATCTTAAGGCAGCATGTTATAGAGCAGAGGGAGCTGAGCAGACGAATGTATTGTTTAAGTAGAAATGTCAATTTACTATAACATGTCATTTATACATTTCAATCTCTGCACATTCTACGTTCAAGTGTCCAGTGAGCGTTCCTGCTCAACTATTTAAAGATATCTTTGTACACTTATTATGGACAGTAATTAATGAACAGAAACACACATTGGACTGAATAGCAATCGCTATATATCTCTTCTTAGCTTTTTCTGCTCTATAAAGTGATGCTGCAGATAGGACCCTATGTACAATCTGCTCGGTTCCTCCTGCTCTATAACATGCTACCTGCAGGTAGGACACTATGGAGGGATGTATCATATGCTGGTGCATTTTTGTTCCCTCTGCCCTTTGAATGTGACGGATCTATCAGGAAGCTCAGGTATAGACTGTACACAGTTGTAGTTTGCTCAGCTCTTCCTGCTCTATAACATTCTGAATGTAGATTGGGCACTATGTACAATCTGCTCAGCTCCTCCTGCTCTATAGCATGCTTCCTGCAGATAGGACACTATGTACAATTTGACCAGCTCCTCCAGCTCTGTAACATGCTACCTGCAGATAGGACACTATGTACAAGCTGCTCAGCTCCTCCTTCTCTATAAAATGCTGTCTGCAGATAGGACACTTTGTACAAGCTGCTCAGCTCCTCCTGCTCTGTAACATGCTGCCTGCAGATAGGACACTGTACAATTTGCTTAGCTCCTCCTGCTCTGTAACATGCTACCTGCAGATAGGACACTACGTACAAGCTGCTCAGCTCCTCCTGCTCTATAACATGCTGTCTGCAGATAGGACACTTTGTACAAGCTGCTCAGCCCCTCCTGCTCTGTAACATGCTGCCTGCTTACAGAACACTACTTACAATTTGCTCAGCTCCTCCTGCTCTATAACATGCTGCCTGTAGATAGGACACTATGTACAATCTTCTCTGCTCCAACTGCTCTATAACATGCTGTCTGCATAAAGGACACTATGTACAATCTTCTCTGCCGCTCCTGCTCTATAACATGCTGCCTGCAGATAGGACACTATGTACAATCTTCTCTGCTCCTCCTTCTCTATAACATGCTGCCTGCAGATAGAAAATTCTGTGTTATGTCTGCTACTTCTGTTCTATAACATACTACCAGCTTATGTCGATTAATGATTGTTAGCAAATTTAATTCAGAAAAAATATTGCAGATAATTATTTCCCTGGACAAATTATTAAGTTTCTAATCTTTGTACTATCCACTGGGATACTAATGGTGTTATTTCCCTTACAGAACTGGCGTTCCCACTGCCTTTACCTCGTCCTGTCATTGATGGGAAATCAACTGGATCGCATCACCCACCTGAATTACAGCGAGCTGCCAACAGGGGACCCTTCTGGCATAGAAAAGGACGAGCTACGAGTTGGGGTGGCCTACTTTTTCTCTGATGAGGAGGAGGACCTGGACGATAGAGGGCAATCTGACCGGTACACTGTGAGGGACCCCAGTCCTACCGAAACTGAGGGACATATCCTACTCAATGAGATTGAGTTTTCTGCCTTTAGTTGCCAGGAATGCATCTTTTCCAAGCTCAGGGGCAGCCAGGACCTCAGTGTCTATTCTATGCAAGGCTTGCTGACCTTTTGCAAACCAGGAGACCTCCTGGAATTGATCTTTATTTGCCCCACCGCAGACCATACTCTTCCCCCATCTCCTCACTGGGCAGTTTACATCGGGCAGGGACAGATTATTCACTTGCACCATGGGGAGATCCGTAAAGACAATGTTTTTGAGGTAGGAGGAGGTTGTATGGGCAGGGTGGTGAGTAGTTGGTATCGATACAGACCCCTGACTGCCGAGCTGGTCCTCCAAAATGCATGTGGACACCTTGGCTTGAGAAGCGATGAGATCTGCTGGACTAACTCGGAAAGTTTCGCAGCCTGGTGTAGGTTTGGCAACAGAGAATTCAAAGCCGGTGGAGAAGTCCATTCTGGTAACCTTCAGTATTTCTTGAAGCTTCACCTGGAAGAAAACCACATTCATACCATGAGGTTTCACAGTCTGGAGGAACTTATACGTGAAAAACGTAACTTGGACGCTAGTGGAAAACTAAGGGTCATCAAGGAACTCTCCATGATGGAGAACAAGGGGTGAGGACATGTAAGACCTCTCCATGGTGGAGAGCAATGGATGGGGGGGGGGGGGGACTGGGATGGAGACCATTCCATGATTTGCCAAACGAGGCTGCACCTTTTTGGACACCTTTTTAAGGATCATGTCAACATTCCTAAAACCAGCATTACACCATAGCCACTATTTATTTTTTGGCTTTTACAACATGGTTATCACCACGTATCTAAAAAAGAAAACATCCAAAAAAAAAGCAACAACGAATCCCGAGTATGTTGGCTGTAGTGTTGATGTCTTATTAAGCATTTAGCGACATGCTAAATAAAATTTCAAATTGAAATTTTTATTTTCATGGCTTTACTCCATGACTGTTTAACCACAGAGGCCAATAAATTGAATTTCTCTATTTGCATATTTAGTCTCCCTCTTTTTACTGTTTCTGTCTTTTCTAATCAATCACTTGCAATCACCCCTGAACGCTGGTTATTTATAGCTTGTATTAACACTTTGTTTTCAATTTCGGGGTCGGTCTCAGATAAAACATTTGTGTATCGGGGGGGAAGGGGGGGGTAGGAGGAATCGCCATCTTCAATTTCATCATATTAAGTCCAACTTTATGGTCGTTGTGATAGGGGAGACCATGTTATCGAGTCCAGAGAACCGGTTTTCTCGAGGGAAGGTCTTTGATTACAGTATTTTTTCCTGGTCATTAGACGTTCTTGGATAGGGTAAGTGATGACGCCTTCACCGATTTTATTAAGGGGGAGGGGTAGGAGGAAGCTCCATCTTCAATTTCATCATATGAAGTCCAACTTTATGGTCGTTGTGATAGAGGAGACCATGTTATCGAGTCCAGAGAACCCGTTTTCTCGAGGGCAGGTCTTTGATTACAGTATTTTGTCCTGGTCTTTAGACGTTCTTGGATAGTGTAAGTGATGACGCCTTCACCGATTTTATTAATGGGGGGGTGTAGGAGGAATCGCAATCTTCAATTTCATCATATTAAGTCCAATGGACGTTGTGATAGGGGAGACCAAGTTATTGAGTCCAGAGAACCAGTTTTCTCGAGGGCAGTGATGACGCCTTCACCGATTTTATGATTTGTAAAATGATGTACGTTCATGAATAGACTTTTATCCCGATTGGCTGTATAGCATGAGCAGATAATATTTAGACAACAAAACAAGGATTTTTTTTTCCTGGGGTTTTACTATTTTCTGTAAATAAGGCACTTTCAGCTTTGGAGAACCTTCGAAGACTTGTGTTGTTTAAATGGGTAAAAAGATTTATATCTAAAATCCTTAATCTCATGTGTGCACATGAGGATTAACACTGTTGTGTCATTATTTGACTTGTGTCTATAGGCTTTCCTGTCTCTATCAGTGCCGGTGGGTGGAGACCTAGCTGCTGTGACTCACTGCTCCCCCTCCCTCTCCATAGACCTCTATGTAATCTCACATCTCAGTGAGTTTCTGTCTGTCTTCCTAGCAAAATTGAATTCAGTAGATTTTTTTTAGAGTAAAAGCAATATAATTGAGCATTACATTGTTTATTGTACTTACTTATACGATTGATTCTCACATAGTTTATAAAAGCAGAGAATTACTAACCATATAACTTTCTAACAAGTTGATAATAGCTGACAGGTAGCATGTAATTATGGATCTGGAGACCCAGATCCATATAAAAAGTTTTATGACTTGCCTTGCCAAAGGGGCGGGTCCTTACACAGTCAATGCTGATTGGGCAGTTTTTAACTGTGCAGGGACACACCCCTGGCTGGTAAAAAATCCATTGTTAGTTAATTCTAAAATAAAATTGTAGGAGGAATAACAGAGGAACAAAACAATGTACACTTCCCGTATTGTTATAGGGGTCTCCACTGTGTCTCATGTTTTTTGTTATATTTTTTCTTTCATTCCCCCACCCATTGACACCCAGAGTGACCATCCATTGTTCCTCCTCTTAAAGTAGACGATTCTTTGCGTCTTTTGAGAGCAGGGTGGGGGTTCTGCTTCATTTACTGCATTACAGCTGGAGGCCATTCATTTATCTTGTGTCCTGGCTTGAGGATAGTCACATAAAAAATGCAGTTTCCCCTCTTTATAGTCTCAATGATATTTTCATGTTATAAAGACTAATAGAAAATATGCAATCTTAGAGAGTAATTACCTTTTACCTTTTTTAATTTTCCCAAATATTATGAAATACTGTCTCTTCTCCTGACATTTCTATTATAGTATATACTTGGAATATTACAAAGCAGTAATTCTGCATCATCCTTATTGTAGAGCTTTGTGCGATACTATACTCTATACACAGGGGTGGATTATCACTGCCATGCGCCCTGGGTTGTATGAATATTATAGACCCTACAAGTCTGGAAACACTTCCTACATCTGGTACTAGAATCAGCTTCTTGGGGAATGGATGATATGTGCCCCTTCTGCCTGCTTTCTATCTGCAGGTTTTAGGACTATTGGAGGACCTTGAAAGGTCCTGAAATGGCTCTTGTAAACATGTGTATTGAGAGCAGGAACAAATGTATGAGGATTTCATGGGTGAAGACCCTTCTCAGTATAAAATTTGATGGGTGTTTTGGGTGGCCATGAGTCCCCTAGAAGGCTCGGGCCACGGGCTACTGCCCAAACCGCCTATATTATAATGATCTACTGTATATACACGATTCCTGAAATTGTAAAGTTAAGCTGACAACTGGGTGTTAAACTTTCAGAGAAAGCCCCCCTTGTCTTTATAACATCTTTACACCTTCCATTCAAGTATTCTAACAATGTAATAAGACCAACCTGTGAGCGTCTTTATTCCAAATGGATTAACACCAATCTTGATAATCCGTCCTTGTACTCTAATCCACCTGCTCCCCCTATCTATTGTCTTTGCACCTCTTCTTTTATGCAATATTCCACCTGTGATCTGACCATTAATATGTCTTATCCTTGTTTGTGGTGATGATGATGATGATGATTATGCATGTTTATGGGGTGTGTGCAACTAAACATGTGCTTTAATTGTTTAACTAAAGTATTTGTGTGCAAAGATCTGTTGGGAAGAGTTTGATAGAGGCAGCGGCTCCCGTCTGTGTTGTGGATGGATTTTCTAGTTACTATATAGTTTATGTCCCTGTTGTAGCCGTTATATGGTAATATTTTAGTTGCCCTCTTTGTACTTCTATGGTATTAATACATAGTAGGGATGAGCGGGACCAAATGGCAAAGCTCAGGTCTGGACCCGAATTTGGATGTCATTAGTGATCTGGGACCAAGTTTTTGTCCGTCTGAACTACCCCACTGGTAATGCGCACAGATAGCATTAACTGTTTAAAAGGCAGCAACATTGAAATTGATCTGGTGCGTGCATGCCACCATTTTAGGGTGGACCAGCTGTCTCCAATGATGTCATGTGCAGCACCAATCCTCCCCAAAATGGCAGCATGCCATGCCACATTAGTGGTGCCAACTACACACCACATCAATTTAAATGCTACTGCCAATTTGCTGTGTTAGCACCCATTGTGGCCATTACTGGGCGTTGTGCTAGATCCGGTACCGGAACCCAGGCCTGAACAGGATTTTGGTCGGACCCAAACTAAAGTGGATTCTAATCTCTATTATCCTAATGGATAGTATTATACATGGAATGGAAATATTGCACACTTTACTTTTATCTTCCCAAAATGGTAATGACTAGAGATGATCGAGCACTAAAATGCTCGAGTGCTCGTTACTCGAGTCGAACTTTTCCCGATGCTCGAGTGCTCGTATCGCATAACGAACCCCATTGAAGTCAATGGGAGACTCGAGCATTTTTCAAGGGGACCAAGGCTCTGCAATAAAATGTGTCATTTTATTGAGAAATAAGAAAGTCAGTCCTGTTTGTTCGTTTTTTTCTCTCCATGGAATATTCGTGGAACTTCAAAAAGGAGAATGACCCGTGTTAAACATCTGCAATGTGTTCTTCACATTGTTCTTCACATACTATTGTGAAGAACACCTTTCTGTACTAATGTCTTCTGATACGTTAGCAGATGTATGGAAACATCTGCAATGTGTTCTTCACTGAAGAACACATTGCAGATGTTTCCATACATCTGCTAACTTATCAGAAGACACAAGTGCAGAAAGGTGTCACTGTTCTTCACTGTGTTTTCTTAAGTAAAAGCTCGATCTCCAGCTGGCGAAATACTCGTCCGAGCAACGAGACGTTTTGAGTATGCTAATACTCGAACAAGCATCAAGCTTGGACGAGTATGCTCGCTCATCTCTAGTAAGGACCCTTTCCCAAACAGTATAGGAAGTGATTGGACCAAGGTTTTCCAGGAATTCTAAACTTTGAATGTAGTTTTAGTTTCAACAAGGTTTTTTTGTTTGAAAAACAAAAATGTCTTAGAATAGGTCAGGGCGCAATGTATACATCACGCAGGGGGAATAGTAATGAAAAGAGGATTCTCTTGATGCATGGGCAGCTTCTGACTTTGAACGTAGTTTTGATAACCTTCTTTGTTGTTTCTGTTGGGCCCTTACAGCTTTGGGGCACTATCTCCAGGTGTTTCCCAGGCAATGCTATCACTACATGGAGTCTGCAAGTAATTGCTTGTCTATAGAAAATCAATATATTTAGTGGAGATGTTTGTTGCATAATTCATTGCCTCTGCATTAGTGTTCATTGAGTTGTTTCTTGAAGACAATCCCTTGGTACAGTAACATTGGCTTCCTCCTGCTCTTGTTATGTAGTCAGGACTGTAGTCGGTGGGGGAGGAGGTCAGCAGACAATAGCAGCAGATTGGAGATAAATGGAGGGATTACAGATAATTGCAGATAAATAACCCTATTCTGCTGCTGTTTTCTTCCTAGATGTGGTCTGACTATTTAATGTCATTTATCAGTGTGTATATACTGTACATGTGTAACATACACATACATAAATAATGTCTAGGTCCTAGTGAATGTGTATGTGTAGTGTATCCTATTTTGTATAAAGCTTGTGTTTGCATTCTTTACTTGTGTGTGTACAGGTTTAATGTGTGTGAAGAATGTATACACACATACTTTTGTTTTGTGTACAGTTTTTGCATACAGGCAGTCCCTGGGTTACGTACAAGATAGCTTCCATAGGTTTGTTCTTAAGTTGAATTTGTATGTAAGTCGAAACTGTATACTTTATAATTGTGGTTCCAGACAAAAAATTTTTTTGCCCCGGTGATAATTGGAGTTTCAAAGTTTTTTGCTGTAATTGGACCAAGGATTAACAGTAAATCTTCATTACAGACACCTTACAGCTGATCATTACAGCCAGTGACTATAGTAATGCATCCAGAGAGCTTCACCAGAGGTCACAGGGGGCAGAGGGGTCCGTCTGTAACTAGGGGTCGTCTGTAAGTCGGGTGTCCTTAAGTAGGGGACCGCTTGTATTTTAAATATGATCATATGTATGTATACACAATGTAGTAATATGTGTGTAGTGAATATTCATTACATTATTTATGTTATATGTGTTTTATATATATATATATGTAAAATATGTATAAGGCATAGGAGCAGAATAATGAAATTGACACATGTGCCAGTTTGTTATATGTCAAACACCAACAATGTAACATAATTGCAGCCATTATTCTAGTTGTGAACACATCCCAATGTTATACAGTATCTCTGCAGACTGGGGTGTAACTACAGTGGTAGCAGCCATAGCAGCTGCTATGGGGTCTTAGGTGTAAGTTGGCCCACTGGACACACTGAAGAAAAAGTCTGCTATGGGGTCCTGCCTCTCCTAGTTACCCCCATGTTTGCAGAACATGTATAACCCTGAGCGTGCATTGTATATGCTGTATGTAGAATATCCCTGGGTGGATACAGTCTAATAATACTATATTCACTAATACTAATATGGTTATAATATATTATCCTAATTATATATAATCCTATATAATCCTGGGAGCTTTTTCTGAAAAACTAAACTGATTTCCAGGGGTTTGTGAGGTTGGATTTCCGGAATAGCGCTGTTTCTGGTCATTATGTGACTTGTATTTGGCATTTTTAGCAGTCTTCTTCTCTGCAGCTTCTATCTGTAGTTTGCAGTGGTTCTGAGATTGTCTTAAACTAGGTGCTGTGACTCACCTCCCGCTCCCCCCCCCCTCCCCTCTTATAGCACCCGTTTTGGTATGACTGAATCTCCCATAGTTGTATTGAGCTCCTTACCCTTGTCAGATAACAGACAGGGGTTGTCCAGTTTCAGCAAATAAATGATGTACTGTTTGTGTAAGGAAGAGTTATCCAATTTATACCATACAATATACATTCTGTATCAATTCTTCACAGTTTTCTAGATCTCTGCTTTCTATAGAAAGCTTCATCGTTTACTTCCACTGGATAGAAATCTGTCCATGGTCATGTGATGTCTCAAAGGTGCACGAGCCGTTATATCACTGGTCATGTGATGTCAAACAGGTGCACGGCTCATTATATCCCTGGTCATGTGATGTCACACAGGTGCACGAGC
>CM033643.1:13189496-13320987 GCA_019512145.1 Engystomops pustulosus | reverse complement strand
TCATTATAATCCTTGTCATGTGATGTCACACAGGTGCACGAGCTGTTATAATCCTGGTCATGTGATGTCACACAGGTGCACAATTGTTATAACATGCGCTCTGTTTACTCTCGTGACAATAACGGCTTGTTGCACCTGTGTGGACATCACATGACCAAGAACAGATTTCTATCCAGCGGAATAAACATTAAGTCTTTCTATAGAATGACAGCAAGCAGAGATCTAAAAAAACTGTGAGGAATTGATACAGAAAGTATATTGGAAAATTGTATATACTTTTACCATATAAAATTTTATGTGAAAGTGGACAACCCTTTAAGTTTTAATCCTCAAATGGCTGATGAGCATGTCACGGATGGACTCTTAGCAATTCCAATGCAGCGCTGTGCGCCGGAATGAGATCCATGTGAGGTTGACCTGCATAGATTTAGACTATAACTTATGCCACTATCTTGGTCCAAATTTAAAAAAATCGCTGGCCTGCTCCAGGAATTGTGTCCCTTTCATTCCTTGAACACCCGTGAGAAACGGCGCAAAATGCATGAAACATTCCCGCTAGGAATAGCTGAAGATGTAGGATCACCATGACCGAGTCTGTAAAATGTTTAACAAAACGTCCATCAATGAAGAGTAAAAGTAAATACATGAAACTATCTACAATACTTATACAGTTTCTAAGATTAATTGATTCTTTCTCCTCTTACATTGGCTTTACCTTCTCTGCAAATCTACTTTTCTCTCTGTAATCTTAGTCGAAAATCCTCGAAGGGGAGGTTCAGTGTGGTGGGAGGGGGGCTGAGGGAGTGCAGGAGAGGAGTCACAGCAGCTAAGTCTCACCCACCAGCTTTGAGACAGCTGCAAATTCACAGACAGAGACGCAGAGGAGGGGGCGAGCCAAAGATGAAACTACAAAATTGCTTTATTCTCATGTAAACTTTAGACTCCTGATTCTGCATAGTGTGATGAGCGGTGAGGTCACTTTAAGAACGCTTTAGTACGTCGTGAATGAATGGGTTCATTGTGCCATTTACGGTCAGGAGAGCTCGGCAGCGTGTTCCTTTAAAACGCGTTTTTGTCTGTGCCTCTACATAAAGGCTTGTGGCAGTGTATGTACTATGAAGTAACATCGTGCATTGCTTAAAACCAGGAGCCGAACAAAGGAACATGATTGTTCCCCTTGAAACAACCAGTATATGTAGGAGAGACGTCGAAAAAACCCTCGTGCCAACATCCTCCTGTGACCTTGAACCAGCTCCAATCACTCCGGGCAGCCATGGCTCCTCTCTCTCTGTTGTATATAATAACATTATACAAAAGAGGACAAACAAAGCATTTACTACATTACTGCTCGTAGGGATAAAAACCCTTACAACGAGCCGGACTTTTCCCTACAAGCTTTTATGGATTTGCGCAGCGGGACGCGTGCACATTTTCCAGGGATCCTCATCATTTATTATTGTGCTCAGTACTTATGATGCTGCTGTATGTTATAACACATCGAGGGTTTATCAGCAAGGACGCTATATATGTATATATCCTGCACTTAGAGGGATAATTATACCGCTATTGCCCCATGTATAATACATACTGATATCAACGTGCCTGGGGGGGGGGGGGGGCAGTGTTTAACCATCAGATTCCATATAGAGATTATGTTGTGACATCATTTGAGGTTAGCCTCTGATGTGTGGATAGCTTGCTTTCACCTAAATACAGCATTGGGTGTCATGTTGGCAACATGGGGTCTTCATTGATACACAGTAGGCATTATATAGTGTCTGCATGGCCAGCGCCAGCACTGGCATACCTGGGCAAAATCCGGGGCCCCAAAGCTGCTTGGGGGGCCATACAGATGTTACATAGGAACTCCATGGGGGGGTGAGGGGGCGTATCTAATGTATCTATAAAAACCATGAGGGGGCTGCGTATAAATTAACCATGAGGGGGGGTTTGGATGTTAAACAGGGAATATTTTAGGGAACAGGAGACTGTTTTAGTTTCTGAAATGTAATGCCGCCATGTGAGTTCACTATAAAGGGGCCCATGAGGAGCTCCCCCAGGGGGCCTACTGAAACCTGGAGCTGTCCTGAGTGGATGTGTATAGGCTGGTCTATTTAGAGGATATTTTGAAATATAACCTACAATGGAGCAAGGTATAACCTGTAGGTGATGTATGAACATGCCTCTTATCATTTGTATGAAGTGGTAATGTATAGTCTCATGTTGGGTATGACATTCTTTTCTTTTCTTGATCAAGAAGCCAACAGAGTTTCTGGCATGTCCCTTGTAGTAGCCAATATTATAGACTTTTATATAATACAGTAGAATCATACAAAACATCATTGACCCTAATATAAATATGTGAAACATAAGCAAATCTATAATCCCATGAGTTTTTCTACGGGTGGACTGGACAACGGATTGGATCCTATAGGACCTGTCTTCTCAGTTATATGTAATTGTAAGAGCAGGAGCAGAGCCAGGAATAGGACCTGCTTCATTTTGCAACGCGACTGCCTCGGTCATGATATGGTGATACGCGGTCACTTACCAAGGGCCGTGCCAGTTTTCTGTTGGACTTGCACGTTCTTTCTAGTGCGACACATGTATTTAAGAAAGTGCAATGCACCACGTTGTGTACAACCAATCATTTTTTGGCGGCTGCACTATTACCCGATGCGAAAACAATTGCCTGCACTGAAGGGTGCTTTCCTGTGCTCAGTCGGACCACACACCACATTTATTCATACAAAGTTGACAGAAGAGTGTTGCACGTCCCATGTTATGGACCAAAAAAAAGTGTTGCACTCTGTTGAGCAGTGCAGGGGCGCCAGATTGTGCGCCAGAAATCCAACTCCCTTACAGTCCAACGCCTTAACACTATACAGAGGCACCTAATGCACCTGCTCTGCTCTTAGTAAATTGCCCCAGTATGTTTAGTGCACCATGATCGGGGGGCGGTGATGCATAGCTTTTGGGAAAAAAAATATAATTCAGAGGTTAGTCAGATAAAACCATTCCGGACAATTGGAGCAAAAGTTGGTTGGATCAAATCCTTAGACAATTTGGTGAAGATCTACGATATAAGAAGACCCGGACCTAGATTGGTGAAGGTTACAAGAATTAGTTGGAATCATTTGTCATTTTTCTCTTTTACAAAGCTTTGCTGAAAGAAACAAATCCCTCATTTGTTTGCTGCCTGAGCCGCTGTATTTTAATATATTTCATGCAAGATTGATAAGCGGGGAGGTGTAACGCTGCTGCCAATTTTTATGTGGCTTAAAATAGCAGCCGCGTGCTAAACCGTAACTGTTTATGGAATAACACCAAGTGAATAATGTGCTTCCAGGAATGGGACTATGATCGAGCAGCACTGGGTAAATATTTCACACTCATTGCAATAACGGAAAGAGCCGCAGATTTAAAGGGATATTTTAAGCCGTCTCCGTATTGTTACATTCAATAAGTAATGGGCTGGTCGTGCTACTTCTCATTTATGGTGAGGTGAACATACAGAAGTGAGAAGGTGGTGACATCAAATAATAAATCGAAGCAAATGCTGCACATCCGGGAATCGGTCCCTGGTTATACAATTTCTTATTCCTATTAATTTATTAATGGAACTGAGCTGCAAGTACCTGAAAGTCACTACACATCTATGGAGCTGTGTCACCATTGAAGGGGATGTTCACAGTGTGTTGGGGTCGGACCCATACTATCTAATTTTTAACTAGTTATAGAATAGGATACTAAGTGGTTTCCAGCTTACATAGCTATAGATGGATTGGTGGGTCCGAGACAACAACTTCCAATGATGGGAAGCAATGAGATTATAATTTTTATTTATATAGCGCCTACAGATTTCGCAGTGGCACGTGCTTGCCAAATGATCCCTGTCCCCATGGGCTCACAATCTAAACAACCTACCTGTATGTTTGGAGTGTGGGAGGAAACTGGAGGAAACCCACACAACCACAGAGCGAACATGCAAACTCTTTGCAGATGTTGACCTGGTGGGACTTGAACCCAGGACTCCAGCGCTGCAAGCAAAGTGCTAACCACTCCGCACCGTCTGTCCCTACTTAGAGAACACATACGTTTTACTGGTGCTCAGTTCCTACTCCTTGAATGGGAGTTAAAGGGGTTTTCCGAAAGTTGAAAAACATGGCTGCTTTCTTCTAAAACAGCTCCTCTCCTGATAATAGGTAGTGCGTAGTATGACAATATGCACTCATACTCTATAGCTGAGCTGCAGTACCAGAAAAACCATGGTCAGGTGGTTGGGTTGTTCCTTTCAGTTGCAATTACCTTACTTGGCCTACTGCACAAAAAATAAAGCTCCATTTTCAGAACTATTTTCAGCATCTGTAGCAGTTGGTAATGGAGGAGATCCAAACCTCCCTACAAAATCTGACAATGAGGTCTTTCATATAATTATTATGAATTAATTATATATTAATTAATGGATATATTTCAGGGTATTTTATAGTAATTAAGAATTAATTTATATATTAATAGTTAATGAAAATTTCAGTACTTTATAAACCTTTATGCACATACCTGGCTCCCTGACAGCCAGTGTGTGTCTCTCATGCATTTTTCTCTCTCTCTCTCTTTCCTCCACACACACCCCGTCCCCTGCTCAATGTACATGACAGGAAGGGGGAGTGAGCTGGATGTGTGTGAGGACAAGGAGATTGACTCAGGACAACGGCTGCAGACTGCCTACCTTCCATCTACTCACCTACACTGTGGAGGGCCAGGGTAATTGAAAAATGTTTATAAAGTACTGAAAAATTTCAGAATCCGCGGATTTTTTAAAATCGCAAAGATAGTCGAGGGTAAAGGTAGGCAGTTTGCAGCACTGTATCGCCTGTGTCATCCTTCCTCTCGCTCCACACACATCCAGCTTCACTCACCCCACCTCCCCCCTGCTTCCTGTCCATGTGCATGAAGCCGGGTAGGAGGTGGTGTGGAGGAGGAGGCAGAGCAAGAATGCATGAGGAGACTGCAGACACACCACGCTGGGCATGTGGAGCCAGGTAATGTGAAATAAAGTTTTTTATAAAGTACTGAAATTGTACAGAATTGCTGACAAAGGACATTTTTAAATTCAGCTAGCATAAAGGATATAGGACCAGCTTCACAAGCTTAAAAATGATACATCCCTGGTGACAGGTTCACTATAAGGTGTACATTTCATTTTATTGATGTTCCCAAAAACCTACTGTTACAATCAAAAGATGGTCAGGGGTGCATATACTCTGTACATGAGTGAAACAGCCCCCAGTAACCAAAGTCTGATGTACTGAAATGACCCACAACTCACTGTAAACTCACCAAAGAGCATTATGGAAATTACATTTAATATCTGAGTTTCCACTTCAATATGTTACCACATAAAGGTCCTGTATATATCTGACTTTCCATGCTATTTTCTTTGTAGGTTCGCGGAAAGACAATTACATCGCGCAACCCTCTCGCTGCATCAGGACGGTATTTCACGTGGTCTGCGCTGGGGTAATATATGATGAAGAAAGACTTCCCTTTACTTAGAAGGGTTATACAGCCGACATCAAGGGAATTTTTATCTCTTTTTTTTTTGTTTTTTTTGCATGTGACCTTCTGACTATGACATATGGGATAACGAGGCTTACCTTCCCAAACGAAATCTTTGCCGTATCGGTGTGGTAACTGAACACTTAATGGGGTTGATGAAAAGGAGTTGAGGTGTCAAATATATAGGTGTTGTAATTATAATAAGGTTGTGTTTCATGGGATAAAATACTGATGTCTTAATTTTGCTATGAGATTGAGACAGGAAGCTAGGATTAATCATTGGTAGCATTGGCTATTGAATTGGTGAAACATTGGGACCCGAAACAGTGACTTCAGCCATAAGTTTGGGTTGTGTGTCGAAGCTCACTCTCCCACAATCGGGTTTTGGGTACATTTCACAAACCTTCAAACCTGTAACCATGCCTATAACTTCTTCCTATTTTCAGCAGTTGAACCGAGTTACTGCACCTGCATGGGACATGTCTGAATATCTGAAAGGGTGCGGGTCCAGTCGGGAGTAAGACCTCAAAACCGATACAGCATGCTGTAGCAGCCTTAGTACCCAACGCCTCGGCAGGCTACTCCACTCCCTAGTAGCACTTGGAAGTTTATTAGCATTAAAGTTTAAAGTTTTTTAGATTAGTTATTATGGTTAAAAGTTTAGGTAAAGGCAGGTAGGGCTTAGTAGAACGCAATGTATCTACGTCAGTCATACATCATTGGGAGTATCATTCCTGGTGGTTAGGTTTTCCTTTAAAACACTGAATGGCCAATAAGGACTAAGATGGGTTTGTTTCATCATTGTGAACTTTTTCCAACCCCAAACATATTCTTGTTCAAACTTCGGGACACACCCAACAGCCATGATTATACTGATCACTTCATGTGTTTGGTCACACTACAAGTTTTAAAGTGGATTTCCTCTGCTTTCATTTGTGTCCCCAGGCTCCTGTGTATCTCTCGGTTATAATGAGATCAGATACTATCGGCTCTATTCTCACTAATACATCAGTATTGTAGGCCTGAGACCCAGGAGAGGTCTGTTCCTACTACAGTGGTACACAGAGACGATCAAGCCTTGCTCCAAATAGATAGACAACTAAAATAGAATACATATACTGATGAAACTCACAATAATGTGTTCAGTAGCAATCTAGATTTTGTTATATAATTGTAGAAGAACACTGTTTAGAGGGCCACAAATTATCACAAATAATGTGGATTATTTGACGTTTTTAACTACTCCCTTCTACAATTCTAACCAAAATGTTGCAGTGCCCCAAGTATGGCCGACCTGAAATATTGTGAGAACCCATCTCCTGCGAGGTAAAAGTAAAACCTTTGTACAACCGGTCCTCTGTTCCTCAAGCACTGGAGATTCTTAAGTGAATTTTTCACATGGTATTGGTATTCTTAAAGGGGTTGACCAGTTTTATCTTTTCATCCCCATCAACTCCGACTACTGGGTACCCCACTGTTCAAGAAGAGCAGGAGTCCAGTTCTCGTGATCGGAGCCAGAATGTCTACGCAACAATCTTCATATCTTTGGGCTGCAGATATAGCCGATACTCCTGAAACTGGGCAATTTCCGATGCTCCCCTGATTGAATTAGGATCCATACTCAATTGGCCGCTTCATTCACAACCTGTGAGAAAGGGTTCATTGATTTCCATGATGGTGAGGCCGAGACAGACATTATCCACCTCCTGTAGGTAGTATTTGACTATTCAAAATGGAACACCGTTTTTAATACTATTTACAGGAGACATTTCCTCTAAATAAATCCATCATGCAACGTGTGGGACTCCAGAGACGGGTGGGTCCACAAAGGAAGCATTTTTGGGAACACGGGAGTAGCTGGATTAAGACCCGTATCCTTTTGTCATCCCATGTGTGTTTAAGCTTGCACTGCTATCCACCTCCACCGTCGCTCATTCGGTTTCTTTCTTTCCTCTAGCTATGCGAAAGGAAAGAACAAACGAGATGCGAGAAGATGGAGAAAAGAAAGATGGCCAAAGAGCAGGAGTTTAGAATAATGGAGTCCAATAACATAATTTATTGGGCCCCCAAAATTCAATCTACAAATTACCCCGTATACAAATAAATATAGTGGTTGTACTGGCCCAAGTTACAATGGGAGCCTTTTAGATTCTGTGTATGCTTGTGAGTGCACTGTCTTATGAGGTCTATAGAAGTCATCTCACATGAAGACTGCACAAGTTTTGGCAAGTAAAGTATCTTATCGTTGCCAGGAACTTACTTTATAATTCAGGGCATAGAAACAGATGCTTTCTAACTCAAGAGCCATAATTTTTTAGTAATCAGGGGCATGGTGGTGCTTTTACACAAAAATAAGAGCACAGCTGGGGGACAAAATGACGCTTGACTTGTCAAACCATCACAGAAGCAAATATTAATGAATTACTGTCTAAGACCTCCAAAGTGCCAAAAAATGCAAATATTCCACAAGTAAGCATTGGTAGAGCAAAGTCACAATGGAATAAATCGCTTCTGGAATTCAGTGATAGATACTTGTTTGTTTAAAGATTTCCAGACTACCCATGGTATGTTTGTCACATCTACCATTCTGGAAGGATTCCGGAAGGATTCTCTAATTATAGAGGTCGTTCCTTGACTTTTTAATTGCAATCAATGTGATTGGATATAGATATGTCTCCCAGAGCATGGATTACGGCTTGAATAATCAACAAGTCCATGACTTGGTGGCCGTTGCAGATACCTAATGATACTGGCCGAATCGGGCACTGACAATATGTAATTTTACAATCTCACATGGTCCTTATGAAAATGCTGAAAAACTCCAATATAGTTTGACGGAATCAAGTTTTGTATCAACAAGTGGGCCTACCACTAGTGAGTGCTCCGATCCCCCTACCATGCAAGGACTCGGGTTTAAAGCAAGCAAGTGTGCCCACAAGAGAGTGGATGCAGCACCACGGTGAGCAGGTTCCTTGTTACCTCCCTCTTTTAACCTACTTTTTAACATTCAGTTGACTGAGCCTCGGAGACAGGAGTAATAGACAGTGAAACTGCTTTCAGGGTGATAGTAGGATGATGGTGCGTGCATTTGGCTTGCTTCACCCATGTATGGTCTGCCCATGAGACAAGAGACAAAAATCCTTCCAGACAGTTGTTTTTTATGTGTTCCATCTGGGTAAAAATTATTGTGTTGATTTTAACGCGGCCAGCAGTTCTTTGTTCATAGACTTGTAAGATCTTGCGAGCAGAACCCTCAGTCCTTATGTTTTGTACTCTGTAAGATATTATTGGTGACGAATTTACTTTACACCGTCCGGAGGACGTACACCGAAAGTGCCATTGTTCGCGACGATCCAGCATGTGCCCATTTCCTAAGAGCGCGTGCCTGATATCCTGCATGTGTCGCTTTCCCGGCTAAGGGTTCCGACGGAGTTCATCTTTTTACCGGTGTGATTGTGAGTAGCTTGACGAAGGCTCAGGAGGAGCCGAAACGGCGGCGGGCGTTGCAGTCGTCGCTGAGCACGGGCAACACCATCCTGAATTCAATGTTAAGGAACTGGTATTCATATCATCTTGGATGTCTCATCATTTCTCTATGTGCCAATCTGGCAATTATCTGCACCTTAGTACTTCCACTGACATCTTGTGATTACATATCATATCCAGCCCTTGTATATACCTATATCTAGTAGAAACTCTCTCTGGTTCCGATGCGCTTTTTCTCGATTGAATCTGTTGTGTTCACCTATTGTTAGTGTGTCTGCATCTATGTTTTATATTCCATCCACCATTCTTGTATGTTTTTTTTATATTTTTTGATTAAAGCATTACTGACTTTCGTATGAGTTGGTTGTTAGTTGTCTTCGCCTCTTTTCCTTCCCCGCTGGTGAATACCTTTGGTTCTTTGAACTTTGCCAAGGTTTTTGACGCTTTACAATGCGTATACCTAAGGGGTGCCACTTAGGCATTGAGGTGGGGTTGGGACACGCAACACCTGGCAACTACGCTCCATCTGTTTTCCCCTTTTATACTGTTCCTTTCTGTTTGCTTTGAGTGCTTGATCTTGCAACACAATTTGATAGTTAAATCCCAACGCGCCCACAGTTGAAATCAGTCAATAGTTACCCCCGCGCCCCCCCCCCCCATTTCTGCGCTTGAAAGCAGCGCGAAGCTGCGCACAATCCGTTCGCGTGCGACACAAATTCCCCAGTTTAAATTACCTTCACACGCCTGCAAAACCCGAAACACGTCTGTAAAAGTCCAACGAACGTGCATGCACGACCCTTAGTAACATAAGCCCGTGTGTGTATATGTCCTCCTGTGATTCTAAGCACTACCGACTATAGGAGGCCTATAAAATAAGATTATATTATTTTAATGTCAGGGATGTTTCGAAGTGAACACCAACAAAGACAAGGGTCCAACTGGACCAATGAACACTGGCAGATTTGACTATGCAGTGTTTATTGTGTGCTTTATTTGTTCCGTTGTGATATAAATTAATATCTATAGTGAAAACGTTGTTGGTTAACCGAGGACATGTGACTGTAATATTGTAGAACCATATCTATTGTCAATAATAGGTTGAATTGAAATCTAGCTTCCTGTATCGTGAAATCATAAGATCTTACATGTTGAGTTTGGTTGAAAGTAAAAAAAGTGACGATGAGGTTGTTAAGACCATAACACAATACTTATCTAACCAAGCTGAGTGGTTTGAGGAAATATGCAATAGGTTGAGGTTGTGTGAGTGCTGGGAACATTAATTCCATTATTGTCTAACCAATATTTGAAGATGTGGGTGGGCTGCCACAACCTCACCCATCTTGTTCTAAGTTGTGAAGGAGGTTGGAGAATGGCATGGTAGTGCGCAGCATCCTGTAAAGGTCCAGCCACCAAGACAACCCATTTTGACTGGTACTATGTGTCTAAAACAGGTAGGAACACTGTTTGTTCTACATATAATAAGATCATCGAGAGTAACTAGTCTAATGGTATGACTTGATTATGGAGCCAGAGTTAATGTTAGATATATTTGTCCTCCTACATCTATAGACAACACACTACAAATTGCTAACATATTTAGAAAAATGCTTGAATTAGATCTGGATTGCTACATATAATTAGATTTGGAAAAGAATTGAGACTTTAATAGATCACCAAATTAAATCAACATTTTGCAGTGTAGACAAACATGATGTTTAATTAGAACTAATATTGCGTCAATACGGGGACTTGCTTGGCGTCGGTTAATACTAATGGGATGTTTTGAGCTCTATGAGCAATCCGCCATGCTGCTGGGAGGATTATGGCTAACTACAAAATGCTTGTGAAAGGTAATTAGAGAACTAATTACTCACGCACCCCGACAATCAATATATGGGACAAGGAGATTTTACTGGACATCTCTTCAATTTCCCCTGATGCCATGTAAAGGAGAAGGTGTACATTAACAGTTTAATCTTATCAGTACAAATTTGATGTTCAGGGATGAGCAAAATAATTTAGAATAAGACAAATAACTGTACATAAAATTCTAATCTAAGGAAAAGTAGATTCCAAACGTGTTGGATGTGTGGGTAGGACAATTTTTATGGATAATATCCTAAGAGCATCATCCCAGTGAGTCCAGCATTTCATAAAACTCCATAGATACCTGTATTAATATCGAAGGCATCCAGATGTTTTGGAGAAAATCATGCAAATCCATAAATGTGACCTCAAACGTCCTTGACAAGACCACCTGTTTAAGCGTCCTAAAGCCCTGTTGCCTTAAAGGCCTTGTAAAATGTAGAATGTCAGAATGATACGTGAAGAATGCAAGAATATGTTTTCCAGGTGTTAGATGGAAAACAATGCCTCATTTTGCTACCTTGAAGGCAGCCCCTCTTAACACCAAGTATGACCTCAAACAGTCTAAAAACATGGGTGTGGATTAACCAACCAGTTAAATCTATTCCAGTAAGAACAGACTCACAAACTGCTAGACAGCATGTTTTGACCTGGTTGGGTCTCTACAGTACATGTAGGTAGAATGTCAAGTGGTAAGTATAGGGGTTTTCCATGTAATGGAAACAATGGACCAAAGTTTAGTGTCGAATGGAGGTGTGAGATGTTGGCCCATACTCCTCTTCTGCCCCTATGTTTTGTATGTGTAACATACAATGTATTTACAATTAGAGATGTAGCGAGCACTACAATGCCGGTACTCGTTATTCGAGACGAACACATTGTCCGATGCTCGAGTGCCTCTTCGAATAACGAGCCCCATTGAATCAATGGAGACTCGAGCATTTTTCAAGGGGACCAGGCTCTGCACAGGGAAGCTTGGAGTTTCCATCTTTTCTGAGGTTTCCAGGTGTTTGTGCAAGCTTCCCTGTGAGAGCCTGGTCCCTTGAAAAATGCTCGAGTCTCCCATTGACTTCCAATGGGTTCGTTATTCGAGACGAGCAACTCTTGCATCGGGAAAGTTCGTCCGATAACGAGTACCCGAGCATTTTAGTGTCGCTCCTAGGCCGTTGCACCCTGTTTGGACATCACATGACCAGGGATTATACGGCTTGTGCACTGTGTACATTCACATGACCAGGTATATACGGCTCGTGCACCTTTGACATCACATGACCAGGGATATAATGAGCCGTGCGCACCTGTTGACATCACATGACCAGATTAAACGGCTCAGTCACCTTTGTGACATCACATGACCATGAACAGATTTCTATCCAGTGGAAGTAAACGATGAAGCTTTCTATAGACCAGCAGAGATCTAGAAAACTGTGAAGAATTGATACAGAATGTATATTGTATGGTATAAATTGGATAACTCTTCCTTACACAAACAGTACATCATTTATTTGCTGAAACTGGACAATCCCTGTCTGTTATCTGACAAGGGTAAGCGCTCAATACAACTTGGGAGATTCAGTCATACCAAAACGGGTGCTTAGAGGGGGAGGGGGGGGAGCGGGAGGTGAGTCACAGCACCTAGTTTAAGACAATCTCAGAACCACTGCAAAACTACAGATAGAATCGCGAGAACTGCTAAAAATGCCAAATATCACATAATGACCAGAAACAGCGCTATTCGAAAATCCAACTCACAAACCCTGGAAATCAGTTTAGTTTTTCAGAAAAAGCTCCCAGGATTATATGGATTATATATAATTAGGAAAATATTTATAACCATATAGTATTATGTGAATAATGTATTATTAGACTGAATCCACCCAGGGATATTCTACATACAGCATATACAATGCACGCTCAGGTTATCATGTTCTGCACAGGGCGTAACTAGGAGAGCAGGACCCCATAGCAGACTTTTTCTTCAGTGTGTCCAGTGGGCCCCCTGACACCTAAGACCCCATAGCAGCTGCTATGGCTGCTACCGCTGTAGTTACACCCATGTCTGCAGAGATACTGTATAACATTGGGATGTGTTCACAACTAGAATAATGGCTGCAATTATGTTACATTGTTGTTGTTTGACATATACAAACTGGCACATGTGTCAATTTCATTATTCTCTCTATGCCTTATACCTATTTTACACACACACATATATATATATATGTATATATATATATATATATATATATATATATATATATATATATCTCACATATAACATAAATAATGCAATGAATATTCACTACACACATATTCCTATGTATGTGTGTATACATTCTTCCCAAACATTAAACCTGTGTGCAATGCAAACACAAGCTTTATACAAAATAGGATACACTACACATTAGGGCCTACACATTATTTATGTATGTGTATATTACACATGTACAGTATATCACCACTGATAATTACATCAGATATCAGACCACATCTAGGAAGAAAACAGCAGAAAATAGGGTTATTTATCTGCAATTATCTGTAATCCCTCCATTTATCTCGCACATCTGCTGCTATTGTCTGCTGACCTCCTCCCCCACCGACTACAGTCACTGACTACATAACAGAGCAGGAGGAAGCCAATGTTACTGTACCAAGGATTGTCTTCAAGAAACAACTCAATGACACTAATGCAGAGGCAATGAATTATGCAACAAACATCTCCACAAATATTTGATTTTCTATAGACAAAGCAATTACTTGCAGACTCCATGTAGTGATATGCATTGCCTGGGAAAACACCTGGAGATAGAGCCCAAAGCTGTAAGGGCCCAACAGAAACAACAAAGAGGTTATCAAAACTACGTTCAAGTCAAAGCTGCCCTAGCATCAAGAGAATCCCTCTTTTCATATACTATTCCCCCTGCGTGATGTATACATTGCCCCTGACCTATTCTAAGACATTTTTGTTTTTCAAAACAAAAAAACCTTGTTGAAACTAAAACTACATTCAAGTTTAGAATTCCTGGAAAACCTTGGTCCATCACTTCCTATACTGTTTGGGAAAGGGTCATTACTGAGATGAGCGAGCTACGTCGTCCAAGCTTGATGCTTGTTCGAGTATTAGCATACTCAAAACGTCTCGTTGCTCGGACGAATTTCGCCACTGGAGATCGAGCTTTTACTTAAGAAACCAGTGAAGAACAGTGACACGTTTCTGCACTTGTGTCTTCTGAAAGTGCGATGTATGGAAACACTGCAAGTGTTCTCAGAAACACATTGCAGATGTTTCCATACTCTGCTAACGTATCAGAAGACATAGTACAGAAAGGGTTTCTTCACAATATTGTGAAGAACAATGTGAAACCATTACAGATGTTTAAACACGGGTCATCTCCTTTTTGATGTTCCACGAATATTCCGGCTCATTATATCCCTGGTCATGTGATGTCACACAGGTGCACGAGCTGTTATATACCTGGTCATGTGATGTCACACAGGTGCACAATTGTTATTAACATGCAGCTCTGTTTACTCTCCGTGACAATAACGGCTTGTGCACCTGTGTGACATCACATGACCAAGAACAGATTTCTATCCAGCGGAAATAAACATTGAAGCTTTCTATAGAATGACAGCAAGCAGAGATCTAAAAAACGGTGAGGAATTGATACAGAAAGTATATTGGAAAATTGTATATACTTTTACCATATAAATTTTATGCTGAAAGTGGACAACCCCTTTAAGTGTTAATAATCCCTATAATGGCTGATGACATGTCACGGATCGGACTCTTAGCAATTCCAATGCAGCGCTTGTGCGCCGGAATGAGATCCATGTGAGGTTGACCTGGCATAGATTTAGACTATAACTTATGCCACTATCTTGGTCCAAATTTTAAAAAAAATCCTGGCCTTGCTCCAGGAATTGTGTCCCTTTCATTCCTTGAACACCGGAGAAACGGCGCAAAATGCATGAAACATTCCCCGCAAAGGAATAGCTGAAGATGTAGGATCACCATGACCGAGCTGTAAAATGTTTAACAAAACGTCCATCAATGAAGAGTAAAAGTAAATACATGAAACTATCTACAATACTTATACAGTTTCTAAGATTAAATTGATTCTTTCTCCTCTTACATTGGCTTTTACCTTCTCTGCAAATCTACTTTTCTCTCTGTAATCTTAGTCGAAAATCCTCGAAGGGGGAGGTTCAGTGTGGTGGGAGGAGGGGCTGAGGGAGGTGCAGGAGGAGGAGTCACAGCAGCTAAGTCTCCACCCACCAGCTTTGAGACAGCTGCAAATTCACAGACAGAGACAGCAGAGAGAGGGGCAGCCGAAAGATGAAACATACAAAATTGCTTTATTCCTCATGTAAACCTTGTAGACTCCTGATTTCTGCATAGTGTGATGAGCGGTGAGGTGCACTTTAAGAACGCTTTTAGTACGTCGTGAATGAATGGGTTCATTGTGCCATTGTACGGTCAGGAGAGCTCAGCAGCGTGTTCCTTTAAAAGTGCGTTTTGTCTGTGCAGCCCTACATAAAGGCTTTGGCAGTGTACTGTACTATGAAGTAACATCGTGCATTGCTTAAAACCAGGAGCCGAACAAAGGAACATGATTGTTCCCTTGAAACAACCCAGATATGTAGGAGAGACGTCGAAAAACCTCGTGCCAACATCCTGTGACCTTGAACCAGCTGCCATCATCTCCGGGCAGCCATTGGCTCCTCTCTCTCTGTGTATATATAATACACATTATACAAAAGAGGACAAAAAAAGCATTTACTGCTCGTAGGGATAAAAACCTTACAACGAGCCGGACTTTCCCTGACAACGCTTTTATTGGAATTGCGGAGCGGACGCGTGCACATTTTCCAGGGAATCCTTCATCATTTATTTATTTTGCTCCAGTACTTATGATGCTGCTGTATGTTATACACACGAGGGTTATACAGCAAGGACGCTATATATGTATATATCCTGCACTTAGAGGGATAATTATACCGCTATTTGCCGCCATGTATAATACATTACTATAAACAACGTGCCTGGGGGGCAGTAGTTTAACTCAGATTCCATATAGAGATTATGTTGTGAAATTACATTTGAGGTTAACCTCTGATGTGTGGGATGAGGCTTGCGTTTCACCTAAATACAGCATTGGGTGTCATGTTGGCACATGGGGTCTTCATTGTACAACAGTAGGCATTATATAGTGTCTGCATGGCCAGCGCCAGCAATGGGCATACCTGGGCAAATGCCAGTGGCCCAAAGATGCTGGAGGGCCCATATAAGGATGTACATAGGGAATCCATACGGTTGAGGGGGGCTGTATCTAATGTATCTATAAAATAACCATGAGGGGGCTGCGTATAAATTAACCATGAGGGGGTGGTTTGGGATGTTAAACAGGGAATATTTTAGGGAACAGGAGACTGTTTTAGTTTCTGAATTTGTAATGCCGCCATGTGAGTTCACTATAAAGGGGCCCACTGAGGTGCTGTCAACCAGGGGGCCTACTGAAACCTGGAGCCGACCCTGAGTGTATTTGTATAGTCTGTTCTATATAAGATGATATATAACCTACAATGGAGCAAGGTATAACCTCTATGTGATGTATGAACATGCTTCTTATGCATTTGTACAAAGTGGTAATGTATAGTCTCATGTTGGGTATGGACATTATTTTCTTGATCAAGAAGCCAACAGAGTTTCCTGGCCCATGTCCCTTGTAGTAGCCAATATTATAGACTTTTATATAAATACAGTAGAATCATACAAAACATCATATTGACCCTAATATAAATATGTGAAACATAAGGCAAATCTATAATTCCCAATGAGTTTTCTACTGGGTGGACTGGACAAGTGAATTGGATCCTATAGGACCTTCTTCTCAGTTATATGTATTGTAAGAGCAGGAGCAGGAGCCAGGAATAGGACCTGCTTCATAATTTGCAACGCGACTGCCTCGGTCATGGTACGGTGAGACGCGGTCACATTTACGAAGGGCCGTGCTCCAGTTTTCTGTTGGACTTTGCACGTTCTTTCTAGTGCGACACATGTATTTAAGAAAGTGCATGCACCACATTTGTGTCACAAACAATAATTTTTGTTGGTGCAGCTGCACTATACCCGATGCGAAACAAATCTCTGCACTGAAGGGTGCGTTCTGGTGCTCAGTCGGACCACACACCACATTTATCATACAAAGTCTGACAGAAGAGTGTTGCACGCCCCATGTTATGTACCAAAAAAAAGTGGTGCACTCTGTTGGAGCAGTGCAGGGAGTGCCAGATTGTGCACCAGAAATCCTGAATCCAACGCCCTCTACACTATACAGAGGCACGTAATGCACACTGCTCTGCTCTTAGTAAATTGCCCCAGTATGTTTAGTGCACCATGATCGGGGGCGGTATGCATGGAGCTTTTGGAAAAAAATATATAATTTAGAGGTCTAGTCAAGGTAATAAACCAATTTCCAGGACAATTGGAGCAAAATAGGTTTGGATCAAATCCTTAGACAATTTTGGTGAAGGTCTACGATAGTAAGAAGACCCCGGACCTAGATTGGTGAAGGTTTACAAGAATTAGTTGGAATCATTTGTCAATTTTCTCTTTTTACAAAGCTTTGCCTGAAAGAAACAAACTCCTCATTTGTTTGCTGCCTGAGCCGCCGGTATTTTAATAATATTCATGCAAGATTGATAAGCGGGGAGGTGTAACGCTGCTGCCAATATTTTATGTGGCTTAAAATAGCAGCCGCGTGCTAAACCGTAACTGTTTATGGAATAACACCAAGTGAATAATGTGCTTCCAGGAATGGGACATATTGATCAGCGAGCACTGGGTAAATATTTCACTCATTTGCAATAACGGAAAGAGGCCGCAGATTTAAAGGGATCTTTTAAAGCCGTCTCCGTATTGTTACATTCAATAAGTAATGGGCTGGTCTTATTTATTGTGAGGTGAACATACAGAAGTGAGAAGGTGGGGATATCAAATTATAGATCGAAGCAAATGTTGTACATCAGGGAATCGGTCACTGGTTATACAATTCTCATTCCTATTAATTTAAATGGAACTGAGCTGCAATACCTGGAACAGTCACTACAACATCTATGGAGCTGTGTCACCATTGAAGGGGATGTTCAGCAAGTGTGTTGGGGGTCGGACCCATACTGATCTAATATTTTAACTAGTTATAAGAATAGGATACTAAAGTGGTTTCCAGCTTACATAGCCTATAGATGGGATTGGTGGGTCCGAGACACAACTTCCAATGATGGGAGCAACGGATATTAATAATTTTTTATTTATATAGCGCCTACAGATTTCGCAGTGCTGCACAGTGCTTGCCAAATTGATCCCTGTCCCCATGGGGCTCACAATCTAAACAACCTACCTGTATGTTTTGGAGTGTGGGAGGAAACTGGAGGAAACCCACACAAACACAGAGAGAACATGCAAACTCTTTGCAGATGTTGACCTGGGTGGGACTTGAACCCAGGACTCCAGCGCTGCAAAGCAGAAGTGCTAACCACTCAGCCACCGTGCTGTCCTACTTAGAGAACACATACGTTTTACTGGTGCTCAGTTCCTACTCACTTGAATGGGAGTTAAAGGGGTTTTCCGAAAGTTGAAAAACATGGCTGCTTTCTTCTAAAAACAGCTCCTGTCCTGATAATAGGTAGTGCGTAGTATTACAACATAGCACTCATCTCTATACAGCTAAGCTGCAGTACCAGCAAAAACCATGGTCAGGAGTGGGATTGTTCCTTTCAGTTGCAATTACCTTACTTGGTCACTGCACAAAAAATAAAGCTCCATTTTCAGAACTATTTTCAGCACTTGTAGCAGTTGGTAATGGAGGAGATCCAAAGCCTCCCTACAATCTGACAATGAGGTCTTTCTATATAATTAATTAATGAATTAATTTATTATATTATATTAATGAATATATTTCAGTACTTTATATAATTAATGAATTAATTTATTATATTATATTAATGAATATATTTCAGTACTTTATAAAACTTTATTTCACATTACCTGGCTCCCTGACAGCAGTGTGTGTCTCCTCATGCATTTTTTCTCTCCTCTCCTTTCCTCCACACCACACCCCGTCCCTGCTCAATGCACATGACAGGAAGGGGTGGAGTGAGCTGGATGTGTGTGGAGGAGAGGAGAATGACACAGGCACATACAGGTTGCAGCTGCCTACCTTTCCATCTACTCACCATACACTGCTGGCAGGGAGCCAGGTAATGTGAAATAAAGTTTTATAAAGTACTGAAATAATTCAGACTGCTGATGGTTTTTAAAATCGGCAAAGCATAGGCTACAGGTAAAGGTGGGCAGTTGCAGCCTGTATATGCCTGTGTCAATCTCCTCTCCTCCACACACATCCAGCTCACTCCACCCCTTCCCCTCTTCCTGCCATGTGCATTGAGCAGGGGAGGGGTGTGGTGTGGAGGAGAGGAGAGCAAGAATGCATGGGGTGACTAAGACACACACTGCTGGCAGGGAGCCAGGTAATGTGAAATAAAGTTTTATAAAGTACTGAAATTGTACAGAATGCTGACAAAGACATTTTTAAATTCAGCATAGCATAAAGTATAGGAACCAGTCACAAGCTTAAAATGATAATCCTGGTGACAGGTTCACTATAAGGTGGAACATTTCCTTTTATATGAATGTCCCAAAAACCTCTGTTACAATCAAAAGATGTCAGGGTGCAATATATCTCTGTACATAGTGAACAGCCCCCAGAACCAAGTCTGCATGTTACATGTAAATGACCCCAATCACTGGAAATCTCACCAAAGAGCATTATGGAAATTACATTTTAATATCTGAGATTTCCACTTCAATATGTTACCACATAAAGGTCCTTTATATATCTGACATTTCCAGTTGCTCTTATTCTTTGTAGGTTCGCGGAAAGCAATTACATCCCTGGCAACCTCTCGCTGCAATCAGGACGGTATTTCACGTGTGTCCTGGCGGTAATATATGATGAAAGCTTCCCTTTTACATGAGAAGGGTTTATACAGCCGACGAGTCAAGGGGAATTTTTATCTCTTTTTTTGCAGTTGACCTTCTGACTATTGACATATTGGGATTATAGAGGCTTCACCTCCCAATCACATCTATTGCTGTATCGTGTGTATGAACATTTAGTGGTGGTTGATGAAAAGGAGGTTGAGGTGTCATATATATATAGGGTGTAATAATAATAAGGTTGTGTTCACATGGGATAAAATACTGATGTCTAATTTTGCTATTGAGATTGAGACAGGAACCTGAGGATAAGCATTGGGTTAGCATTGGCTATGAATTTGGTGAACATTGGGGACCCGAAACCAGGACTTCAGCCAGAAGTTTGGGTTTGGTGTTCGAGCTCACTCCCACACTCGGGTTTGGGTACATTTCAGCACACTTCAACCTGTAACCATGCAGTAACTTCTTCCTATTTTCAGCAGTGAACCGAGTTACTGCACCTGCATGGGCACAGTCTGAATATCTGAAGGCTGCGGGTCCACGTCGGGAGGTAAGACCTCAAACGCTACAGCAGCGTGATGCAGCCTTAGACCCCAACGCTCGGCCAGGCTACTCTACGCCTTAGTAGCCTTGGAAGTTTATTAGCATAAAGTTTAAAGTTTTTAGTTAGTTAATTATGGTTAAAAGTTTAGGTAAAGGCAGTGTAGGGCTTAGTAGACAGCAATGTATCTACCGTAAGTCATACATCAGTGAGTATATTCCTGGTGGTAGGTTTTCTTTAAAACACTGAATGGCCAACAAGGACTAAGATGGGTTTGGTTTCATCTGTGAACTTTTCCAACACCCAAAATATTCTTGTTCAAAGTTGGGACAACCAACAGCCCATTGATTACTACTGATAACTTCTGTGTTTGGTCACCTACAAGTAAATGTGATTTCCTCTGCTTTCATGTAGTCCCAGTGCTCCTGTTATCTCTCTGGTTATAATGAGATCAGAGTACGGCTCTATTCTCACTAATACATTCAGTATGTAGGCTGAGACCCAGGAGAGGTCTGTCTCCTACTATACAGTGGTAAGACAGAGACGATCAAGCTTGCTCCAAATGAGTAGACAACTAAATAGATTAAATATAGTGGATGAAAATCACAATAATTGGTGTCAGTAGCAATCTAGATTTATGTATATATTGTAGAGAACACTGTTTAGGCCACAAATATCACTAAAATAATGTGGATTTTGACCGTTTTTTAACTTACCCTTCTACAATTCCTACACAAATTGCAGTGACCCAAGTATGGCCGACCTTAAATTGTGAGAACCCCAGTCTCCTGCGAGTAAAAGCCTTTTGTACCACACACTGTCCTCTGTTACTCAAGACTGGAGATTCTTAAGTGAATTCAATGGTATTGGTATTCTTAAAGGGGTTGTACCAAGTTTTATTTTCATCCCCCATCAACTCCAACTACTGGGACCACCACTGTTCAGAAGAGCAGGAGTCCAGTTCTTGTGAATCGGATGCCAGAAATTGTTGAACTCACTATTTATGGGGCTGCCAGATATAGCCGATCTCTGAACTGGGCAATTTCCGATGCTCCCATAGTATTGAATAGATCCATACTCAATTGGCCGCTTCATTCACAACCTGTGAGAAAGGGTTCCCTGATTTTCATGAATGGTGAGGTCCAGAGACCAGACCATTATCCACCATCCTGTAGGTAGTTATTTGCTATCAAAATTGGAACACCGTTTTTAATACATATTTAATCAGGAGTACATTTCTCTAAATAATATCCCATGCAACTGTGTGGGACTCCAGAGACGGGGTGGGTCCACAAAGGAATGCATTTTTGGGACACGGGGAGTAGCTGGATGAAGACCCGTATCCTCTTTGTCCATCCCATGTGTGTAAGCTTGCACTGCTATCCCTTCACTTATGAAATGTTCTTTGTAAGTATGCACCAATAAAACAGCATTGAGAAGGAGAAATACTGGTGAGTGCCGATTCCACTGTTTTTCTATATGCATCATTGGGACCTATTCACATTAAGGGAACCAGTGCACCACGTTGCCTTCGATGTCAGATTTGATGTTTGAATTTGGATTAGTTGACGCAAATATGATGATTATAGAGTAGTGACACCCAACCTAATATCCCTCAGTGTCTCGCACTTGCACTGCTATCCACCTCCACCGGCGCTCATTCGAGTTTCTTTCCCTCTAGCTTAGCTGAAAGGAAAGAAACAATACGGAGAGGTGGAGGAAGAAAATGCCCAAAGAAGCAGAGTTTAGAATAATGGAGTCCAATAACATAAATTTACTTGGGACCCCCAAAATTCCAAATCTACCCCCGTATACAATTTTAATATAGTGGTTGTACTGGCCCAAGTTACAGTGGAGCCTTATTAGGATTCTTGTTATGCTTGTGAGTGCACTGTCTTTGGAGGTCTATAGAAGTCATTCACATGAAGACTGCAAAAATGTCTTTGGCAAGTAAAGTATCTTAGCTAAGCTGCCAGGAACTTACTTTTATAATTCAGGGGCATAGACAAAGATATTTTCTAACTCAAGAACCATATTTTTTAGAATCAGGGGCATAGTGTGGGCTTTTAACAAAAAATAAGAGCACAGTGGGGACATGACCTTGACCTTGTCAACAAATCAACAGAAGCAAATTAATGAATTACTGTCTAAACCTCCAAAAGGCCAAAAAATGCCAATAATTCCACAATAAGCATTGTAGAGCAAAGGTCACAACTGGAATACCTTCTAGAATTCAGTGATAGATACTGTTTGTTTAAAGATTCCCAGAATACCCATGGTATGTTTGTCACATCTACCATTCTGGAAGGATTCCGGAAGGATTCTCTAATTATAGGTCGTTCCATTGACTTTTTAATGCAATCAATGTGATTGATATAGATATGTCTCCCAGAGCAATGGATGGGCTTAATAAGATCAAAGTCCATGACTCTGGTGGCCCAGGAGACCGGCCGATCGGGCAACTGACAATATTGTAATTTACATCTCAAATGTCCTTATGCAAAATCTGTGAAAAAAATTAATATGGTTTGCCAAATACAAGCTTTTATTCACCAAATTTTAGCAATTTTAATATAAAACATCAAATACAAAGCCATTGTGAATAAAATTCACGTTTTCTCAGTTCCTGATTGGCAATGACCTATGAGATTCTGTAATCTCATAGGGATATGGCTTATTCAGCCTTCTTCTATGTTCTAGGATGATGTGACCTCTAAATGTAACAAGTGGGCCTACCACTAGCTGAGTGCTCCGATTCCCCCCTACCGATGCATACTCGGTTTGTTAAAGCAAACAAGTGTTCCCAAAAGATTGGAGGCAGACACCACCGGTAGCAGGTTCCTTGTTGTTCTTTCTCTTTTACTATTTTTTGACTTTCATTGACTTGAGCCATCGAGACAATTAGTAAAAGACAGTGGAAAACTGCTGCAGGGTGATAGTAGGATGATGGGTGCATTAGCATTGGCTTCACCCTTGGTATGTCTGCCCATGAAGACAAGAGACAAAAACTCTTCCAGACAGTTGTGTTTTTATTGTCTCATCTGGGTACAAAATTATTGTGTTGAATTTTAACGCGGCAGATTCTTTTGTCTCATAGACTGTAAGCTCTTGCGAGCAGGACCCTCAGTTTTATTGTTTGTACTCTGTAATGTAATATTATGCGGCACATTTACTTACCCGTCCAGAGGAGTACACCAAAAGTGCATTGTTCGATGATAATGCACTGTGCCGATTCACTAAGATCGCGTGCCCGATATCCTATATGTGTTGGTTCCCCGCTCAGGTCCGACGGTCCCCGCTTCTTCTTCCTGGTGTATGTAAGTGCTTGATCTTGCGACACAATTTGAAAGTTAAATTCCGCGCTCAGTCTGAATCAGTCAAATCCATCTGACGGCCCACCCCTGGATTTCTGTCACATGAAAGCCGGCGCAGCCGCACCATAATCCGATCGCGTGCGACACAATCCCCAGTTAAATACCTGTCACAGCCATGCAAAACCCGAAAACGTCTGAAAGTCCAACGAAAGTGCATGCACGACCCTTAGTAAATAAGCCCCTGTATGTGTATATGTCTCCTGTGATTTCTAAAGCACTACCGAATATGATGGCGCTATATAAATCAAGATTATCATTATTTTAATGTCAGGGATGTTCTCGAGAGGGAACACCAACAAAGACAATGAGGTCCACTGGACCCAATGAAACTGGCAGAATTGCCATGCAGTGTTCTATTGTGTACTTTATTGGTTCCGTTTGAGATAAATTAATATCTATAAGTTGAAAACGTGTTGGTTACACAGGGGACATGTGGACATGTGAATATTGTAGAACCATATCTATTTACATACATGGGTTGAATTGAATCTAGGCTTCCTGTATCGTGACATCATCACAGATCTTACCAATGTTGAGTTGGTTGAGTAAAAATTAAGTGACGATGAGGTTGTTAAGACCATAACACCATAATTGATCTAACCAATGCTGAGTGGTTGAGGAAATATGCAATAAGTTTGAGGTTGTGGATTGCTGGGAACATTATTCCATTATTGATCTAACCAATATTGAAGATGTGGTGGGCTGCCACAACCATCACTCCATCATTGATCTAAACGTTGTTAAGGAGGTTGAGGAAATGGCCTGGTAAGTGCTGCAGCATGCCATGCAAGGTCCAACAGAAGACAACCCTATTTGACTGGTCACTATGGTCTAAAACAGGGTAGAACATGTTGTTCTACATATAATAATATCATTCGAGTACTTAGTCTAAATAGATTGACTTGATTATGGATTCCAGAGTTATGTTAGATATTTTGTCCTCCTACATCTATAGACAACACACTACAAATATGCTAACATATATTATGAAACAATCTCTTGGAATTAGTATCTGGATTGCCTACCTATAATTAGTATTTGGAAAATGAATTGAGACTTTGAATAGATCACCAAATTAAAATCACATTTTTGCAGGGTAGACAAACAATGATGTAATTAGACTAGATTTCAGGTCAATATCGGGACTTGCTTGGCTACGGTAATAAGCTACATGGGATGTTTGAGGCTCTATGAGCAATCAGAGCAATGTCTGCTGGGAGGGATAATGGGCTACTAGCAAAATGCTTGTGAAAAGGTAATTAGAACTAATTACGACTCCGCCCGACAATCAATACTATGGGACAATGAGATTTTACTGGACATCCTCTTCATCCTGATTGCACCATGTAAAGTAGAAATGGGTTACATTAAACAGTTTCATCTTTCAGATAACAAATTTGATGTTCAGGGATGACAAAATAATTTAGAATAAGACAAATAACTGTACATAAATTTACATCTAAGGAAAAGGAGATCCAGAACGATGTTGGATGGTGTGGTAGGACAATTTTTATGGATAATATCTAGATGCATCATCCCAGTGAGTCCAGCATTCATAAACTAGATAGATATCTGTATTATTATAAATCGAAGCATCCATAGTTTTGGAGAAAATCATGCAATCCATAAATGTGGACCTTTAACGGTCCTTGACAAGACCGACCCTGTTAGCGTCAAAAGCCCTGTTGCTCTTAAAGGCCTTGTAAAATGTCAGACATGTCAGAATGTCAAGTGGAAAGAATGCAAATATGTTTTCCAAGGTGTTAGATGGAAAACAATGCCTCATTTTGCTACCTTGAAAGGCAGCCCCCTTAACACCAAGTATGACCTACAAGAAGTCTAAAAACATGGTGTGGGATTAAGCCAAACCAGTAAATCTATTCCAGAAGGAACAGACTCCCAACTGTAGACAGCCATGTTTTGACCTGGTTGGGTCTCCTCAGTACAGTGTAGGTAGAATGTCAAGTGGTAAGATAGTGGTTTTCCATGTAATGGAAACATAATGGACCAAAGTTTAGTGCTGAATGGAAGGTGTGAGATGTGTGGTCCATACTCATCTGTCTGCCTTGTTTTATATGTGTAACATACAATATTATTTACAATATTTTATCGGGCATGGGATATGGTCTACTGGTATTTCTCTCCTGCTTCAGTTGACAAATCTTGGGAAGCCAAAACCTTTATCGTAATGCTATGTTTTGACAGTGGTCACCTATATAGAAAAACATTGAGAGTAGACAAATAGGGAGAATTGATACAATTAGTTTGAGGTCTTTTTTAACTTTTAATTGTCATTAGGTTACAATCACCTAAACAATTTCGAGTCACAGTCATAAAATGTCAAGTAAGCCAATAACCCTTAGATGAGTGGGACAACTACTTGGCTTTGATCTTTTACGAGTCATCACCAAGGTCTCAAAGATCTTTCAAGTGATATGTGATCCGTGAAGAACAAACTTTGCCTTTACTGAGCAAGAAGAAGATCATTTTCATCAGACAGAGATTTTCTAAAGCCATGCTTAACTGTTGTGTTTGCATAGAACTGGATTAATAGTGGTATAAGGTCATCGGAGGAAAGCAAACAAAAACATCTGTTTTTTTCTTCAATGGTTGGCTTGGAAAATCCATAGTTGTGATCTCCAGCCTGTGGGTCTCCAACTGTTTCAAAGCTACAATTCCCAGCATGTCCAGTATGTCGGGAGGTACAGTTTTACAACAGCCAGCTATCCACATGGTGGAGATCTCTAGTCTACACTATACTCGCACTTTGATGTAGAATTCAGGTCAGAATCTGGTGACTTCTAAACCGACCTACAGTTACAAGATACTGCATTTGAGCAACTGATCTAGCTCAGCATATATTTCTAAGGGTTTGATACTGAATAGCGTTTCTTCTAGTTTATGTGATACTACCCCAGGGATCACTCCCTTTCCTCTTTATATTGAGTTTGCAGCTGTGATAAAAGGAATTTATGATGGTCAGATGTGTTCATTAATTTCTATTCTTCTCAGATCATTGGGTCAGTTTAATTGATGGTTCCAACTTATCTGTGGCCAGATATACATTTTTATCTGTATTGATCATCATTGATGCGTTGCGAGCCCTGTTGCTGTCGGCATTGACATTGTACAGTAACTCAATTTTATGCATGTTCTATATGTTGGTCTCTTCTTAGACCAAAACAGAGAAGTTTACCATCATTTTAATATAAAATTTCTGTCCAAATTAGCAGAAGCTTGCAGCAGAGATAAGACGAACAGTCAATCGGGCAAATTGACGCTCCTAATCCAGTGGTGTTCCCAAGCCAATCATAGCCATGTCTAGTTAGAAGGAGTGCCAAATTGCCCGATTGGCTGTTCGGCCTCTGATCCAGCAATACGTCCAGGTTGCATGTACGACTCGAGCCCGAACGTGAAAATACAAATAGTGTTTTGGGCGGCTTAGTCCCCCAAAATCTAAGAACCTCACAAATAAATACAAACTCCAAATGGTGGACATGCAATAAAATATAATGTTTATTAAGTATACAATAAAAAGATTTTAAAACCATGGTAGTAAGTATACGGTCCACCACCCAACTTACTACATGGTCACCAATGTATTGATCCCATTGCTGTAATAGGTAAGTATACACAAGGGGCTGAACACCGTGTTTCCGCCTGGTACTCCTTGTGCAGTCCATTGTGATCTTTAGTTATCCACAATAAAACCATTTTCTGCCATACTAAAGCATTGCCTATTGCATTTATCCAGGTTCCTCCTTCCAAGTGCTTTGAAGTATTCCAAGGGGACCCATCTCCTTGGAATGTATGGACCCCCTATGTCAGGTGAGAGGCCAATTCACAGATTCTGGTGGGCTATTCCACCTTGTGTTTGTAATTACCCCAGAATTGCCTTTTTGTGCTGTACCATTATCTCATATTCTCCTTCCCTCCTACGGTTAACCCCCTGAATCCTGCCATTTTCCCAGTGACTACACACAGGATCCTCACAGGATCTCCCTTACCAAGGCCCAATTCAGTTTCTCTTAGCTCAAAGTATTCCAAAACAAAAGGGAAGAATATTTTTCTAGCTGAATTAATGTGTGTCCTAAAATTTATCCTGAATTCTGGCTGCGTTTCAACACCTCCCTCGCATGTGCTTGTTTTTCTTATTTTGATCAGTTATTTCCAGAAGATGATATACTGATGAGTTCATTTCTTGTATTTACTATCTGCCTACTTTTTCTTGATGTTTTTTTCCTGATCCAATAAAAATATGTTCAATCCTAAAATCAACCTTCCGGTCTCTAGAGATGAACAAATGAATATATGAGAAGAGGAGGATTATTGTCTGGTCTCCGGAGTCGTTAGATACTGGGGCTTATTTACTAAGGGTCCGCGGATCGCACTTTCATTGGATTTTAGAAGTTTTTCAGCTTTTGCGCCACTGGGACATGTATTTAATTGTGTCTTACGTGAACGGATTTTGGCGCAGCTGCGCCGGCTTTCATGCGACAGAAATGGGGGGACGGGCCGTCGGACGATCCGACTGATTCGGACTCAGGGCGGGATGTAAAGTTCAATTTGTGTCGCAAGCCATGCACTTACATGCACCAGGAAGAAGAAGGTGAACTCCGGCGGACCTGAGCGGGGAAGCGACACATAAAGGATATCGGGAGCACAATCTTAGTGAATCGCGGCAGATGTGCATTCTGGTTGGACAATGCACTTTCGGGGATCGCGCAGGACAGGTAAGTAAATGTGCCCCTCAGTTCAACTTAGCACATGTGAATCTACAGAAAGTGTTTTTTCAACCACAGGTGTTTATTTTTTCGGTAGCGTTAAAGGCACAATGATAGTATAACCTCTTTAGCCCTCATTCCTACTATTTAGTGAACAATATCTGCTCACAGCAGTTTTAGAAAGTAGTGACCTAACTGCTACTTTTTTTGTAACAATATTTTTTTCTATGACCTCCAATTTATGACCTCCAACGAAACAGTCTACTGTAGAATAATCATACAATGAGCTTTTACAAATCTGAGCTTCCTGTTCCAAACTTTGGCCTGGTTTTTGACTACACAATAAGTGTTCTTACTCTTAACTTGGCATGTTCCTAAACAGGACCACATTGGTTTCTCTTGATGCAGTTGGGGGTGAGGCCACCTGTCCCAGGACTATTCAGAGAGTTAGCATGTTCTTTTTTGATGTAAGAAGTTGGATATGGTGGCAAAAGTTCTCTTTAACGGGACTGTCCATTTTAGAAGACTCTTTATGTTAAAGGTAGCCTTTCACCACATTTTTCACAAATACAGCTAGTTACTGTACATTTTGTAAAAAATGTGGTGACAGGTTCCCTTTAAAAAAGTTCTCCAGGTTATCTGATTTCAGGGTTTTCCCATGTATTTTGATCTCACAGAATCCGTATACATTAAGGGGATATTCTGGGAATATGAACGTCTGATACAAAAACCCATAATGCTATAAATAAATGTATATAACAAAACCTAATGCCATAAGCTGAAATAGTTTGATTTTATGATTCCCGAAATGAAATAAGGTTTCTAAAGTAGGTAAAATAGGTGGTGTTATTACCAAGATGGCCACCACAGGAAACTACAAGTCCCATGATCCTTTAGTTCTCAGTAACTCCTCCTCCCTCTTATGCTCTGCTCCCAGTGATGTAACAGACTGTCCTGCTCTGTTACCATAGTAATGATGTGTAACTGCCATCCCTGCACATTACCACAACACTGGCCATACTGGATGCACTGCAACCAACCGACTACAGAAAAACATAGTGGTGATCACATGACCTGCCCAGGCTGGTGCAGGACATGTGATGTGGACATGTGACCAGCGGCCATTTTCTGTCCAGTAGCATTTTAATTCTTCATTACAGTCTATGTCCACAGCATTTTTCTGGTAGGGGGAACAAAATTTTATATAACAACTAATTACATATCAGCTTATATTTTAAGGACCCATTTGTATATGAATTATGCAGATTCCTGGAATACCCCTTTAACTATTCATGACTTCTAAGAGAAAATATTTTTTATAATATGACCTGTGATGGAACATCCCCGGGGAATACAGTATTTTACTAAGGTGCCATATGGAATGCCTTTGGCTCCATGATAGAGGATATGAAACAGTGCACTGTCATGCAGCTTTACTGTGAGCATGAGATAAGAAAGGATGGTTTGTCCATGAGTTGCTCTTTAGAACAAATTGTCCCCAAACTTTTAAGAATAAATTTTGAAAACAGAAGCTCAGAACTGATGACCTGACATATGTGAACTTGAATCTATTCCGGTAAACTCTTTAAGATGTCAGAATGTAGCAAAGCTTTAAATAAACGGCAAAAACATATATATATCACAAGGTTAAGCTGAGGACTTGGATGTTATAGTGATAATTGTTTTTCACGAGGAAGTGAACACACAACTGTTAGAAGATTTCATGTATGGGACCACTGAGGTCAATTGCATTGATCTCCACTACCATCTAAGCTGCATACTGTGTAGAAGTATGCTTATAAGTCTGCTCACAGAATCGAACTGGCTCTTTTACATCTCCAAGAAAAGGTGGTAAAGGCCAAAGATGATCTCAGAACTGCCTGAGGGTTCTACGACCTATACTGTTCTATGTCATACAGTAAGCTCTCTGTAAGTAAGCTGATCACACCAGTCTCTCTTTAGAAATATGTAGAGCAATTTGGTTTAGAAAAACAGCATTCACGCTTTGATTCTGGTGCCACAAGGAGAGAGAGTCCATGTGTCAAGCTGGGCATGTTGCGCCTAAACCCAACTCGTTGCGTTGAGTGGTCCCAAACTGCAAAGCTCATGTTCGTACCAAACTTTCAAGGATTGTGTCCCCCAGACCTGACCCTGAACTCCCCCCACTCCCGCAGTTAATGTCTGCAATCATTTCTCGTAGTGGTGTAGTGGTCGTGGGTATTAACTCTTTAAAACCGATATCGGCATCTGAATGGCTGTGGCTATGTGAGAGAACTATTTTGTGGAGAATCGGTGCTCACAGGAGACTTCTTCAGTAGCAATAACCAAAATAGAGCGGTGCACACAACCTCGATAATTAAAATGCAGTTGGTGACTGTGCCAGCAGTATTTTAACAATAGACCCAAGAGATTGGAGCCAACACCATTAGTGCCAGCATTTTATAATTTGTGTATGGCCGAACTTGGCCAAACCCAAATTTTATTGGGTCTACTCATTACTAGTGAGGAGAACACCAAAGGGTCACCTTAGACATTTGTTTCATGGTTGCGTATAGATATTAAGATTTTCTTGTAGACTTGATATTGGAAGTTCATTTTTTTTAGTTCTTAGAGAATATTTGGAGTTAGTTTTGCAACTTTGTACTTGTTAATAAAAAAAAGTTTGTTAAAAAATTTTGTGTAGAAGTTCTGAAACGACTCATCATTCCTTTCTCAATGTGGAAAAGCTATGACATGAAATAGTAGTCCATGTAGCCATAAAATTCCAGATTGTTGGCTATAAGAAGACATAGATTGACTTGTAGAGAGGAGGTGTGTGGAAAGGAAATTGATGTGTCTGTATAGGCTAAATGAGTGGCCAGTAGTGAAGAGCGGCCCCTTCAAAATTAACCCAGCAAACTTTAAACTCAATCAAGGGTGTTAACGATGGGGGGGGGGGGGGGGGTTGAGCCAAATCAGAAGTAGAGTTTGCATCTGCTCATCATTAGTGACCAGAATAGCCAGTTGCACAGGAAACAAAATGGCTGACTGTGATTGCAATTTCCTGTTGTCAGTTATGGAGGGAACATCAGCTCTGGGGGTCCACACTTCTCCCTTTAGTAAAAAAATATGAGGTGATTTAAACAGGAACTTTGCTAAGCACATTCATGAAGGTGCATATGTTCACCTTGAGTTAATTTCTTGCCTGTCATCGAGACATGCCAGAAGATGTCATAAGTGGAGGCCCATAAGCCGGAACGTTTCTGACTGCAATAATAAAGGGAAAATCCTCTTGTGATGCCAGCTTCCAGTCCGCTACCAGTGACATCTCTGACATATCATAATGACATGTCAAAAATATCTGATGGGGCTTCATTTAAGAATCCTAATGACTTACATTATGTCCAACGGGTCAATAAATCATCGACATTCAATATTTTTAGAATTAAAATTCCTGAGTGTTAAATTAATCTTAAAAGCGCATGCATCGTGATTAGGATTCTTTATATTAACTAACATTTGTCACAAATAATCTAATTATGTAATTTCATTATTTTCCTCAACATAAAATAAAACTTGAAATATAATTGCAGCCAAAAATCTGAACACTATGATATGGGGGAACTCATTAAAATTCACAGCACGTAGGGCTATATATAAATGTATTTCTTATGTTTCTGCTAGATCTCACTGGAAAAAAAAAATCCAAAGCTGGTCTGGCCGACGCTGGGCTGCGAGTCTCTGCTTAGGAAATTAATTCACTTAGATTGCATTTGCTCTCTGTATAAAAAGCAAATATGGAGTCATATGGAAATTTACATGTGGACAGAGACTTAGAAGGGTAGTTAGTATTTCATATGCGAATAACAAAATATCCATTTAAATGTATAAAAATATTGCAGTAAAATTGACTAAAATGAATAAAAAATGCTTAACGCCAAAAGAATGTCATATACCGCTATATAGAAAATATAGATAAAATAGAAATTCTCTCTTACTGTTCACTTTTCCTTTGATGCTACTCAGTAGTCAAATATAAAAGAAAAATGTTAAAATTAAAGGGGTTGTCTAGTAAGATAAAGTTATAATTAAAGGGGCTAGAAAGTAGGCGCTAAAATATCAAATGGTGACTTACTGTTCCCCATTCCTTTGCCTATTCACTACATTAGCTCTTATGTAGTTATAGAACTTACTAGATGAGTAGACCCTAACTTTAGGGTCAGTGTCCTCCATTTACCTAACCCAACATGTTGCTGATGGGCTGCATTGAGCAACCAATCAGGTAGCTTTTACACCCATAACAGCTAGGCATGAGTGTGATTGGGCAGGTGCATAGCTGGTGGACACCTGGCCAATCACAGTCATGCCTAGATGCTAGGGGCATAAAGCTGTAGGATGTCTGGGTTACGCGAAGCTGCCAAATGGACCTAAAGTTTGGGTTTGCTTATTTCAAGCTCCTACTTCCTGTTTTATCTCACTATCTGGGTTTTTCCTTGAACAACAGGAAACATTAGGAGAGGTTGTTCAGCCAATCACTACAGTGCTGTCTTACTCACCAGTGATTGGCTTAGCACCCTCTCGGAGCATCACCCTCTCTTAGCATTATCTGTGTTATTTGGACTAGTAGGAAGTGGAGAGAGTCGTAACTATTTTCAATTTTAGTAGACCCCTGAATAACCCCATATAATTTTGTTTAACTGTACAACCCCCTTTACCCCAACACAACATTTTTACTACACCCCAAACTTTGAGCTATCGTTCATAGAACTGGAAAACAGACATCTTATGGGCCCATACGGTTCCTTGACCTAGAGGGAAACCCTCTACTCTTCTCCTTAAAATTAAATTATATATATGGTTGTATCCCATTTGGATGAAGGAGTTACCCTAATATTTCGTCAGCGTTGGAAGACCATAAAATCTAAAGCCCATATACAGCCATACATGTTTAATGATGCTAAGTTTGGGTGATCCTTCAGGAAACACTCTGGAAAGGTTCTTAATAGATGGGTTAAGCTTGTTTTCTCTCCTGATGATGACCATCTGCCATTGTTGAGCTAAAGTAGTTGTTCAATGTTCAATTCCCAACAAATGATTCAGATAAGGTTTTGATCAGCTTTAGATTCAGAGGTATCAGTACACATGTATGGTATGGACACAAACTGAAGATTAGGCTCGGGCTCATCCACACGTTTTATTTTTTATTCCATGGGGAACACGTATCATAAGTCCGGCTTTGTCTTTATTTGTGGACGTTTCTTGGCTTTTCTGCTGGACAGATGTATCTTAGCGTTTTTTCCTTATTGATATATGCAGTGTTTGGTCTTGAAGTGAATTTTTTCAACAAAAGTCTCCAAAAGTCGCAATCAGTTCTAAGCTAATTTCTACGCCTGGTCAGGGGCGGCTGTAGATTGGCGCCAAAGTTTGCAACTTTTTAAGAAAGTTGCAACTTTCACATCTGTATTCAGGGGATAACTCAGAGAACACTGCAGAAAACTAGACAATGACGACAAGCGAGACTGCCTTAAGCGCAAAAAAAGTTGCAAATGAGAATAAGCATCATGAAGAGTCTCAAAAATGTTAGGAAATGGCAAGCCAAAAGTTTGTTACATGAAATAATATACTTATAATGATTCAGTATGGACCCATAAGTGAACCAAAAGTTATTGCGATTATTTCCACCTTTACACCACCTCCATGCCAAGTGAGCATAGAGGGGAATGAAAGGGGTATTTCCTGGCAGCAGGCCTGAAAATTTGCAGGTATGGTGTAGGGGTGGGGCTTACATCATTGGACTGATTCCAAGAGCTCTGTACATCAATATACATGGCAAGCAGTATCAGTACTGGGCAAAACGATTGGCGCAGGTGACTGCGCCCCGCCAATCAGAGATAGCCAAAGATCACTGTGGTGAATAGAGACATAAGGAGTCAGAAAGTAAAAATGTATAAAGTTAAAATGAGTAATTATGTAAAAACAAGCAAAATCGCAGATTACAGAAGGCTGAACGTGGAAATGAAAAGCACAGGAACACCACAACTCTCTGTGACATCACTGACTGTCACAGCCGCTATAAATACAGCGCCATTTCTGCCATTTCCTTACTGACTCCACATAGTGAAAGATGCTACTTGCGGGGAAAGAATAGCTTATAGGTGGAAGGATAGGAAGGAATAGTCTTGTGGCTGACTATGTAGTGGCCAGGGTGTAAGCCAGGGTATAAGCAGCAGGGTCAAGGGCTGCTGGAGCTGCTGGCCATGATTTTTGGGGTTTGTCCACCGGCTGCCTTTTGCTGGATTGTGTTCTCTTTCCATTATTCAAATCTGGCATCTCAATTTTTTTTCTGGTTGCTACAATTTTTAGGGGTCACAATATTTAGTTTAAAATATTCTGCATAATCTGCCAATTTCTGATTTTTCATGGTACTACAGCATATTGTGGTTCACCATGCTCCAAAATACAGTCCATACAGTTTCTAAGTGTTTCTGAAATACGGTATATTGGGGTTGACTTACTTATTCCCTCAGTTTTTGTGAAATGCAGTCCAATTTAATGGGGGTCTGCTTAACTATTGGCTACTGGGGGCTGCACGACTATTGGTTATTGTGGGCTGCATGACTGTTGGCTACTGGTGGCTGCATGACTTGGCTGTTGGGTGCTGCATGACTATTGACGACTGCATGACTATTGGTTATTGTGGGCTGCATAACTATTGGCTATTGGGGGCAAAATGACTATTGGCTACTGGGGGCTTCATGACTTGGCTATTGGGGGCTGCATGACTATTGGCTGTTGGGGGTTTGCATTTGTATTGGTTATTGGAGGCTGCATGACTATTGGTTATTGGGGGCCGCGTAACTATTGGCTACTGGGGGATGCATAACGATTGGCTATTGGAGGCTGCATGACTATTGGTTATTTGGGGCTGTATGACTATTGGTTATTTGGGGTTGTATGACTATTGGTTATTGGAGGCTGCATGACTATTGGTTATTGGAGACAGCATGACTATTAATTACTTTGGTCTCTGAGGACTAGGATCTCAATTTTTCATCAACAGTAATAGAAACACACATACTCTCTCCCATTGCTAAAAAATAGCGCTTTTAATGCGCACTTCAAGAAAAATAAATTTGGATTGAATTGAACTTTTACGAAAAATGTGGAAACCTGCCAAATCGAATTTTTAAATAAAAAAGGGGTTCATTTCTATCCATAAATAATAAAATATATAGAATATTATGCAAATAATTTCATTTTAATTAAACAAAAACAACCGCACACCCAAAGGTGAAACATCGCCATGGTCGACTCCCTTACATATACATATTATCTAAATGCATGTTATACATCATGGAATACAATTTTTGACGTTATATTTGTGATATTTAAAAAATTAACAGGTAATTCTTTACATAGAATGTCATAGTTAACTAGTCCGATGTATCATGGACAAAAAAAAAGGTTTTGTGGGAAGCCGGCGAAAAAAAATGGGGCTTAGGCTTTACAATGGATTCCAAAAATTTAGCATTTTCAGTTATTTTCTGCAAGATACATGAAAACTGTATTATGTGTATTCAAAGTAAATTGAATCTTGAGCTCACACTGATCATGTTACCAACCCTGCAGGGAGATTTCTTATGCAACGCGATATACATGACGTGTAATGAAGGAGAACTGCTTGAAGACAAACATACCAGGGATCGGTGGAGGACAATGACTCATCTTGCCTATGGCAAACCCCACCCCTAAGTAGCTTGCGTCTACAAAAAGCAGGATCTTCCAGATTGTGAACCTTTACAAATATTACAGAGAGCAGAGCGTGATCCCTGAACTCCGACTTCTCGGAAATTCTGTTTCCTCAAACAGTTTCATAGAAATTGGTAGAACTGGTTTTGCTATATGTACAGTAGTAATATTTATTATAGGTAATGATTAATAATTCTAGCTCGTTAGAGGAATAATGGGGCAAATTTACTTACCTGGTTCTGTCGCGATCCCCGATCTGGACGGTCCAACGAAGATGAAGTCCGAAACGATTCATGTAGCTCGTGCGCCCGATTTCCTGCATCCGTTGCTCACCCACCGAGGTCCGCCAGAGTTCACCTGCTTCTTCCCGGTGCTTGTAAGTGCATGTCTTCCAACATAATTTCCGTTGTTAAATCCCGCACGTTGTTCGAATCCGTTGGATTGTCCGACGGCCGCCCTCCGATTTGAAAGCCGTCGCCGATGCGCCAAAATCCGATTGCGTGCGCCAAAATCCCTTCTTGAATGCGGCACAACTCGGAAATCTTTGGAAAACCTGACGAAAATGCGCCCGTGGACCCTTAGTAAATGAGCCCGATATCTCAACTGTAGAGGATAAGCTGTTGTGTACTGTTTTCCAAAACAGACCCACCTTTTTATGGGTAACATAGGACCCCTTAAGTGGGTTTTCCCACAAAACAAGTTAGCCAACTTGTTTCATGGAAAAACCCCTTTAAAATGAACCTCATTGTGCCTCATTGCAGGGTACACTATGCCCACGTTTACAGAAATATTTTATTGTTCCATTGTATGTTAATGCACTTTTTTATATGAATATGTCCTTGAGATTAAGCAGGGCTACAAGTATCCATAGCAACAGACTACAAACCTGTGTAGTCTGATCCGGTAGTCAGACTCCCTTCAAATTGTCCCCTATGTCTCACATATATTTTGAAGTTCTTTTTGTTAAATGTTACCATGGTGATAGGTTTCCAAAGTAGCTGTAGACACAAAATGCTAGACATTTTTTATACACATCTGCTTTATTACAATATTTTAGAGTTTTCAGTAGCGACTCGTAAGTTAACTCTTTAGAATGGCATACTGCAACTATTCGATGCTTGCAGGGCTTGTGTATATAGAATGTTGGATACGTATGTCACATATCTCTTCATGCAGGCATTGCTTACACAATCCCTATGGAAGGCCGGCTCTTATTGTAGCATCAAAGGGGTTTAACAGGGCAACTGACATTCCCATCACAACCAGACTGTTGTCATGTCAATGGGAGGAGCAACAATGGCTTCAATTGTTCCCAATTTAGCAATCCAAGTAGTCCATGCAAAGACTATATGCATGCTGGATAAATAGTGATGAGGGGATCTGCAATATCCCCCACCGGGGCCTAGCCTTTTCTTGGGGCCTGGAGACAGCCTGGGCCCGCAGTACCTAAGTGGCTGGCGGTTGCGGCCTAAGCACGCTTGTGTCACGGTGCTTGGTATGGGGAACCGGAGGGCTGTCCTACAGCCTGGCACGTTTCCAGCAGGGTGGTGTTGGCAAGAAATGATGAGGGAGAGGCTGCTATAGCGGATCTCCCTGGGGCAACCCTTTGGGTGTCTAGAGTATGAGTCTCTGTGTGGTGGACAGGGTGCCCGTGATGATGGCAGCCGTAGTAGCAGGGACCAGACGGAGGCAGAGGTTGAACAAAAACAACTTACAGTTCTTTATTGGAACCGACAGGAACTTCAGCAACGTGCCTTTAACAGAGTGATGGAGTACTGAGATGCAGCTGGAGGAAGCCACAGGAGGTTGATCGCCAGCCTGGATGCAGAGGGCAGGCTGGGATGTAGCTGTGTCCTAATAGGAAGCTTCAGCTTGTCCTGGAGTGCTTCAGGTATCACCCTTGAAGGTAGGATGATACCCCTTTCCTCACTAACTCTAATCTATTAGCTCCACTCTTCAGAGGCAGGGGCTAGGCTCTTCCTGCTCTGGTATGGTATGCTGGCTGAATAGAGTCTGGACTGGGGTAACTTCTGATCTGAGCTAGGCTAAAACTAAACTCTTCTGATGTCCTGCAGACCCTCAGGTCTGACCAGGACTGGTCTCTTCTCCCTCCTGGGAGAGACTGCTCTCTAGAACATTCCTGGCCAGGGGTTTTGTAACTCCCCTGGTCAAGTGGTGGCTGCTCCTCCAATTACATCTCAGCTTACATTAGACAGAATGCAATACAAGTGATTGGATGACAGATCTTGAATCATACAAAACACTTAACTCCTGCTTTGCCAGGCAGGAGCTACCACTGCAATGTCCCCTGTGTGATGTGATGACATGCTGTGGGACGTATTCGCAAGCACTCCTTCGCCATTGCATCGGCGAGGTTGTTGCAGATCTGTTGAGGTTCAGGTTCACTGAGTTCGGAACCCAAAACCGAACAACAGCTGGTGACACCTGTGAGCAGTGCTGGCACCGATCGAGGGTGTTAAGCCTTTAAATGCCAGCAGCTTTTCCAGTGGCTTTAAATGGTAGACATCCGCTCACCACTATTACACACCTGGTTTACCCTTGTCCCTTAAGGCGTTAAACCCTTTAAATGCCGGCAGCGCATATGTGCAGCCGTTTTTCAGTAACTCCATAAGGGAATGATGATCCTGAGGAAAGTGCCACAGGTGGCTATGCTGTGGGGCATTTAGAGGGTTAATACCTTCGATCAACAATTTAAATGCTGCCCTCTTCCCACCCACCATTATTCGGCCCACTCAATTTATAGACAAATCTTTAAACAGCACCCACACCCTGATCCAAAAATGATCAGACTGACACTGATCACAGACTGACACTGTCTCACACTAGTAGTCAGTCAGTGACACAGACATTAGTGACACCTTGTACCTTATTGGTGACAAACAGTTCCATCAGGAAGAGAGCTTCAATACCATTTCTTGTGGCCATGGTTTATCACTGTTGCATTCATCGTCAGATGTCATCAACTCTGTGCAGCACATTTCCACACTGTGCCCATAAAAATACCGAAGTCACCTGGATAATACAGTGCTTACATACAGGAACCCCTAATTATTATTATTATATTTGCATTGTATTTTGAAACTCAGTACAAACACACAAGGCAAAACACATCGCCAAATGCATATGTGTAAGTTTTTTATATAATTAACTACATGGGTTTTATCTTTTAACATTATTAATAAAGATTATCAATATAAAACACATTTATCTACTTATATAACAAGTATGCATTTGATGATGTGTTTCTATCAATGCATTCCAAAACACAATGGAAATGTGAACACAGCCTTTATAGTGTATATACAGTGTCCCACACAGTCTATATACAGCCCCCACAATGTTTATATAGAGCCTCCACACAATCTATATACAGTACTCACACAGTTTATATACAGCCTCCACACAGTTTATATGCAGCCTCCACACAGTTTATATGCAGCCTCCACACAGTCTATATACAGCTTCCACACAATTTGTATACAGCCTCCACACAATCTATATACAGCACCCACACAATTTATATACAGCCCCCCCACACATACACTATATACAACCCCCACACAGTTTACATACAGCCACCCTCAGTTTACATAAAGCTCCCCCCATAAACAGGCTAAACACAGCCACCCCCACACACAAACTTTATACAGCCCCCCACACACAGACTAATACTTACCTCCCGGTTTCCACACCGCTGCAGTCTCCCCTCTTCTCCCGACTCTTCTGCTGACTCGCATCTCTGTGCATGGCACATGTCTGGGTCATACAGAGGGGCGCAGGGTCTGTTTTGCACTATTCTGCACATCAATTGCATCTATGAGACACAGATGCCATTGGTACCTCACACTTGCTAGCGGCAGGTCCGTACTTGTGGTGGGTGATTCTGCTGTCTCCCCCAGTGCTTGCTCATCTGCCGCCTGATGCTGGATCTTCATCCAGACTCATGGCAGATGCAGCCCGGGTAAGACCTGAATCGGTTGATTACTTGTTTGACCTTTCGCTTATTGCTTCAATGCATTCCTCTAATCCTCTGTGTATGACCCCTAGCTTGTTTCTGATCCTGTACTGCCTGCCTTGACCCTCTGCCCAGTTACAGACTTTGTCTGTTTCCTCCCATGACTATGGCCTGTTCTGTACCATTTTGTTGCTTGATCGATCTGTGTTATATACTGTTGTCTCTATGACTTGGGGGAGCTGCTATCCACAACTGAACCACCACAAGAGGTAGCAGCGCTTGGATGTCCATTCAGCAAAGGCCAGATCCTTAAACAAGAAAGGGTTAAAACCAGCGAGATTCAGTCATAATGCTCTAAGTGGTGGCCCAAAGTTAAGCCATTTGGATAGCACAGTGGCCAATAATCATACACTTATCCCATATGCTGAGGTATCCCCTATCCAACATTACCAGAACTGGTGGAAGGGGTCGGCGATGTCAAAAGTTTCCAGTTTCCTGTTGACCTGTCCACTGACATCTGACCCTTTGAATGGATTTGGCTTTGATTTTGTAGAAAAAAAACATCCCTCTTTGTGTTCTCCTTTAAATCTAAATGAAGCCAGAAGACATTTTCAAATAATGAAGGAAACAAAAATGAATGATGAGTAAAACAGAAGCGTTAACACTTCATACCGAGCCATGAAGATACAGTATGTTCCGTTATCTCGTGTTGTGTTCTGGCTTCCAGCATCAGATTGATTTCATTGCATCGCTGAGCAGGCTCTAACCTCGATGACTGTTTCGACTCTTCCCAAAATGGAGAAATAATAAAGTAAAATAAAGCTTAGATTACTCCTTGTCAAACTAATATCTATAAGACATATATTGCTTCTGGCTTTTTACATAATTTCAAAATTTATACAAGTTCTGATTTTTCTTTTGAAACTTTTATTAGTTATTTATATATTTCTATGCAGCACTTTGGACCATGTGCAGCCTGGGTGTCTCTGCGAGACTAAAGAAGGTGCTCAACTGTCTAATGACATGTGATATCCTGTGCTTACAGTGTGTTTACCCATATGTTGTTGTGCTTCTTATCTAAGTCCACTGTACTCCCTACTAGTTTTTTACAGGGTGCCATGACAGTTGAAGGCCTAACATAGTCTCCCAGGTCTGCCGTTGCCATTGATCCCAGCATTGGATTGGCCCACAAGAAAAGTGAACCTAGACTCTAAGGCTTCATTCACACACATGTATGGGGCCGACATATATACGGCCAATCTACGTCCCCCATACACTTCTATGGGCTCACGACCCTGTACGGGAGCAGTGAGGCATCGTAACGCTCCATAGCCCGTAGAAAGATAGGACATGTCCTATCTTTCTACGTGATACGGCGCCATGCGCTGTATATTCCTATGGAGAGGGGGGGGTGAGCTGCGCTCATCCCCTGCTCCTCTCCGCAGTGCCAATGTATGCCCGCTGTACCACGGTATGGCGGGCATACATCGTCTGAATGTAGTAATGAGTCCTAGAAGTCCAGTAAAAAAACAAAAAAGTAAGACCCTTCTATGGTCTACTTCCTAAGTGCTAATGGAGAGTGTTTCCAAAAACTATTTTATCTGCTGGGCCCAGAAACCCAACCCTGAGTCTAAGAAGTCTTTAGGTAAATGCATGTCCAAATGAATTCCCATAATGGGACATAAAACTATCTAATTAAAATTATTTTTTAAAAAACAGCCAAAATGATTTCATTTAATGAAAATATATACAAAAACAAAAGGACAGTTAAAACAGTAAGGGGGAGATTTATTGGAAGTGTCTTAGAGCAAATCTGTTCTAGTGGCTCATGGCAACCAATCAGAACTCAGCTTTTATTTTATAAACTGCTGTTGGAAAATGGAAGCTGGGCTCTAATTGGTTGCCATGATCAACCAGAACAGTTTTGCTCTCAGACACGTCTCATAAATCTCATCCATAGTATGAGCTTTGTCAAAAATGTTGTGCCCTAAAATAGATAAAATAAGGAGTCAACCATAAGCCTATTGGCAGGATAGTCCATCAATGTCAATGTCTGATCGGTGGGGGATCGACAAGCAGCCCAACAGGTCAACAGATAAGGAGTTTGATCCGGCTAAAACTTAGGGCATGTAGCCATATGGAGTTGGCTCCTTGCTCTGTGCAGTAGCCAAAAGTAACAACTACATCCCAGGCTCTAACAAGCAGATAGGTGATCAGTGTTAATTTCTAAACAACCCCTTTAAGCAGGTTTTCACTAAGTCATATCCTTTTCAGTAAGTACACACTAATATATTATGATCGACAAATCAAAATGTCCCTTTGAGGCTTCCATAGGACTCTTTGAAATATTGGGGCAAATTTACTAAGGCCCTCGCACTGGTTTTCTGTCGGACTTTGCACATTCTTTTAGGGGCAAACGGCTTGCACAGGTATTTCAGAAGTGTCTGCACCACAATTGTGTCGCACACATCTATTTTGTGGTGTTGTTCCGGTGCTCAGTCGGACCGTGTGCCAGATTTAACATACAGTATCCGAAAGATTGTGTTGCATGCCTCATGTTAAAGGTGCACCAAAAAAAAAGTTGTGCACTCTCTCAGGGCAGTGCAGGGGGCACCAGATTCATGAAGAACCAGCACCGGAAATCCTGAATCTGGCGCCCCCTGCACTATACACTGACAAACTGCACATAGTACAGACTTTAATGTTCTTAGTAAATGTGCCCCATTGTGTCCTGATACAAAAAAAACAATCCTTATCAACACTTTTTTCTTCAAGGATTTACCCCCCACCCCTTCCCCCTTGAGAAGTTTCCAGGAGCCCCCTGCGATATTCTAAGAAGCAGAGTGTAGAACTATTTTGGTTCTTCCATGTATTCATTACCCAGAGGGCCTTGACTATATAATACCGGCAAATAGTATATTCACAAATGGCTTTATTCATAAAACATAGAAATTCAGCGGCATCCATCAGACTCTATATGTATCATCGGAGGATAACTTTTATTTTCCTACGGTGAACAGCTGTGGCTTCATATTAATGAAATATGAGCGGAGCGCTTTGAGTTTGTTTATTGCCGAGGCGTTCGGGTGGCTGCTTAATTGGAACCTGTATTGTGGTAGGAAAATATTCAATTAACATGATATCACCATGGTCCTTTCTCATAGAGGAGGTAATTTCACCTGTTACAATGAATCTGTCAGCGATGCTTTGTGGGGAGCAGAGTACTTCATCTATAGAACGTATAGTTACATAGCTCTCCCATACTCCTTCATATGGAAATGATTTGCTCTTTAGCACTAAGCTCTTTATATGTTAAGTTGATCAATTATATTTCCAATAAAGGGATTCAGGACTTGATGTACATTGGGAAGAATGGCTCTTCAGCAAAATTCCTCCTACTAAGAAGAATTTTAATAACCTTGTTGGTTCATATATAACGTAAAATCGAGAGGCAGGAGCTAAATGATCTGTTCCGGTGAAAAAGTGGTCCAATCAACCTCATGGTAGGAAGAGGGGTTTGTATCCAATGCAATCTATATCAATACAGTAGTCAATGGGGTATCAATGGGTTATTCCTGGCCAAACATTACTGATGACTTACTGTATTTGTAAGGTGAGTGATCAAATTGTTGGGGGTCCAACATCAAGCACACCAACTGATCAATGAAGAAAAGAACTGGACTAAAGAGCTCTGTTATCTGAGTAGTGGCTGAACTGAGTCACTGAAACTCAGTTATCATTCAAATGATTGGGAGCTGACATGCAGTAACCTGGTCCAGCCACTATGAGGACAATGGAGCCTTCTGCTTTCTTCTTGTCAGATTGAAAACTCCTTAGTAAGCGTCCCTCATCCACGTTGGATATTTACCGCCAGACGGCTTGCACTCCACCATTAACATAAATATCTATCTACATCTGTAGCAGCGGTAGTCCATGCTGGCTGCCATGTTACCTACTGTAGCCTCTGTCCTATTGCTGTTCCTGCTTCTTCCCGTGCTACTCTGATGTCACTTTATGGGATCTAAGGTGCAGATGCTTGTCTGTTTCTTAAATTAAAATGAAATTTACCATCACCAGGGACCATGGCTTAATCTTCTTAATTTTGTTATAAATGGTCTCCTTCTTTCTAAAATCAACTTTTATAACTATTCAAATTATCTGATAGGCTTCTGGTGGGTGTTTCCAGAGCCCCTCAGTGCTATAGCTTTACAGGCTGTTACACAGATTATTTAACTCATATTCAAACGGCCACATACAGGATCGAGAAAGGGGGAAGTCCTCCGAAACGCTGTCTCCACGCCAGAAGACTACTCCGCTCTACAGAAAGGACGCTTAAAGTTATTAGCCACAAAATGGACTGAGATAAGTCTTGGAGTGCTAATTGTTTATGACATTTGGATCATGGCGATAAAATGTTGATGTTTTCTGCGTTTTACAAAGTTTTGAAGTAAACAAAATTTTTTAACGGGTTTTAAAACATCGCTGAGTTGATTGTATGACAAAAAGGAAAAAACGGGAGTTAAAAGGAAGTTCCTCAGAGCTGATGGGTTTTGACAAGGCTCCCTGTCCCTTCTGGCTTATTAGCATAATTTTAAAAGTTGATATTAGAAGGAAGGAGGCCATGAATAGCAAATATAAGAAGATTACCACAGTCACGGTGCCTGGATCTATGAGTAATGTCCCTGGTTTATCATGATGGATTTTGATGGAAGATTTCCTTTAAAAGGTGATAGTGCACACATCAAACCTATCGCCCACCACCTGGTGCACACCATTGGTGATAAACATTCTCCTGAGAAGGAGGTGCCTGAGCACTGTGCTTCTTGAGTTCCTAACAAAGATGTCTATACTCCTTCTGCTTTTGTGTTTGACCCTGGCTTTATATCCTAGGCTGGTCACGGCCTGTATCTGACCTAGTCCTATGCCATGTTACCTAGAATCTGATGGATTGCTGCCTGCTCAGGAATCCAGACAGTCTGTGACTATGCCTTGCTGGACCCATCATGCTTTGCTCCCGTGTCTCATGACCCAACTGGGCAAGCAGTAAGCCATACCAGTATCAACCCCAGAGGTAATGGCCTTGTTAGCCCTACGCATAGAAGTTCAGATCCCTGTTAAGAGTGAAAACCAGTAGGGTTTAGGGATAATCCCTGTAGGCCTCATGCTCATGCCCAGGGCATTGTTTTCCACAGCCTAGTACATGTGCCGACTGTCTGAGCTGCAAATTATAGAGCAGAACTTGTTTCTGGCCAAGTTTGCGTCTCGGGCTGTCTATACCTAGTGTCATTGGTATGTGAGGAGACCTCACAAGCCTAAAACACACAGACCACAAACAATTTGCTAGGGCTCCTTGTTCGCAGCCCAGGAACACATAGGGGATCATTTACTAAGGGCCCGAATCGCGTTTTTACGGTGGGTTACCCAAATTTTTTCATTTTCCGCCGATTTTCCATGAATTGCCCCCGGTTTTTGGCGCACGCGATCGGATTGTGGCGCATCTGCGCCAGCATGCACGCGACAGAAATCGGGGGCGTGGCCGAACGAAAACCCGACGGATTCGGAAAAAACGCTGCATTTTAAAAAAAAAGTGTCACTGGACACACGCTTACCTTAACCCAGCAATGGATCGTGATCTCCGGCGGGCCTCGGCGGACTTCAGCGCAGCAGTGACACCTGGTGGACGTCGGAGTAACTGCCTTAGTGAATCGCCGGAAGACCCGAATCCACCACAGAGAACGCGCCGCTGGATCGCGAATGGACCGGGTAAGTAAATCTGCCCCATAGCGTTCTGGTTTGTGAGGCCTTTGGGGGATGATAGCACAGTGGGACACATTAACTAAGGGCCATGCACCAGTTTTCTGTCAGACTTTGCACATTCTTTTAGGTGTAAACTGCTTGCACAGGTATTTAAGAAGGCTGTACTATTCTTCATGTGACACAAATTAGGGATCGTTCCGGTTTTCAGTGGAACCGTACGCCAGATTTATCATGCAAAGTCTGACAGAATTGTGTTTTACGCCCCATGTTAAAAGTGCACCTAAAAAAGGAGGCACTCTGCATATGAGGCATATCTCATATCCGTCTATCTATCTCCTATCTCTATTTATCTATCTATCTATTATCTCTTTGTCTATCTTGCCTCCACACTAAAACCCACTTCTTCCAGCACAACATGTAAAACATATAACAATAATTGGTGTAAGTAGAGCCAGCGTGGGGTTGAATACTTCATCATTTATTCTGTTTGATAAGAAATCTAAAGAATCTTAAAAGTCTAACTTGTGTAAGATACGTTTTTTCTGTCCTTAAATTTATGAAACAGCGACTTGTTAGGTTGAAAGATGAAGCTGTCAGCAGATTATTCATTAAGACCATGAACATTTTATTCCTAGCTTGTTTTTTTTAGCAAACTTGTTACTAAAACTTTGAGAAAAAAAAAATGGAAAAATCAATTTGTTTCAAGAAACAGAGAATAAATGATATGCTGAAAAAAAAACAGCAGGAAAAGCTGGAAACTGTGTAAGTAAAATATAAGAAAATGGAAATTTTTTTTATAAATATGGCATATGGCAGCTGTACTGTCTGTGACTTCCTTCTCTTTATAATAGACTAAAGAGCCAGGAGTTTACTTAAGAGGTGACAGTAGCCTGACATCTGTCCTCTGCCTGAAGGCTCCACCTATGGGGACAGGTGAGCTCCCTATAATGAGTGCTAATAATTTATATTGTAAGATAATTGGTTCCCACATTACGTAGGCAAACACCCCCAATATATTGCGACCTTCCTTGGTTACACTAAGACATTAGATCAATCACTTTGTTGTTGGACTGGAAACACAGGGGCAATGATTGGGAACTACCATTTGTAAGAACAAGTCCAAGGTCTACTTTAAAGGGAACCTGTCATCAGCAATTGGCCTAGTAAACCACTACCAGAATACTGTCAATTAGCATAACGCCATCTAGTTTTTGTTTCTTTCATTGCCCAGTGTTGTGTCATCATCCAGAACGTCTACTTTGAAGTGAGCTGTAAATTGGTTGTATAAAGTCATGGGGGAGGAGAATCCAGCACTGAAGTCAAGGTGGGGAGCTCTGAACGCCTCCTTCTCTGTCATAGAAATCGCAGATATCTCTGGATGCAGTACCATCAATTACAGTGAAGGGAGCTTTCTGAGGAAGAGAGGGCTTGACTTGAGTGTTAAAATCTCCACCTCCTTGACTTTATAAAACCAATTTACATCTCACTTCAAAGTTGATTTTCTGGATGATACCACCACACTGGATAATGAAAGAAACATGATTTGGGAGGTGTCCAGCTGCTTGACAACATACTGGTAGCAGTTTATTAGGTTTGTTTCTGCTGACAGGTTTCCTATAAGGAAATCTACCACTATTTTTACACTAAAATTAAGCTAAACGTACTCAACATCCTGGTCCTGTTCATGTGACATGCCGTCTCTTGGAAAAAAAGACTCATAAATAGCAGCCCTGTGCTCAGGGACAGGATGTTCGTCGCTCCAGGCTGCTAATTATTCATGCCTCCTGTGTGACATCACCTCCCTTTCACTCTCTATCACAAAAGAGGCGTGAATTCACACCTCTCAACCAACATGGGTGTCAAGAGGTGTAATCCCGATCCCAGCAAGTCAAGCTTGAAGACCACCGCAGGGATCAAGATGAAGAGAATGATAGGTGAGTATGTTTAGCTTAATTTCAGTATATATTAGTGGTAGATTTCCTTTAAGAGAGGCTGAGAGTGCAGGGTGTTGCCAAAATGATGTCTGTAACTTCATGACATTAAGGATAATGGTAAATAAAATGATAAAGAATATTTGTCACTTCCATTTGCCATTTCCCTCTTCCAAATGGACAAAATTATTATTGGCTTTCATTAAAAGAAAACCTACCATCAAGAATATACCTATTAAAGTAAATCCAATGGTAGGTTGCTACTAAAACCCTAAATTATTTTTCTCTAATCCTATAACACTTACTAATCTGATTTTAACAATATGCTAGTTATAAGCAGAGGCTACGGGGGCATGGAGTAGCCTCTCCTGGCTCTGGGAGCAAAGGTTACTCCACACCCCAGTAGCTCCTGCCAATAATAAGCATAATAGTTAGATAAAGTTTACATCAAGTTATGAAGTGTTATATGATTAGGGAAAGATAGTTTAGAGCTTATGGTTTAAGTAGGAACCTACTATTAGATCTGCCTTAATAGTTAGATTTCTGATGGTAAGTTTCCTTTAAAGGGGTTTTCCTATGAAAAAAACTTCTCAAATTTTAATTTTCCTCTTGTAGAGTAAGTCTCTACACACTGCTGCTTGTCCTCAGGAAGTGCCTGTGTCTGAGCTGATGCCTGGGGAGGAGGCTGATAGCACAGCAGTGTGCAGATAGGAGAAGCTATTCATGATAATAATCTGACCATTGTCAGAAGATTTACAGTCATATCTAGCAGCAACCAAACTTGTAAACACCAGGACTGATAGAGATAGGTTGGACTTATATTTATGAAATGCTGCATTTTTGTTAATAACAGTGAATTAGAGTATATTTAAGAATCTTGTTTTTGTGGGAATACCCCTTTAATGTCAATCTAGACCCGGTACAGTGAGAACTAATGACTCAAATATTAAATCAAACACTTCTTAAAATCTACAACAGAACATCATAGGTTAAAATGTCCTGCATACTACATTTATAGCATAAAACAAATTCCATAAATATTTCATTATTGGGAATCCATCTACTTAGACTCTGACATTGACTCAAATGAAGGTGCCCTTAAAATCCTGTCAGATACAATTGTCTTCACTCAGGACATTCAAGGTTGGCCCATAAATTTAATGGACACTCTTATTTGGTTATAATAACCCCTGAACTACCATTGATGATGTATCAAGTGAGAACCACCCTTAGTTCATTACAGAAGATGCACAATGGACTCCTGAAGGTGCATTTTGAAGGTTATTTAATGGTTGATAAACCAAGGTCAGGAGGAGTAACAGGTCTTTTAGGGTATGAAGAGGCTTAAAGGGGTTGGCCACACTTTTACATACATTTCCCATGTGCTTTTACTGCCTTAATTATAATCCATGAATATTCATCAAGTGATTCAGCAGTCCTGATATTTACTTTAGTGCTGTCTGTAAACTCTCTGTGGAACTTTGTTTACATGTCTGAGCACTGATGAATAGGAGGAGCTGCAGCAGGAAATTATGGCTAATCATGCTCCTTTCCCCTCTCACTGTGTTTGTCAGTGAGGGTGGACTGTAAGAGAAAGTGGCACAGTGGGTAACAAAATTGGGACAGGCTGGACGCTTGAGAGACAGGACAGGAGCAAATTCAACAACAACCCCTTTAAAGTCAGCTCTGTCTGCACATGGGAGTCTTTTCCTTCTAGAAGAGAATTACTGATTTTACTCAATCCCAATTCATGTCACGAAGCTTCTCGAATGTCTTGCATTGACTTCAAGGGAGCTACCTTCCAAAATCCAGCACTGTTTCAGGTTGTGCAACACAAGTCTTCTCCGACATAAGAACCAAAGTCAAATAAACATCAGCTCGTATTATTATTACATCTGATAAAGAAGCGATTCATGTGTTATGTGTTATGCAGACCACATAAAGAAAGATTACAAAACAAAAAGGATTTTGTAAGAAATATAGTCACAACAAACATAAGCAAAACTATAAACTCTTCAACATGGATAAGCACATTCCTTTAAGAGAAAATAAACCCTATGACAAGAAGATGCTCTGTAGATTTCTAGTATCTCACAGATTTCACGGTCAAATACTGGGCCGAAGAATATTTATATGTGATCTAGGGTCCCCTACAAAATTCTTGTAATAGGACCTTCCACTATAGACCTACATGCAAATATTTCTTGATATCCTTTCTCAAATTCCAAAAACTTACCAATAACTTTCTTTTTAATCAATGCCTTGGCTTTTTGGTGTACCTTCTCCAGCTCCAGGGTCTCCTTTTTATGGACTGGTGTCCAGAACTGAGTGACACATTCCAGGTAAGGTTGAATCAATGCCTTGTAAAGTGGTAATATTACATCCCGAAAAGTCCAGACCACTTTTGTTATTTGACAAGATCCTGCTGGCTTAAGAGGAAACTGATTGACATTGCATCCTGTTATTTAATTGTAATGAGCAGCTGGTTGTGAACCCACTGTGCTATCCCACCGGTTTGACTTTGGGCTGCACACTATGGGCATTATCCTTGGACCTCTTTAGTATTCACCCTTTAACCCCTGTAATGGATTTAGACTTTTCTGCAGATTTCTGCAGAGATTACAAGGCCACTACCTATTGTGATTGTCCCAGTATAGATAGCAGCTGGCCCAGTGGGCACAGAGACATCAGTATACGATACCAAGGGGTCAGGCAAGCGAATGGTCAAGGTCAGTCCAAAATCGAGGCAAGTGGCATACTAGCAGAGTCAGGCACACAAGGAATGTGACACTTTTAGGTCCTGGATATTTCTCTGTGTGGTGGATCTTGAAACACTGACTCCAGCAGCAGTCCACACATTGTAATCCTACCCAAATTCCCACAAATTCTTGAATGGACTTTACTTATCACTATCAAGGCTGGGGTTATTTGGGTTGCTTATGTGACTTTTTTTTGCCTCAATTTTTCCTTCCACCCTACTTCCCATTAATATGCTTTGATACAGCACCCTGGTGAACAGCCAGCTTCTTTAGCAATGACCTTTTATGGCTTACCCTCCTTGTGGAGTGTTACATTGACTTCCTTCTGGACATCTGCCAAGTCAGCAGTCTCTTCCACCATTGTGTTGTCTACTGAATTAGAATAAGGGATCTTTTAAAAGGCTTAGGAAGCCTTTGCAGGTGTGTTCGGTTAATTATTCTAATTTTATGACTGTGAGCCATTATCATCAAGATTGATATAAATAAATACTTGAAAAAGTTTAATCTGTTTGTAATGACTATATAGTATATGAGTTTCAATTTTTCCCTTTCACAAGTGACCCAGTAAGCAGGGCAACCATCGGACTTTAAACAATCCCATGGCCAGTAAGCGGGTGAGTAAATATTAAATAAGCTGCTGTATTTTTTAGAACATCACCACATTTGTCGTATGTTGTACATGGACATCAGGTTAAAACAACTCCCTCGCAACAGTCGTGGTATCTCCATTTCTCCATACCACATTTAAAATAGTCCAGGGGTTAACCATATAGGTTAAATGATGATGATGATTCTTCTTTTTCACCCAGTAACTATATATTGTCCATGACTTATAACCCAAAACACTTACGATTTAGGACATACAACATTTTGAGGCTCTACCCCCTTTCTCAAGGCTTACTCTGTTACTTACTGATAAAATCCCCTTATCTACTGGCACCTTGAGAACCCAATATCAGACCAGGTCCCCTCCACATCAGAGTTTATTTCACCTCTTTGTATCTCCAGGTCTTCCTATAATATAGAGGGGGGTGTACCTCGAAAGTCCATAAGAAGTCACGCTTCTTTCCTGGGCTATCAACACTACAGTTGCCAAAGGATTTGTTCATGACGAAAGGCACATGAAGAGCAAAGTCAATGGAACTCTGTAATTTCATAATTACCAGATGATCTTATAGGTATAGGGGAAAACTCACCCCCAATAAAAATTTTTTGAGGAAGGATTGACACTGGAAGGATAGACCACTAGATGAGCCATGTGAATGGGGGAAATAAGATGGAGGTCTAGCTATTTGGCTAACAAAGGTTTATTTTATGGCCAAAAGGGGTAGTCTTACAGGGGTACTCTAGGATAATTTTGACAACCTAGACAACCTAACTTTAGGATAGAGAATTGTTGTCTGACACCTGAAGTCTAACTAAAGTTAGTCCTGCACACAGTCCTTCCTGAATTGCTTTCAAGATGGGCTGATGCCAAAGGTGGACAATACAGGGCAACTTTTGGTCCAACCTTTTGGCAATCGTTGGGGGTTCCAGCAGTTGGCACAGAGATGGGACTAAAAAGTTTAGTTAAAAGGTTAGGTTAGCAAACCAATAGACCAATGTGTCACCAACTTAGCTCACCAAATTATTCTGCCACAGGTAAGTAAAGTAAAGAAGCATAGAAGTCCCTATCATTTCATATTATTAATAGGGTTTTCAAGGCCTCATACAATGTTTACACTGCTGACCGATTCTACTGTATACTCACATGAATGAGAGCTGAGTTGTCACACCCCAGCACCACCATTACACATTGGACAACACCTCCTGTTGGACCACCAATCCTGAATATAGATCGTTATTATGAAACCTTGACGGAGACGCTGAGATCGTTATATTTTAACGATATTAAAATGCATGAAAATTCTAATTAATATACTATATAAGGGCTAAAATAAGCCACTTGGGGGAAAATAATTTCTTTTTGTTATTTTCACTTGTTTGAGATTTTTACGGCTTATTTTTCCCTCCTGTTTTTGATAATACCTTCATCTCGAGAACATGATACCGTTTTTTTCTTGTTAATAAATAAACGCCTCCAGGTATTTTTCAGGTTTGGATTCTAAACTTTTTCACCGACTCAGAGGTGATATTTCCAAAAACAAACACGTCCTGGGAGTATAATTGCAGATCAATTTAAGATCAGGTTGTACGGAAATGAAATTGCTTTTCATTTTAATAAGTGTGATATTATTATATTAGAACATCCTGCACCGAAGATTGTAAGAAAATCAAATGGGCATCGGGAAGGCGGTGGCGGCTCGGAGGACGTGAAAGACAGTCAGGAACACAAACAGAAGGCTGCGAGAGCATACAGCGATCTCATGATCTGTGCCATCTGCATTATCATAGTGTTAATCTTATGACAGACACAGTCCCACTATGTTTTCACCAAAACAAACAGATGCACGGCTCCGATGTGAAATCTTCTACTCTGTGTATTATATTCAGTCATTTCATAATAATTATATAGTGCAATCAGGGGCATAACTACAGCTAACTGCAGCTGCTATGGGGCTTGCAGTGTCAGGGGGCTCCCGCATCTGTATTATTGGGTGTGTATATGCTGTATGTGTGTGTTGTGTATAAGCTGGTTGCATGTGTATATGCTGTATGTGTGTTTGTGTGTTGTGTATATACTGGTTGCATGTGTATATGTTGTATCTGTGTGTGTGTGTGTTGTGTATATACTGGTTGTTTGTGTATATGCTGTATCTGTGTGTGTGTGTTGTGTATATACTGGGTGTGTGTGTATATGCTGTATGTGTGTTTGTGTGTTGTGTATATACTGGGTGTGTGTGTATATGCTGTATCTGTGTGTGTGTGTTGTGTATATACTGGTTGTGTGTGTATATGTTGTATCTGTGTGTGTGTGTTGTGTATATACTTGGTGTGTGTGTATATGCTGTATCTGTGTGTGTGTGTTGTGTATATACTGGTTGTGTGTGTATATGCTGTATGTGTGTTTATGTGCTGTGTATATACTGGTTGTGTGTGTATATGCTGTATAGCAGGACAGCTTAGCCAGAGCGAGTGCCTCAAACCAGCTGTGCTCAACACCACAGATGCTCATAATGAGGCCAGTTTCATTACTACCTTTTCCAATAATGCTAGTCAGATTAAGGATATACTGAGGAAACATTGGAATGTTCTTTTACATGATCCTTTTCTTAAAGGCTCCATCACACAGAACCCCAAAATAACTTATAAAAGACCTCGTACACTGAAGAATATGTTGGCCCCTAGCCGTCTACGCATGAATCAAAAGGTTACACCTTCCCCAGTTTCTTCCTTTTTTCCTCGTATACTGGGTAGTTACAAGTGCGGGCGCAACAAATGTAAATGTTGTGAAACCATTTGTCACCGATCTCCCAGATTTTGCTCTAATGTAACCGGCGAGAGTTTTTCCATTAATAGTTTCCTCAACTGCAGCTCAGACTACGTAATTTATTTGCTTGAATGTACATGCAAATTTCAATATATAGGTCGTACGATACAGCCACTCAGAGAGCGCCTAAACAAACACAGATCAAATATCACCAATGGTTTCCTGCTGCATAGTGTGTCGCGACATGCTGCAGTTCATCACAACCGCAATTACAAAGAGTTTAATATCAAACCAATTGAACACATCCCTAGCTCCACACCACAACGTCACAACCAACTCAAACAGCGTGAAATGTTTTGGATCTACAAGCTTCAAACCCTGGTACCATCAGGTCTCAATGAAAGTTTGGAAAATGTCTTCTAACCCTATATATATTGTTCAAGTTGTATTTAAGTTGGATCCACAATTTCATTTACTCCCTATACTCAAAGTATACTCTCTCTTGTATTAACTCTGTGAATCTATATTTAAACCATGTACCATGTATGTATATTATTTTATTATTAATATTATTTTTTAAGGTATTTTTTAAGGCATATTTTGTATATAGCCTTTTATGGTGTACATTCCGTGATATATTTATTAATTTTACTTCCATCTAGTAAGTTATTTACTTTCTCACATCTTTCTTACATTTATCCTTTTACTAACCTAAGTATTTTATTTATGTATCCTCCTATCCTTGTGTATATCCTAATTGTATCACTGCATGTGTCCCAATCATCCTAATAAAGAAGGGATATTGAAAAAAAAAAAAAAAAAAAAATCCTCCTCATATAAGGCAGAGGGCAGACAGCTGGCGGCCCATTCTTTCTATCTTCCAGGCAGCACACTACAGCCACCTAGCTGGACCGTGAGTATATCTCTACATTTGCCTGAATCCTTGCCCCTTCTCTCTCCTAATACGTTGTGTATGAGTATATCTCTGTTTTTTGTTTTTTCCCCCCTGTTTATCTCAACTCCTAGCCAGTTCCTTACTTCTAGATACATACTTCACTACAGATTATCTATATACTTCCTTTGTATCAGTTCCCATACTCAATCATGTAGCGATCCATTCATTCTGTTTTGTGGCTTAGTTTTACTCCTTCATTACATTCCTATTTACCTAAGTCTACCTAGTTTATCTATTATTTATTTATTTATTTATTTATTTCATAATTTTTAATATTTTCAAAATGTATTATTTTGAGAGTTATAGAGTATTTGAGACAGTAATTTTATCATACACTAATTTTGTTTACATCTATATGTGATGCTACTCAATGTATTTGCTTATTCCTTATATTGCATTATTCTTGCTTTCAAACTATTCATATAATGTAATTTCAGCTATTGTAAGTATCTATTTTTTATCTATCTACATACAGGTTATCTGCCGGTTGTATTATCTGTCTATTTTGGTCTGAAGAAGGTTTTTATAACCGAAACGCGTTACCTAGACTTTTATTTTTATCACTGTTTGTTGTTTTATATAATAAAATATCTTTAATACAGATTATTTCCAGCCATCTATCGCTGTTGTAGATACGATTTGGCCTACTAGCGCCCCACGATAGCTTCTTTCTCCTGTTTTTTCCGTTTTTTCCTCCACTGTCTACACCGGCCTCTATTCGAGGTCCGGGTATTTTGGAGCTGTGGGAGCTGCTTAGAACAAACCATCCATCTACTCCTGCTATTGGCTTCAACTAGCCATACGATCCGGAACCCTTCCCCAGGTTGGGCTACAAACTGCACTGTAACAAGGTGCTTTCAGGTGAGCAGTACTCTCTTCTCTCACCAACCATTGATCCCAACAGTATTACACGAGGCGCCGTCCTCTCTTGTTGTTTTTTCGTTCTGTTTACCTAGTTACAAACAGACCTCTGGATATTGTTAATTTACTGTACTTTAGTCCAAAGCTATAATAAACAGCTATAACAGTTATTAAATGTATATGCAGTTAAGCTTTATTTTTAATCCTGATTCTTATGACAAGCCAACATTATTAAAACCCAATTGTCACAAAGACCAAAAAGGTTCTGTCTGGGATTACAATGATAAAGTATACGGTTCTGACTTACAAGCAAATTCAACTTAAGAACAAACCTACAGACCCTATCTTGTACGTAACCCGGGGACTGCCTATATATAGAAGTAGTAGTGTATAAATGTATGTGATTGTAACTCACATGTTACAAATATTTATATTTTCTAAGTGGCTAGGGGAGACCTCATTCAGAAGTCTGCAGTGTTAGAATCCACCCATCCACTCCCTACTAATCATTCTTCCACTCACTAAACTCTCTCCTCTTTCAGGCCAAACGGTAAACTTGCTGCCTCCCTCCTTCCGAATTCTGTTTAAAATAATAACCCTCATCCACAAAGCTCTGCATAATGCTGCACCTCCTTACCTCTCCTCTCTCATCTCAGTATATTATCCAATCCGTGCTCTTTGATCTGACAGTGATATTAGATTATTTTCTTCCATTATTGGAAACTCTCACTCACGTCTCCAGGACTTCTCCAGAGCTGCACCAACTCTCTGGAATGCCCTACCCCTTTCTTTCAGACTAATACCCAACCTTCAAAGAGCAACCTCCTTCTTGTGAGCATGGCCATCGCTCCTATTGTTTAATATGATACTATTTGTATATGTTCCCTATTTTCTGTAAGGTGCTATGGAATTTGATGGAGCTATATAAATAAAGATTATTATTATTAGTTATTATTGGTTCCGGGTTTATATTTTTGGGTTTTTTTCTTTGTTTTATTGTGTAATTGTGATGTGTTGCTAAACATCTGTTTGGAAAGTTTATTCAATTTTTACTTGTTCCTCTGTAAGTCAGTAAAACTAGACTTTTAGCAACTTTTTTGTCATACACCAATATAAGTTAAATGGGGGGGGGGGTACCTTCTTCTTTCCATACTGCAGAATCTTAATACTGTGTCTTCTTGAAGATTCTGTAAAAGCTGAAGATGAAAAGGAAGAATTCAATAGAAAGGAAATAAAAAAAATAGAAATACCAGAACCTGTTATGTCAATATGTAAGAGGCAGGTGGAGTCGGCACCAGGCATGTCTGGACAGACACGTAGGTGTGAGGAAAGTATATGAGACATCCAGAACAGCCGATGAGGAGGGGCCGTGTTATGGGAAAGAAAACTCAGGACAGGAGGAAAAGATTTGTAAATTTTACATTTTATGAGACAAAAGCAAAGACAAAAGCAGGGGAGGAGCACAGGAAACGGCAGGATCAATCTTAAAACCAGGACCTGCCTGTACATAAAAAGACAAATTTAAGAAAACCCCCGACAGGAAACATAAATGTGGTCAACTTGCGACACGCTTAATAAATCGATCCCAGAGAGTCTTGTGTAATCCTTCATGGATTGTCCTCTCCTTCCCCTCCGATGTGGCCAGGGCTGGTTTTAGACCTTGGGGAAAACTAGAAGTGGGGCCCCGAAATTAAATCTATTTTATGAACAGTCACAGTCAGTAAGAGGCTCCTTTATTCCTGCACAATAATAACACTTTGTAGTTACACAGTAGTAAGTGTCTGTAATATGGGGATGTAGGAGAATGTTATAGGAGATGGACAGATGATTGGGAGACGGATGATAGAAGATAAAGATGATATAGATCTATAGATGCAGAAATATAAAGTAGATTATAGATAGATAGATAGATAGATAATAGGAAATAGATAGATAGATAGATAGATAGATAGATAGATAGATAGATAGATAGATAGATATGGGATAGATAGATAGATATGAGATAGATAGATAGATAGATAGATAGATACAAAAAAAGGGAAAATCCAGAGCAGCACAGCAACCTGGTTGGGTGCAACGTCCTTGACCCTCTGGCTAGAGCGTCCTCCAATATAGTCTTTCCAAAAACAGGCAGCACTCCAAAGTAGTGGTAAAAAAGTTATGGTGATGATAGAACCCTCTCTCGTCCAGGTGTAGAGGATGCCCCTTGTCTATAGTGATGGTAGAATCTCCTCTTCTCTAGGTGTAGAGGATGCCCCCTGTCTATGGTGATGGTAGAACCACCTTTCCTCTAGGTGTAGAGGATGCCCCCTGTCTATGGTGATGGTAGAACCTCCTCTCCTCTAGGTGTAGAGGATGCCCCCTGTCTATGTTGATGGTAGAACCTTCTCACCTCTAGGTGTAGAGGATTCCCCCTGTCAATGGTGATGGTAGAACCTCCTCTCCTCTAGGTGTAGAGGATGCCCCCTGTCTATGGTGATGGTAGAACCACTTTTCCTCTAGGTGTAGAGGATGCCCCCTGTCTATGGTTATGGTAGAACCTCCTCTCCTCTAGGTGTAGAGGATGCCCCCTGTCTATGGTGATGATAGAACCTCCTCTCCTCTTGGTGTAGAGGATGCCCCCTATCTATGGTGATGATAGAACCCCCACTCCTCTAGGTGTAGTGGATTTCTCTTGTCTATGGTGATGGTAGAACTGTCTCCCCTCTAGGTGTAGATGATGCCCCCTGTCTATGGTGATGGTAGAACTGTCTTTCCTTAAGGTGTAGAGGATGGTGATAATAGAACCTCCTGTCCTCTAGGTGTAGAGGATGTCCCCTGTCTATGGTGATGGTAGAACTGTCTCTCCTCCAGGTGTAGAGGATGCCCCATGTCTATGATGATGGTAGAACCTTCTTTCCTTTAGGTGTAGAGGATGCCCCCTGTCTATGGTGATGGTAGAACTGTCTCTCCGCTAGGTGTAGAGGATGCCCCCTGTCTATGGTGATGGTAGAACCACCTCTCCTCTAGGTGTAGAGGATGCCCCCTGTCTATGGTGATGGTAGAACCTCCCCTCCTCTAGGTGTAGGGGATGCTCCCTGTATATGGTGATGGTAGAACCTCCTTTCCTCTTGGTGTAGAGGATGCCCCCTGTCTATGCTGATGCTAGAACCTGCTTTCCTCTAGGTGTAGAGGACGCTCCCTGTCTATGGAGATGGTAGAACCACCTCTACTCTAGGTGTAGAGGATGCTCCCTGTCTATGGTGTTGTTAGAACTGTTTCTCCTCTAGGTGTAGAGGATGCCCCCTGTTTATGGTAATGATAGAATGGCCTTTCCTCTAGGTGTAGAGGATGCCCCCTGTCTATGGCAATGGTAGAGCCGCCTCTCCTTTAGTTGTGGAGGATGCCCCCTGTCAATGGTGGTGGTAGAACCACCTCTCCTGTAGGTGTAGAAGGTATACCTTGTCCTGACGACAGGTCTAGGTTTAAAAAGATCTTTGGATAGATCTCTGTACTGCCCATTATATTCTGATTTAAGTTCAGGTTCATGTCCTGCAGACCCGAACCCGGAACACTTGGTATAAACTTGGTTTAATGGTTTCTCAACCATTATCCTTGTTTTGACTTTTAAGTTCCTGTTTGGGATTTATTTTAACTTTTTATAGCCGGGCTCTATGAATGTTGGAAGAGGCACAGTACATTTTACGTTACTTTTGAAGGTTTTTGGGTTAGAGTGTGTTGGATGAAGTAAGAGTCGAGAAAAAGAGAAGTCATCTACAATATCAATTGTAGACAGATTGTAAGTAGAAGTCAAAGTTTTGTATGTTTGTTGTATTGAGATAGCATAAGCAAGTTATAATATTAAAAAAAATAATAATATTATAATAGTTGTGATGGAACCAGGGCAATTTCAAATATAAGTAGCCCTTATATGGCCCCCTCACTTCTTGATAAAGACCAACATGATGGGGATCATTTACTAAGGGCCTGAATTGCTATATTTTGTCGGGTTTCCCGGATTTTTCCGATTCGCACTGAATTGCCCCGGGTTTTTGGTGCACGCAATCGGATTGTGGTGCTTTGGCGCCGGCATGCATGCGACAGAAATTGGGGGGCGTGGCCATCGGAAAAACCCAACGGATTCTGAAAAATCGTGGTATTTTTTTAAAAAAAGTCTTGGCGCAGAAGCGTCACCTGGTGTACATCGGGCGCACGGACCTTAGTGAATCCCGGCTGGACCCAAATCAGCGTCGGAGAACCTGCCGCTGGATCGTGACTGGACCGGGTAAGTAAATCTGCCCCGATATGTTTTTGTTGCATCATATAAATAGTCGTTTTGTCTCCATGCAACACCCCCTCCTTTCCATTTCAACTAATGTGTTTTTTGGAAGTATGTTATAATACTTGAGTGCAGGGGCATAACTTGCCAGAGGGCTGTTTCCCATTATATGTAATAGAAATGCTCTTAGTGCTTTTTGTCCGATCACAAAGTGAAAATACATAATAACTCAATAACTCAGCAAGTATCGTCATATTCCCAAAAACCCTACAGTATGAAAACCCGGTTTATTTTGTTGGAGGTGATGTGAATCTAGCGTTTGACATTACCATACATATGTCACCGGCTCTTTCTTCAGGGACAAATAATAGAAGACAAATGGATAGAAAATGTGACTTTGCAGTTCATTTATCTTCGCCTATACTACGCTTTTGGGCAATAGATAATGGGATATAAAAGGCAACCAGACAAAATGTGGATTGTGCCAAGGGGGGAGGGTAGAGAGATTTCAATCAAAAGCTTTAGTGTCTCCTCCAGCTGAATTCAACATGAAGATCCAGATTGAAACCTGAAGTTAAAAAGTATAAAAATATGTCAAATCGCAGCGACAGATTTAAGGCAGACTTGTTTCAGCAGTTACATTTTATTTCCTATAAACAGATGTGTCCACCCTTCATTTCCCGCAAATTGTTAAGGAATTTTCCAAGTTCTCATAATACAAATTCAATACATTCTAGTAACTTGGAAGAAAAATCCTCTACAGTCTGCAACTCACATCACAGTTAATAAGTAGCCAAATATTAACATATGTATCTCCTGAAAGTGGGTGCTGGAGCATGGCCATTTGGCCACCGCACAAGCCATTGTTCGTCTTCAGAATGTCCTCCGTATTTGCACGGTGTGGATGCTTCTGACCAACCCTTCAGCCTCCGGTAATAAGCCACTCAGGTTCCTTATGGTGCCTTTACGCTTCCAATCATTGCTTTACCTTCCTCTAGGCTTCTTGAGGTCCCTTTTGAACCTCAATGGTTACCTAAAATTTTTCCTTGACAACCTTTATTGATAGGGGGCTCCATCCCTGGATAGTACACATATGTACGTCAAAATACGGTGCAACACACATTCACTTCTATGCAGTGTATGGAATGAAAATACAGGAGAAAATAGGACATGCTCTATATATTTTTGATGTCTCACTCACAGTGGATGGTACGACGATTTAAACGGATGACCGTATTGCCTGTTGTAGTGAATGTGTCCATGTGCTACCCAATTGAAAATAGTAGCACACATCTGTTTGTGTAATAGGGGTCTAAAGGGACATTGATCTAGTATTAGAATGATTAAATACATGACTAGGCCGAGTTCTGTAACTGCTAAACAATTTTGCACCTCCTTCTGGAGTTAAGGTAAATTATGTGACCCCCTCTTCATTTCCCCACCCTTGACCTGAGTCCTATAGTAAGATCAAGTGTCACACAAAGGATTGACCATCTAAAGCATGTGATATCAAAACCACTTGCCACATATCAGTTCGGACCATATTTTGGTGGCAAATCAGCTCTGACCCTTTGAGCATTGACAATGTATGTAATAAAATCTTATAATATGCATAATATTAAAACATTTTGGAAAATCCTTTAAAAAATATTGTGCTGCAAGAGTGATCATCGCTGATAGTCTGGGAAATGTGTACATATCCTCATGCATTGCTCTTCTATAACCTCCCGTGGACGCTTCATTGGACCCAATTTTGGGATGATGATTGGAATCAATTTTAAGATAATGTTACTGATATTCCGAAGTTATTACATGTATCTTCATGTGTGAATCTAAATGTGAATTACATATTTCATAATGACCCTAGTTATGAAGATTGGTCTCTTTCTGCTTTATGAAGTTTCCTTTTAACAATGCCATTATACTCTTTCATTTCTATGACAAAATTATATTTGAAGGTTAAAGTAACCCGCAATTATCCCTGAACTGATAAGCTCTCAAGGTCTACCTAGTTAACGTGATGCTTCAGTCACTGGGGCTTTCAGAAACCCTGACACAATTGAAGCGAGGCACGGGGTCATTGTCTTTCGAATAAAGATTTTACAAAGGCGAGATAAAGGAAAATAAACTCACACTTGCTTAACTCTGAAAATTGCCTCATCTGAAAATGAAGAGTAAAAGCTACGCCGACAGAATGCTTGGGTTAAGGTTTTGAAGTATCTTCTGTATTATTTTTACTCAAATTATGGGGGTTTTGCTGGAGTCCTGGAAAAGACTGTGTGGACAGGGGTAATTAAAAAAATGCTCAAGCTCCCGGTCCTAGCATTGGGTTGGTCTCTTCTTCTTTTGTACTGCAACCAGTCCTAGAAGTGCCAGAAGTCATGATACCCACTCCAAACATTCAGTGACCTCAAAGATCCCTAGTGATGTAGAAGAAGTAACATTCTTGGTAAAACTGAGGACAATGATTGGCTGAAGTGGGGCCCATGAGCCCCTAGAACACCCAGCCCCACCACCCATGGGAAGAATGGAGACAACCACAACCTTGGAACTTGGAGACCAAACAGAGGAAGAATAATTTTTTGGGGGGTTACCCTAGTTCTGGGTCCCTATTTTGTACTAGAGATACTTTTTGAGACTTATTTATCCCAGTTGAGACTTATTTGCCACAGGTGAGACTAAGATAAGTCGGAAAAAGTAGTAAATGAAACCAGAGAATTTGGTGATAGATCACCACCAAAATCATTTTGATATTTACTATATTGCAATCAGTAGGGTCTCAAAAATCTACATAGAAAACCACATCCACATCCATTAATGATTACGATGAAAAGAAAATTGGCATCAGAAATTTTTGCACAGATTTTGATGAACATTTTCTGGTTTTCGAACTGGATTTCGAAGTGGATTTGATTTTGAGCTCCTATAGATTTCAATGGGAGTTATGTGCAGAATCTGCCTTAAAACAGGTCATGTCAATTTAAGGAAATGGCTTTATACCCAATAAAATTTGCCGATATGGACACACTCCAAAAGGGCATCACCTGAGACATAATCCATTAAAATACAAGGGACCATTGTGCCACCATACAGCTGTACTAGTGCATGCTATATAAACGGGCAATTTCCGAGGAGAAGGCAATCATTGGAATCTTGAGTCCCATTCACTATCGGAGGGGAAATTTACTAAGCACAGTCCACCAGAATTCTGGGAGGCAAAAACTAACATTGTGGGGGAGATTTATCATAACGCATAGTGCCAGCAGAAAATGTTATTGCCACCACCCTGGACCTGGCACTCCTGATAAATACTGGCAGGAAGTAGCGCCATGCCGGTGGAATACTTCTATGCCAGGTCTGGCCTGGCGTAGACTTGCTCCATGGAGTCCCGCTGACATAAAGGGTGAAATAGGCCAATTCCTGGCCATGCACCAGGAATTGCCTCTACAGGACTTGTACAACAGATTTCAGGCCTACAAGATATGATAAATCTGGCCCTATGTATTTCAATATATGGAAGTTTTTGAGACACTTTTACAACTCTTCTGAAAAGGGATATGTCTTCAGGTAGGACACAATGTGGGCCAAAATTTTGTCAAATTTTGTCAAATTTTTCTGGCAACAACCAACAAAGGAAATGTGTATCATAACACTCGACTTTACTATCCAGCATGAGACACTTTGATGTATTTTATATTCTATCCTATTGATGGTGCAGGCAGTCCCCGGGTTACATACAAGATAGGGTCTGTAGGTTTGTTCTTAAGTTGAATTTGTATGCAAGTCGGAACTGTATATTTTATCATTGTAATCCCAGTCAGAACTTTTTTGGTCTCTGTGACAATTGGATTTTAAAAATGTTGGATTGTCATAAGAATCAATATTAACACTAAAGCTTCATTAAAGACACATTTAATAACTGTTTTAGCTGTTTATTGTAGCCTAGGACTAAAGCACAATAAATTACCAATATCCAGTGGTTCCGTTTGTAACTAGGGGTCGTATGTAAGTCGAGTGTTCTTAAGTAGGGGACCGCCTGTATTAGTGAATCCACACCTATCTATTTTTATACTTGTATTACAGTGGCATAAATTATCTTCGTTTTTTTATTGCGGATGACTAAAATAAGAAATTTTCTTAGAATCTGCTCTTTTTTACCTATGATAGGCAATCGATAAACTGTTAAATTTTCTGCAAACGGCAAATATCAAAAAAGTAGAAACGCAGCTGTAACCGTGAGATGCTGTCAGAAATCATCAAGGCTAGAAAAGGGCAAAGAGTCTGTAAATTCCTGAACTTTGTGAGAGCGCTTGGAAGTCCTGCCACGACTAAGGACGGATTTAAAAAACAGTACATGAGTTTAGTAAGTGTGAAATGAACAGGTCTCACCATTCAAGTATCGGGAGAATGTCAATTTTTGCTTTAGTATGCATGAAGGACGATCCTTGATTCAAGGAGTCGGGACTTTCTAGCCGATTAGCTTCTATTGTATCTCAAGAAAGTAATGACTATTTTGTCCTCCTTTGTAGTACAGGATCTGACCCTTATCTTAATAGCAAGGTTATTACTTTGGCTTCTCTGGGACCCTCATAAGTCTGAGTCACTCTAGGTATCCATCTTTCATCTATTGATCAGCTGTCGTTTGCTGCTATAAAATGCCCTGAATTACGGTAGAGCACCTTTAATGTCAATCACCAAAATACACAACATGATTTTGTAAGTACATATGTTGTCGCTTTAAGATGACCATCAGACAAAATGATCTCCAATTGCTTAATGTAAAGGATCTAAATTCCTTCCCACCCCATGATAAAACTACTACAGCATTGACACTACTTGCTGTATAGTTCCCAATGTTGAGGCCTTTTTCGGGTGACTACACGTTGCCATCCATTGTTTGCCTGTAGCAATCACATGCCATGAAGCCTGGCCTATTACAAAGATTTTGGAGGACCATAGTGCCCTCGACACCATTACTTACCCACTGTCAAACCGGTTATACTGGAGGACATTGCTGGTAGCACAACTTTCTCAACGATGTCGTCATACTCCGTCACATCTGTCACCTGTGCTCAGTGTGATCCTTAACTCATCCATGAAGAGCATAGGGCCCAAAGTAGAATCTACAAATCTCGGTGTTCTCAAACAAATTCCCCTGCAAATGGCAATCATCAACTTGTGGATGTTGGAGCCTCATCCTGAGGGTCATTTCTATCCTTTTTGCTTCCTGAGGCGAAAATTTGAATACTTCCCCCTCCCCCCCCAAGCAGCTTACCATCGAACCATTGAAAATAAATCTTTAAAACTCATCTACAACCTGAGGAGAATATGCTAACAACACAGTGTCACCGACTCACTGCCACTATGTTCAGAGAATTGCCTCACACACTAGTAGTCAGTCAGTGACACAGACATTAGTGACATCTAGTACCATCTAGTACCTTACAGGATACAATCTACTCCATCAGGAAGAGAACTTCATTACGATTTTGCTGGACAATGGTTTATCACTGTTGAATTCACCGCCAAATATCTTCTGCTCCGTGCAGAACATCTCAGCACTGTGCCCCTAAAAAACTCACAGTCACTTACAGTGTAATGGATCATGTTCCTAAATTTATTCCCCACATAAAATAGCCTTTATATGGTCCCCCAAATAAATTTCTGAATAAAAAGGTTGAATTCTATCATAGGATGTTCTGTGTTTTGCGCTGGATCACCAGCCTTTTCCCTTGCGTTGATTTCGTTTGATTGGTCGGAAGTGAATCTGAGCAGTGTTCAGAAGTGCCCCTCAAGATATTGCATGGGTGAGTGTTACCAGTTTTTTCTATAAACTGGTGTCCTGATATCTGCTCCATGCTCTGGGCACTGTGCTGAGAGACACAGTTAACCTTTTTGCCAGAATTCACATTGATGTGCCATCCTGGATTAGCTGCACTACCTGAGCAACTTCTGTGGGTTGTAGACACTCCCTCATGCTACCTCTGGGGGTGAGAGAAATGACAAAATGCAAAAAGGACAACATCCAAAAAGGATGAGAACAGAGAAAAGGTCTGTGGTCACCACCTACAGAACAACTTCTTCATAGAGTTTGACTGTGGTCACCACCTACAGAACCACTTCTTCACAGAGGTTGTCTTGTTAATTGACATTTTAACCTTTTGTCTGCAGGAGAAGCTGCTTCACAATCAGTGATGATTCATAATTGAACAGGTTGGTTTCTGATAATTGGGATTGACTTGGCTTTTCATTGCATTGGTTAAGTGTTCCCTTTTGAGCAGTGTCTAACTAGCATGTCAGATGTGCACTGCTGTGATTCATAGGGAAAGAATAGGTGACAGACTGACACATGAAATACTATAAAGGAGCAATTGGGAATTTTATTTCTGGAATGTCCCTTTAAGCCAAAAATATTTCAACCACTGTAACCTGAGGGACAACTGTATACAAATTATACACGGCTAGGAAAATAAATTACTTTCTCTCTCTGACTGCAAACCCAGTTTCTCCAGTGAAATATATTGTAAGCATTTGACCTTGGAAAACCGTGATATTTACCATCAAACTAGCTGAAATCAATCTGCCTGGGAAATAATTTTGTTTTTCTTCCTCCTGTTTGCTTTGGTACGATTCCTTTGATAGACCCTGAAAATAATTAAACGCTTTCATGTCACAGGGCAACAACTTCCAACATTTTTTCCCTCTCTGTTTGTGTATTTTTTTAATCACTGCCGAATCATAACTTGGTATAATTGTCTGATCAAGTGGTGCTCGGTTATGAATTATAATCCGCTGCTTGCGGTTCATGTGCATTTGGAAATGTTTTCAAGAGCCTTCTCCAGAGTTTAGAAGATGAAAGCCGCGCCATGTAGTATCGCCCCTAATTAACACTACGGTAAATGGTAACTTGTAAACATGTACATTTTATCTCGTCTCCGAGGCAGGTGCTGCCCTAGAAAGGAGCAATTATGAGGGTGACATGGCCAGACGGCGAGGCTCCGAGAACATGGCACCTTGTGACCGGCCATGGTACGGGTTGACACTGTTACGGTTACGATTCCGCTTGACAAGTCAATTTAGTACAGAACGAAACCCTAATCCATTGGTCAAGTGACTTCTTTCTTTGAGGATTGGGCCACCCATATATTAAATTGGAGGCATAAGAAGTACTTAACTTAATCTGAGTAGGTTAAGAATGTTCAATTATTTTCATGCTATATAGGGGCATTAATGCAATTTAGAGCTTTGCATCAAGAGTCAGGATTTTTGGATGACGGGGGACGGAGAGGACCATGAATTTTATTATTATTATTATTATTATTATTATATTAGTTCTGCTATACAATGATTTAGGGGTTCACATACATTATATAGTGGACCTGGACTGCAATGTTTGGGTTTGTACTAAACATTGCAGGTCCAGGTATACAAAACATGCACCTGAACTTTACTTAGAAGTACGAGTTCGGTTCACCCCCTTCCCCACAGTCAGACTTGCAATTCGTGCAGGTACCGATCACAGGTGTTGTCCTACAGCTCCTACTTCAGGTAGTGGTTGAGCAGACCTATTTAAAGGGTTAACACACACAAACAGTGTTTAGATTCAGGTTCGAGTCCACAAATACACAGGACCTGAATGGGTCCTCTCAACACTAACTAAAACAAGAACAAGAGCAAGTAAAAAACACAAAAATTAAAGTGGTCAGGAACTTATATATGTATAAATTTTTTTTTTCTTTTTCAGGATACCCATTTATTACAAAAAAGGGAGACTGACATATCTGACTACCCCAGTAAATTACGGTTAAAGGGTTTGCCCACTAATACAAAACTCTTTTAGAGTTGACCCACTAGGGGCACCCACATCATACTTGCCCTGGTAAAGTTTCTGTGTGTTTGCCAAGGACATTTGCACAGCCCTAAACCACTGGTATTCAAGCGGTTTTGATGGTGGGGGGACTTGAATACAGTAGTGTTTCATTTGTAACTGAATGGGGGGTCATTTATTTTTATTTTTCTTCCTGTTTTTTCTGTCTTTTTTGAGAATTTTTTTGGCGCATTGCAATTTTTGCACCTTTTTGGGGAATATTGAAATGTCCATCAGACATTTGTTTTTTCTCAGTAAGACACATTTATCTTCTATTCCAGATGTACTAATTGTCACAAATGACATTTATCATTTCAAATTGTATAAAATTTGTGCTATTTAATGGTGCAAAAAACTTCAGATGAAACCATACTTAAGTAAAACTTAGAAAATGGAAAGAAATGACTTGAGACATTTGTGTGACCTTTTTGAGACATTTGTAACAAATGTCTCAAAAAGAGATCTGAAAAAAAAAACGCATTTAACACAAGGAAAAAGTGAGATTGATAAATTACCAAAGAAGCAGATGGAAAAAAGACAAGACAAAAACTATCCAAAACATTCAGAGATAAGATAAATGACCCCCAATGACAATAGATAATAAGGAAAAAATGTTGATAGGTTGAAATCAGTTTCAAAGCATAATACAAACACATTTAGTAAATTCCCCTAAAAATCTGTACAGTTTTAAAACAGACTTTGCCACCAGTTATTATTCCAACTTTAACAAAGGAAAAATAAACTACAGCCCTGCAGGAGAAAATGTGCGCTCTGTTGAAAGCTAAGCCCCACATGTCAATTTTCATAATGTATATATAAATATATATGGATATTGATGAACCTAAACTGTTATAATTATATTTATAGAAATACTTTTGTACAGTGTTTTTAGGCTTTGAATTCTATACTTCATGAGGATTGAGTGACAGCTTACAACCCAGGCTGAAAGGAGTCGGACAAAAAAAACTCCACAAGTATTTATATAAGCAGCTCCCGGTGTGTTCAAATAAATCCATATGTTTTTCTTCGGTAAACTAGCCCCCTGGTGAGTCAAAAGTTTTAAAGGCTGTCAGCTTGTTGTGACCAATACACACTTATCTTATACACCAAGGTAGCAGGCCAATTTAGAGGCAGACTACATACACCCTGTGTTATACTCTACACTGAACGTTAGGTTCTTTTTTTCCTTCCAGTTTCTTTGTCCTTGGATTCCCCAATCATTACCCATGTGGGGTTAACAATTTCCCTACCTGTATAAATGTCCATCATGTACCATGTGCCATAAAAAGGTCTGTGCCATTAGTTTTGACACCTTAACTGAAGACAGACAACTTGGGACCATCTAACTTACAGTAGAGAGCCAAAATATGAGGTGAGTACTTAATATAGAGAAAAGATTCCAACTGCATTGAATTCTATGGAGCAGTACATATCATGAGATGTAAAGGGTTGAAGTTGGTGGTGTTCAAAAGAGGTCTTACTTTAAAGCACTGGGTTGAAAAATAGTGTTGAGCGGACCAAAACTGCAAAGTTCAGGTTCATATGGAACTTTACGGGTTTGGGTTCCCTGGACCTGAACCTTGAACTTCATTAGAAGTTCAGGTTTCCCCCATGTAGCTTAACTTACCTCTAACACCAGATGGCACCCATTGCAGGGATTAAATCTTTAAATGCCACTGGCAAACTCACCAATGGCATTTAACTGGCTGCAGCTGAGTGCCGGAGTAACTTTCTGGTGGCACTGGGCGTGGCAACTTTGGGGAGGATCAGGAAGCGTCATCAGGGAACCGTGACCATCCCCAATCTCAGTGCCATCGTGCATACAGGCGTAGCAGTTTAAATGGCCCCTGCGACTTTGGCAGCAGCAAGAGTTAACACACACGATCGGTACCAGAACCGACTGTGGGTGTTACAGGTTGGGGTCCGGGATCAGAACCCAAACCTGAACACAAACAGGATTTAAACATTTTTTTTTTGTCTCATTGTTCGCTCACCATTATTCAAAATCTAAATTGGTAACATGGTCCCTTAACTATCATGCATTATTTGGTTGGAAATTCCAGAGATGGGTCAAATAATTAGACATTTTAGCCCAACTCATTATTAACTATGGGTTTTCATTCTGTGTGGATCGTTCACATTGTAGACTTGAATGTGTCCTCCATTTATGCACTGCTTCCCTCTGATGAGCCAATCTGTAAGGGGAACATTGCCTCAGCTTAAAATTCAATTTTTGCAGTGCAGTAAAAAAAGATTAACTAATAAACAGAGTGAATATGATTCGTAAGTCATTGAGCAAGCATTGAGCCCAAAGGTCTCATCATTTAAAGTGCTTCTACACTCCGCAATAATTCCTATGGAAGCCGCATATAACAGCATTATAGCCGTACGCTTCAGGGTTGTTAACAAAGGCTTCGTCTGATTGAAATGTTTTGCAAATAGAAGACAAGTTGCTGATCCTAACATTTCTCAATTAAGCTACCATATTTCCTCCTTGCTGCCTGACAAAGGAAATTTCAAGGGACACATTTTAGACGTCAGGAGTAATCTTCCAGAGGAACGCTTCTCCCGTTTCTCCTCTCGGAGTTGTGTATTTTGCTGCAGATTGTGCCAATAATACATTGTAAAGTTCCCCTTTAGCTACAAAGAGAAGAGCATAAAAAATTAATAGCATTTAAGGTCCAAAATATTTGAGAATCATGTTTCGAGGTCGTTCTTCGGGATAATGTGTTACTTGACGGTGAGGCACTTGATGTTTTCCATGAAAGTAGCAGTATTCATTGGACCAGTCCTGCTGTTTTCAGTAGATTTTATAAAATAGTAGAATAGTTCATTTTTTTCATTATTCTATAGGGCTAAATGTTTCCATTTATGGTCTAATTTAAATAAAAATAAAAATGACGCAATAATTTTATAATATTATTAGTGATGATCCTTTGCTTCACACCTTTAAAATGGACACCATCCTGTCAGATTAGTATGTGCACACAAAATAAAAAACAAGAAGACAAAAACAAGACAATACAAAAAGATAAGAATAGTCACCAGAGCCAGGTCACAACAAAGTGGGCAAATGCAGTACAAAATCACAAGACATTAGAATAATCTGAACACAAGCCAAAAGTTTGGATACCAGAAAAACAATGATCAGAGTCAAAGGAATGGTATGGAGCTAACTAAGATAAAACCTCTATAGCCAGCACCCTAAGAATCTTGAGCAGGATATTTATGTAAGTTTCGGCCCCTATAGTGACTGGGCCAGAACTTGGAGATCCAGACAACAGAGAGAGCATGGAGGCAGGGTGATTAGTGTGATAAGATGTCAATCACAGCAGGTTTACTATTGAAGAACCAAAGCTAAGCTGCAGGAAAGAGCCGGACATGGCACAAATCAATCCAAACAGCTCAACAAGCTTAAAATGGTGTTCACACCACAGTGTTCAAGAAAGAAAAACCAACAGGAAACAGTCGATCACCTCCTCTACCACATACTACAGGCATAATAAGATACCGATGTTACAATGTTAAGCTTGTTTGCCGGAAAATATGGTAAAATAGGTTTCTAGGATTTTTTGCATTCATGAATTATGATAGGTCATCAACGTCATCTCCTATACCCAACAAGCCTCCTATTCAGCTAATGGCCATGACAATGGCATCATGAAGTACACTGTAACTACTAAGCTCCATTGTCAGCTAATGTTATTATGACCATTTGATTAAGGTAACACTCTAGAAAGGAGAATCATGAATCATTTTCATTGTATTCCTTGAACCTCGCTAGAACATGGAGTCCTGCTCCTCCCTTCAAGCCCTGCACAAGGTATAATTGAATAAATCAGCTGTGACTGGAGTGTTTCTCTGAATTATTGAAAAAATGTGAACTCTACCTTAACCAATTGCTAAGTGAGTAGACTGACCAAATTATTGCCTTCATTATTGGACTCTTGGGAGGGGAGACGTAGTAAAATAACTTTAAATGGAGTTGGACTCTAAGTATCCATCAGGGTATTCCCCTAAAATTTTAGAACTTATACTGGAAACAGCTGGAGCTGATTTATGTACATAGGATATAAAATCTACCATCACCTTCCTTCTGTTTAGAAATAAAGGAGCAATATAACCATCTTCTAAAGACGTCAATTTACCAGCCTATACCTTATGGATCTGGACCTTTAAGCTGAATGAGGACCTCACTACTGGCTAGAGAGAACTAAAGCTGTCAATTGGAACTACATAAATTCCAACGTCCTGATGACCCCCCCCCCCCTTTTCTTTCCCTCCCCCTCTTTCCTATGGGTCCCAGACCCAACGTTTGTATTGATGGCCCTATGTTGGGGTTCTGTTTTGCTTTTTGCTTTTATCATAAAAATGAAAATGATTCAATAAATACAGTTTGAGAAAAAATAAATAAATAGAGGGAGCAATTTATTGATACATTCACAGCCCTGGCTTTTGGGTCATAACAATGAATTATGGCAGGAACCTAGGATGGAATATAAACGTTATTCCAGGATTTTTAACGTTAACTAGGTCTCAATGTTCTCAACTGAACCGAAGACTCAACTGAAAGAAGACACACAACCAATGGCAAATATCAATGGAGGATTTGTAGAGTCTGGCTGCATTTCGTGTTCAATCCTCATCTTACCTGGAGATGATCTTGTTTAGACATTAGCTGGATGACAGGTGTATGATTGTTGTAATAAAATATGGATTATATGCCAGTTATGTGTTGAGGGGGAAAACACCTTTGCCTTATAAGATGACATAATAAGCACCAACTGCCCCCAGACCGTGATTTTCCTGTCCCATCAATAGAAATGGTAATTGATATTGACTCCATGTTTCTTAACATTTCTACTTAAGAATATGGCAAAATAATACTCCAAAGAATCAAATAATTAAACTCATGGTCAACAAATCTGTGATCAGCATCCTCTTATATTCCTGGGATGTAAAGCACCAAGGATTTCGGAGTTGGGGAGCCAAGAAAATAGCTATTAGACCTTTTCATAATGGTGTTTACTGTTGTTGGATTGATTAATTCATGCTGGGAAACGTGGTGGGCATATCTTCTCCTTAGGAAACCCATGGAAGAAGATATGACATAATGAGGAAATATGTCCACAACTTTCCACCTTGATTCAGGTGTTGCCACGCCCCTCTCACATGACCAAGGGGGCGGATTAGTTGGTTTTTCAAAAACAACACATCAGCATTCAATTCTTGTCAGTCCATGGAGATGCAATTAGGTTTTGCAGAGCTGTACAGTTTTTTCATTGATTTCTCCTCCTATGTCAATCCAATTAGTAAGAGGTCTGTTTTTTTGTATGTTATGATTTTTTTATTTTGCTGTTTTTGCTTTTATGTCATGTTTGTTATTTCACCATTTTTGTAACCTTTAAGCATTGTACATTTTTTGCATATTAAATAATCCTTTAATAAGTTTATTATTGTGCTCTATATGTTCCCATAACATTGGAGAGGTAAATTACCACTATGATTTGATACCATGTGTGTGTCTGTGTGCTAGCAGTAGCTATAGATAGTGAACTGTACAGCACCGCCTATCTGGGTCGTTGTGTGCCGTCCTGTTGTGGGAGTCTTGTGAGCCGTAATTACGAGTGGTGGCAGCAACAAGTTGTATGGAATAAACGGGTGTATCAGGGTGCAGAGTGACTCTGTTCAGTAGTGTTCCATAGGCATATAAGTGGCAGGGAGGGTACATATTGTGGTTGTGCGCCCCCTGGGCTGTGCGTACTTGGTGTGTAGTGTCTGGGATTCAAATACGTTTGCTTTCCCTGACATAAAGTGGTTTATTGGGTGTGCTGTGTGCTAGGGGAGTAGGAAATTGCGTAAATGGGTGGAGCTTATAGGCTAATTTACGGGGTTCCCTATTGTTGGTGCACCCTGTCCTTTGACTAAGGTGTGTGTGTGTGTGTGTGTGGGGGGGGGTTATGACAATTGTGTTAAAGCTTATCGTGGTCACCGTCAGCTTCGGCTTTTTTCAAAATGTCCATAGATATTTAGTTCTTCTCAGAATGAATGTGTTGTAAAGGAGGGGAGTAATCTTCGTTGTAGCTTTGCTGCTCTCCCATCCCTGAAACCAAAACAATGAGGCATTGAAATTCCTTAGGCCCGATCACATGAATCATTCACGGGAGTCGTGAACACTTCAGATGTTTGTAAATTCCCAATGAAATTATTGAGAGATAATCCTCATGTACAAAGTTGTGAAAATCTGAACAGATGAACGTATAGCTAAGACGTCTAGTCTAGTGTACATCAGTAAACCAATCATTGCGTTAACCATTCATGTAAAACTGGCAACAATACTGGTAAAAATTCTTATTTAGAAAAGTTTCACAGATGGGTCACAGATGAGCCAACCTCAAGGAAAATGGCCAACCCTGCACCAATAACCGTTTTGTGTGGTGAGGCGCTCTGCCTCTCTATTTGCATGGATAAAAACTCCCCATTGGGAACTAATGAAGCCTTGAGCTGGTAGATATGGAAAACTAACATCCTCTCAGAACAGAAGTTGTGTTTCAGACTCCGAGTGCACAAAGTACATCAAGTAGTGTGAGAAGGATAAAATGGTGGACATTGTACATGAAGAGCAGGATGGTAATAAGAGGAACCTCACTAGAAAGATTAAAAACAAGGCCACCAAATATTTTAAAGGGAACCTGTCACATCATAAACCTCCTACAAACCCCAAAGAGTACCTTATTGAACATCGTGGGACTGTTGATGGCGCATGCACAGTGCATCTGTGAAGCTGGCCAGCGCTAGATTGGCTCTTACAGGGCCAACGCTGAGTTCATAGGTGGACTCAGGGTGGGCGTCAGCACTGGGCTTACATGGGCAAGTGCCGGGACCCAGGGTTCATGGGGGCCCACATAAGGCAGTACTTAAGGAATCTATAGGGGTGAGGGGGATCTGTATCTAGTGAATCCAAAGGAGATGAGGGGGGTTTATAGAATATGAGAAGCCTGTTTGGTAGGATAAATTAGGGAATATTTTAGGGAACATGAGACTGTTTTAGTTTCTGAATTTTTAATGTTGCCACGTGAGTTGAGTGCAAAAGGGGCCTACCAAGGCGCTGTCGCCCAGGGGCCTACTGATACCTTGAACTGACCCTGTGTGGACTGTCCCTGGGTGAGGATCATGCCGAGGAGGAGAATGACTTCTGTGAAGAGGGCAAAGTTAAGAGGGACGAGGTAGGGGTATGTAGGGAGGAGGTGGGGTAGGTTCATGGTTGAGCTTCTCTCCTCCTTGACTGGATCTCAGAAGACATGAATAAAAGTAATTTTCAGAGAAATGTTGCGTCGCATAGAAGCTATAAAAATACCTAAAAGTCAATAAATCACCATTTGGTGTTTGTGGGGGAAGTTTGATTTAACAGGTTCCCTTTGACTTGTTATTCATTTGCTATACATTTTTAAGGGTCACCTTAGATGTCACCCTGAAGCCATTGACCTGTTCCCAGTTCTGCCTCTAATACCATAAAATGGCAACTAATTGTTGAATTTTAATATCCTTACAACATATATTAGGTGAAACATTGTTCCATATATCATTTGCTTTACACTATTACTAAGCATCTGTAAGGAATTGGTACATAGAGAAATCATTTATGGAATCTGAAGTCCAATAATTAAGTTATAATTACTGCCAATTGTCCAGAGCATTAGCGGCCGCGCGCTCTTCAGCGGAGAGGTGATTATTACCGTTATAAACTATCGACATTAAAAAGAAATTAAAATTATCCAGAGTATAGTTCTCCTCCAAAAATTGCATAGAGCTCTATAATTAGGTAAACTTATGTCATATGTTACCTAAAAGATTTGGAAGTGGCCATTTATCCACTTTAATTTTTTCAAACATTTTCACAGGAAAATCTATTTTGCCTCCAGGTGCCGGCATTATCTTTCAATGACTCATAAATACTTATATATATACAATAAAATTGGATTTTTCTATACTTTTTGTCCTTTGACAGCTTAAGATATATTTGCTATTTCAGTCTATATTTGCGCCAACATCAAATTTGAATAAATGACTTAATGCGTGAATACATATTTACTTAGCCGTGTAAACAGAGGCATGACTAACTGAAGGAGATTAGAGGTTACTTTGCCTGTAAATATTTCACATGAAATATACCGTAGAAGTTTCTAATATTAAGATTCCTCCCACCTTCATTGTGGATTGAAAATGCCTGTTTGCAGCTTAGTCTCAATCAACTGACCCAAGCCAAGCTTGTAATACCAAGTCCAGCCACTATGTAGTGTATGGTGCTGTGGTTGGTGAGCAGTGAAGAAAACATAAAACTCATCTAAAGGTCACAATATTTTCAAACATTTGGGTTTGGAGCCGCACTCTTATGATTTAGATCAGTGGTGGCGAACCTATGGCACTGGTGCCAGAGATGGCACTCGGAGGCCTCTCTGTGGGCACACAGGCTGTCTCCCAGGCACAGAGTTTGCCAGACATGGCATCTTCCTGCAGTCTCAGGTAGTCCAAGTAGTGCCATGCTATTGTAAAGTGACCCATCCTGTGCTGCTTGGTCCTATCCAAAGAGTGAAAAGGTGTCAGATTTGAGCTCAAAGATTCTGGTAGCAATATGTTTGTTACCGCCTAAATTGCTGTGTGGGCACTTTGGGAAAAGCTAGTGGTTTTTGAGTCTCACTTTGGGCACTCGATCTCTAAAAGGTTCACCATCACTGATTTAGATGATCTGTACTAAGGAAAGGTCATAAAAGGGGTTGCCCGGAGGTTGTAAAATATGGCTACTTTCTTTAAAAAACAGCTCCTCTTCTGACCATGGGTAGTGTGTGGTATTGCAACTAATTTACTTTAATTGGCACACAGTTGAGCTTCAATATGGGCACAGACCATGGTCAGGTATGGCGCTGTTTTGGAAAAAATCAGCCATGTTTTTCAACCCTCGGACATCCCCTTTCATAACAAAGGTATTGCAACTAATTTCCTTTCATTGGCATACATTTGAGCTTCAATATGGGCGCAGACCACAATCAGGTATGGCGCTATTTTTGGAAGAAATCAACTATGTTATTCAACACCTTTAATAACAAAGTTTAAAACTCCCATTGGGGCTATATTCACAAAGCCGTGTGTTTGCCTTGTCCAGGTCCTGGGTGAGCACTGGGCTGGGTGGAGAAGGGAGCGCTCCACGCCCCTTCCCTCTCCAATGAAAGACAAGTGGCCATGTGACAAATTTTCCCAAAAAAGCCATAGACCTCAATGGTGGCCATGATATGCACAATTTTGTGGTCAAATCACGGTCCCATGACGGTCATTTGGATTAGGCCTAAGCCAGTAACTTGCACAGGGCACAATGTTATAGGAATATAAGTTATTAGGAGATACCCGAATCTGCTACGGCGCACCAAGCACGCGACTATGCGTGCGGCTCTCCTTCACTTCCTATGTAGGCGCACGCACTGTCGCACGCTTGGTGCACCGAAGCAGCTTCGGCCATAAAGATTAAAAAGTGTTACAGCGGTTTAGGACACTAACAAAAGTAAGCTCCGGCACCAGCTCACCCTGCTCGGTATTTCCATCTTACACCTACCATATCATATGGTAGGTTTCCTTTAAAACTTCATTACAGACACCTTACATCTAATCATTGCATTACTATAGTAAAGTATCCAGAGAGCTTCATCAGAGGTCACAGTGGGTAGAGCGGTCCGTCTTTAACTAGGGGTTGTCTGTAAGATGGATGTTCTTAAGTAGGGAACCGCCTGTATATGGAAAGTGCCATCTCTAAAACATACAAAGGTTTGCCTCAGGTTAGCCAGCGTTAGGGAGATGCAAACTGGGTATTTGCCCAGGGCCCCCTGTCCTAAAGGGGCCTCCTGCATGTGGACTTTTGTGGACAGAGGATATCTATCTATCTATCTATCTATCTATCTATCTATCTATCTATCTATCTATCTATCTTCCCTCATCTATCTATATATAATCAACTTTATATTTCTACATCTATAGTGTTATTATTGTGCAGGGATAAAGGAGCCTCTTACTGACTGTGACTGTTCATAAAATAGATTTAATTTGGGGGCCCACTTTTAGTTTTGCCCAAAGTCTAAAACCAGCCCTGGCCACATCGGAGGAGAAGGAGAGGACAATCCATGAAGGATTACACAAGACTCTGTTGGGCGTTTTCTTAAATGTGTCTTTTTATGTACAGGCAGGTCCTGGTTTTAAGATTGATCCTGCTGTTTCCTGTGCTCCTCCCCTGCTTTTGTCTTTGCTTTTGTCTCATAAAATGTAGAATTTACAAATATTTTCCTCCTGTCCTGAGTTCTCTTTCCCATAACACGGCCCCTCCTCATCGGCTGTTCTGGATGTCTCATATACTTTCCTCACACCGATGTGTCTGTCCAGACATGCCTGGTGCCGACTCCACCTGCCTCTTACATATTGACATAACAGGTTCTGGTATTTCTATTTTTTTTATTTCCTTTGTATTGAATTCTTCCTTTTCATCTTCAGCTTTTACAGAATCTTCAGGAAGACAAAGTATTAAGATGCTGGAGTATGGAAAGAAGAAGGTACCCCCCCCCCCCCCCACTCATTTAACTTATATTGGTGTATGACAAAAAAGTTGCTAAAAGTCTAGTTTTACTAACTTACAGAGGAACAAGTAAAAATTGAATAAACTTTCCAAACAGATGTTTAGCAACACATCACAATTACACAATAAAACAAAGAAAAAAACCCAAAAATATAAACCCGGAACCAATAATAACTAATAATAATAATCTTTATTTATATAGCTCCATCAAATTCCATAGCACCTTACAGAAAATAGGGAACATATACAAATAGTATCATATTAAACAATAGGAGCGATGGCCATGCTCACAAGGAGGAGGTTGCTCTTTGAAGGTTAGGTATTAGTCTGATAGACCGGGGTAGGGCATTCCAGAGAGTTGGTGCAGCTCTGGAGAAGTCCTGGAGACGTGAGTGAGAGTTTCCAATAATGGAAGAAAATAATCTAATGATCATCAGATCAAAGAGCACGGATTGGACAATATACTGAGATGAGAGAGGAGAGGTAAGGAGGTGCAGCATTATGCAGAACTTTGTGAATGAGGGTTATTATTTTAAACAGAATTCGGAAGGAGGGAGGCAGCAAGTGTAGCGTTTGGCCTGAAAGAGGAGAGTGAGCATACACATACATACAATATATACAAACATACAACATATACACAAATGCATACAGTACCATATAATGCATATAGTGAGACATAGGGGCAGATTTACTTACCCGGTCCATTCGCGATCCAGCGGCGCGTTCTGAGCGGTGGATTCGGGTGCGGCCGGGATTCATTAAGGCAGTTCCTCCGACGTCCACCAGGTGGCTCTGCTGCGCTGAAGAGCATCGGAACACACTCAAGTTCACCGGCCTATTCCCAGTGAAGGTAAGTGCAAGCTCCGCGACACATTTTTTTTAAAAAATGCGGCGGTTTTAAATGCGGCTGTTTTTCCGAATCCGCCGGTTTTTTTGTTCGGCCACGCCCCAGATTTCCGTCGTGTGCATGCCAGCGCCGATGCGCCACAATCCGTTCGCGTGCGCCAAAATTCTGGGGCAATTCAGGAGAAATCGGCGCAAATTGGAAATATTTGGGTAACACGTCGGGAAAACCCCCAGAGAGTACCATATACAGACATACAGCATATACACAAACAACCAGTATATACACAACACACACAAACAGATACAGCATATACACACAAAACCAGTATATACACAACACACAGATACAGCATATACACACACAACCAGTATATACACAACACCCTCTTCTGACCATGGGTAGTGTGTGGTATTGCAACTAATTTACTTTCATTTGTATACAGTAGAGCTTCAATATGGGCACAGACCATGGTCAGGTATGGCGCTGTTTTGGAAAAAAACAGCCATTTTTTTCAACCCCCGTACAACCCCTTTAATAACACAGGTATTGCAACTAATTTCCTTTCATTGGCATACAGTTGAGCTTCAATACGGCCGCAGACCACAGTCAGGTATGGCGCTATTTTTGGAAGAAATTAGCTATGTTATACAACCCCTTTAATTACAAAGTCTCAAAACCCCATTGGGGCTACATTCACACGGCCGTGCGTTTGCCTTGTCCAGGTCCTGGGTGAGCACTGGGCTGGGTGGAGAAGGGAGCGCTCCACACCCCTTCCCTCTCCAATGAAAGACAAGTGTCCACGGCACAAATTTGCCCAGAAAAGGCCATAGACCTCAATGGTGGCCATGATATGGACAATTTGCGGTCAAATCACGGTCCCATGATGGTCATTTGGATTAGGCCTAAGCCAGTAACTTGCACAGGTCGTAATGTTTTAGGAATATAAGGTACAAGTAATTAGGCGATACCCAATGGAGGCTTAATATAACCTACAGTATATGATATACTTCATATTAGCAACCCTGGAACCAACTAACACAATGTGGGAGATTTACTTTGACTCCAAATCTCCCCTTCTCCAGCAGCTCAAAGTGTTTTGCCTCCCCACCGGCTACTTTGGGCATGGGTGGTGAGAGGGGTGTGCTCTGTATTTACTATAGTCTCCGCCAGAAAACCAGAGGAGACCCCCAAATGAGCCCCTTCCTCTTAGTAGATCTAGGCTGGGGATGGGGGTGTTAAAATTGGTCGTTAAAATGCCAGCCTTCTTAAATCCCCCCCCCCCCCCCATGTATCCTACTGTTGTTACTTCCTGTTGATGATATAAGGCTATCTCAAGCCAATCACTTCTGTATCAGCAGGGGCTGGTTGTACATACTGCCTATAACATGCATGCTGCTGCAGTGGGGACAGCCGATAGCCTCTCCTGTGCCTTACTAATGCTTTTGGACATTTTTTATTTAAAAAAAGGTTCCCAAAGCTTCCGATAGATATGATCTACCCAAAACTACCTTCGTAATACAGGCGGTCCCCGGGTTACATACAAGATAGGTTCTATAGGTTTATTCTTAAGTTGTATTTGTATGTAACTCGAAACTGTATGTTTTATTATTGTAGATCCAGACAAAAAAGTTTTTTGGCCCACTGACAATTGCAGTTTCTAAAGTTTTTGCTGTAATTGGACCAAGGATTATACATAAAATTTAATTACAGACACATTAAAGCTGATCACTGCAGTCTGGGACCATAGTAAAGTAACAAGAGAGCTTTGTCAGAGGTCACAGTGGACAGAGGGGTCCGTTTTTAACTAGGGGTCATCTGTAAGTCGGATGTTCTTAAGTAGGGGACCGCCTGTATATGGAAAGTGCCGTCTCTAAAACATACAAAGTTTTGCCTCAGGTGAGCCACATCCAGGACCGGCGTTAGGGGGCTGCAAACTGGGCATTTGCCCAGGGCCCCCTATGCTAAAGGGGCCTCCTGCATGCTGACTTTTGTGAACAGAGGATGTATTGCTCTTTTAATACACCTTGGTTGAATGCCAGGGTGAAGATGCTTATGATCTATCTGCTGTCTATATATCTATCATCTATCCGTCTAGTTATCTATCTCCTATCATTATTCATCAATCTATTTCTCCACTTATGTATCTATATCTATTCATCTATCTATCTATCAATCAATCATCTATCTATCTATCTATCTATCTATCTATCTATCTATCTATCTCATATCTATCTATCTATCTATCTATCCCATATCTCTCTCATATCTATCTATCTATCTCTCTATCTATCTCTCTATCTATCTATCCCATATCTCTCTCATATCTATCTCTCTATCTCATATCTATCTATCTCATATCTATCTATCTATCTATCTATCTATCTATCTATCTATCTATCTATCTATCTATCTATCTATCCCATATCTCTCTCATATCTATCTATCTCATATCTATCTATCTATCTATCTATCTATCTATCTATCTAGTCTTTCCAAAAACAGGCAGCACTCCAAAGTAGTGGTAAAAAAGTGGGGGGTGTCTTTATTCCAGGTGCAACGTTTCAGCTCTTGCAGAGCCTTTATCAAGCATAGTATACATGGCCAGTGTGCAAACTTATAAGGGCCAACATTCAATCTCATTGGCCCGTGGGCGGGCTCAAACAATCATTTACAAAGTTACACAAATTGTGTTAGTGCCTTTACACGTGATACATATACATCATCGATCCATAGTGGTATATTGTGTACATTAAAATTATTGTGTTAAATAAGTGAATCATAAAGATCTGAAATCAGGGAATGCCTCCACATCGGTTGTAGGACCGCCCCCAGTCTCAGCCTTCCAATCATCAGCTCGAAAGGAGAAGAGGCGGGTCGCCGGAAGTGTCAGTGTCTTGATGATGATTGAAACCGCGTCACCGGAAGTCGTCATAGTCACGTGAGAAGGCTCCGTTCACGTGACTCTGGCGCATGCGCGCTAGCTCTTGTGATGTCAGGCGCCATATTGGGTAAGGGAAAAAAAGATACCAAAACTATATACAGACATCATCGATTCCCATATTGGGTAATGTACAGTGCTGTGCCCCTCCATCACCAGGGGCATAAGGGCTGCACTAAGTAGTGAAACACCACTCGTGCTGTCCTGCTCAGATCGTTGGGGCAGGTCACGGCATCCAAAAATGGACAACAGTTATCCCGTCCCAGCGTCATACCTGGTTCTGCTGGAGTAGTGGGTACAATCGGAGGTACAAACCTCTGGATTTCTCCCTGTAGGTTACAACCTCTTGTCGAAAGTGTCTGTCATAAAGAGAAATAATAAGGCATGCCTGTCGAGATTGAAAAAAAGGTTGTGACTGTATCGGTGAAATGTCCGCGGTATATTGGAGGCGACTGGAGAGGAAGGCACGAGACTGGACGGGGGTTGGTGGTCCAGCCGATGGGGGTCAAAAATATCTGGAACAAACAGATAAATACGTACATAAGTATATGCATAGATAAATAGACTAGAATATTGTGTTACAGTATTGTCAATGTTTAGACATATGAGGTCTGAATCCTTACTGGCAGGGGTATATCCCCTTACTATACCTTGACCTACAGTATGGAATCCCAGGAGGGCTATACATCAAATCCCCGGGCGATCCTTAATTAGAGAACACTCTCATATATGTCAATCATACAGAAAGATATCGTTAAATGAGGCCACTCAAGTTATATTCCACATTTAGACCATGGGGTTGTAAAGTCCCTAGTCTATGTATCCAACGTAATTCGCATCTCCTGAGAATGGCTTCTCGGTTGCCACCTCTTCTCATAGGGGGGATGTGGTCTATAATCATACATTTCAAGTCACTCTCTTTGTGTCCTGCCTCAGTGAAATGTCGGCTGACGGGTAAGTCTTTTTTCTTTTTACGGATAGTGTACCTATGTTGCGTGAATCGCGTCTTGAAGTCAAGTGTGGTCTCCCCCACGTATTTCAGGTCACAAGGGCAGCTCAGTAGATAAACCACGAAGTCACTATTGCAGTCAAGGTAGTGGTGTATTTTATACTGTGTCCCATTGTGGGTAAACGTGTCACCTTTGACAAAGTAGGAACAGTTAATGCATGTTCGGCATGGAAAACACCGTGACGATTTGACTCCAGCTTTAAAGTCACCAACACCAAGCGAGTCTTTTTTAGGGGACAACCCGGACAAAGACGACCCACCAGGAGGGGTGGCCGACGCCACTACCGGTGGAGAAAAAAACAAAGCAGTAAAGAACAGAACTTTACCACTGAGAACGGCGAACAAGAGGAAGTGAAACCGGTGGTGGTCAACATTTCCTCTAAACAGCTAAATGTGAGTGAACAGTCTGTATTAGAAAAAGGTTTAAGCTTTTGCCCTTGTACCAGTACGGATTGGTTTCAATTAGATGTTGATTTGCACAGATTGTATCGCAATATATGCCTTAAACACTGGTTTCATGACAAACCATCCACTTCTAGGGTCTACACCAATCTTGACCCTAAACAATTTGGTTTAACGAACAAAAGCAATTTTTCTCCCAACACAGAGATCCCAGCCATTACAGCGTTTAAGGACGCAGTACAACATGACATTAACTTACTACGACAGACCAAAAGTGACAGACTAACACATACTAACCTCAGCTCTGAGGAAATCCAAGCGTTGGGACATCTTGCACGTGACAGTGACATCACGATCCGCCCCGCCGACAAAGGCGGAGCAGTAGTGATCATGGACACGTCAATGTACAACGCTGAGATACGTCGACAACTAGACGACACTTTGGTGTATAAACGGGTCTCAATTGATCCCAAATTTGAATTGGGACGACGCATTGCACAGGTCCTGGATACAGCTATGAACACAGGGATCATTAGTGAGAACATGCACAAGTTCTTAACCGTTACGCATCCCCGTACCCCCATTATCTATACCCTCCCCAAGATACATAAAAGTCTTGAACAACCCCCAGGGAGACCAATAGTGTCCGGAAGGGGATCTATCTTATCAAACATAGCCATCTTTTTAGATCAGGCACTGAGGGAACTATCTACCAGGGGACAATCTCATATACGTGATACCACTGATTTTCTGTGTAAACTTAAACAGATACAACCTTGTGACCCAAAGAAGCTTACCCTTGTTTCCTTTGATGTAGTATCGTTATACACGTCTATCAACCACGAAATGGGACTTAAGTGTGTGGAGAAACAATTACAGAGATCTAACTTCAAGCAATCTGAAATCTTTTTCATTTTGGATCTCCTAAGATTGATACTATTCAATAATTATTTTGTATTTGGCAGTGATTTTTATGTACAACTCAGAGGCGTGGCTATGGGGGCCAATATGGCCCCCACATATGCCAATATTGTCATGACCACGTTGGAGGAGGACTTCGTCTATGTGTCCCACCACTTCCAACACGTCACGGGGTGGTGGAGATACATAGACGATGTCTTCCTCCTGTGGACCGGCGATACACAACAATTGACTGACTTCCACCAATACCTTAATACAGTGGACAGCGATATTAAATTCACCATGGTACACTCTAATGAGAACCTCCAATTTCTGGACGTACTCGTGGAGAACACACATCAAGGTCTCACAACCGACGTCTTTTACAAACCCACTGACAGAAACACGATTCTCCGCTTTGATAGTAATCACCCACGACCTATGCTACACTCTTTACCCCTCAGCCAACTCTATAGAGTGAAACGAATAGCTAGTGACGAGCATAAATTACAAAAAAACACCATGTTGATGCTGTCTAGATTTAAACACCGTGGATACCCTAATAGAGTACTCCTTGACAATAAAAGTAGGTTGGAACACAAGAGTAGAAACGAACTACTAACACCCACACAAGTTGAAAACAAAGGTGAAAGAATACCCTTCATCTCCACTTACTGTGACACGAGCACACAAGTAGCATCCATTGTGAGGAAACACTGGAAGCTATTACAAAGTGATCCCTCAAGAGTACCAGCACTACAGAATCCCCCAATTCTCTCATATAGAAGAGCCAGAAATATTAGAGACAGAATAGTGAAGACTGACACGGGCCCATCCCAAACACCAACACAAAGGGGCCTATTGGGTCCTATCCGAAAAGGGTGTTTTCCATGCCGAACATGCATTAACTGTTCCTACTTTGTCAAAGAACCACAATATCAAGTATATAGTAATCAGGATAGATATCAGCCTGTCAAGTCCAATCTTTAATCCTACATTATATCATGTTGAAAAGAAGGCAAAAACCATACACAGGTTATGCCAATTGGCCCAAAGCGGAAAATTCCTTATTGACCCCTAATATGGAGTTTAAATAACTCCCTGGATCAACATAAACTACTTACCGTATTTCTGGGCCATTAGGCGCACCGGAATATAAGGCGCATCATCTGATGGCGCCTTATATATGTAATAATTTCCATATATAGTGCATCGACTATAAGGCGCAGGGTCCGGGGGCGTGGCGGGGTCTGGGGGCGGAGCGGAGACCCGACGGACGCTACGCGAACGCCGATACGAGACGCGGAACGCGGGAAGGTGGGGGAGGTGGAGAATGGCATACTTACATAGTCCCCCCCGCTACCGGAGACAGCAGATCTCCAGCGGGAACTGCGACCGACGTCGGTCAGAAGTTGTTAGCCCCCATCTTCACTGGCAACACCTGCGATCAGTGCCACAGGCATGAGCACCAACATTTTCCTTAGGATCGTCACTCCCTGTGAAATCAATTAATCCTGCAGCTGTAAACAATAACTGGTATTACCCGTGGGTGAGTGAGCCCAATTAAAAGGTTAACACCACAATCGGCACAAGCACGGCGTTCAGATTCGGGACCATGTTCGGCCGAAACCACGGGAGCAAAATACTAATGGGTCCAATCATCATTATGTATGAGGTCTCTTAATCGCTCCTGGCAGCAGATGTAATTCCAGAGAAAGATTGGACAAGTCAAGTTTCAACTTGCCCAATACCTGTATTATTAAGAGATATAACCAGAGTTGACTAGCAGCTGTTTGTCCTAAGTTTTGATGGCAGCTATGAATTATTCTTGCCCTTTTCAGAAAATATCCGCTGATCACCTGAGAATGTATCCAGCGTCTGTGTGAATGGAATGACTAGCTAAAAGATGTGCTTTTACCATCTCTGCACCCTACCAGATTGCAGTGTACATAAGTGCTGAGTGTAAGAGACGTTACCTTGTAGCCTCATCCCTGAATTGATCACATTTTAGGTATTATACTGTATATCTATCTATCTATCTTGGGGTATATGGACGAATTGAAAAAAAATAAATAAATAACAGCGTTTCTGTTAATAATTCCATTACATAGGCACAAGACATTCTGCTGCAGCCGCATCCCCCTCCTGTGATAAAACTTTATTGAAAATTTTTTAACATTTTGGAATTTTATATTAAAGCTTTGATGACGGGTAATATATAAATGCTGTTTATTTAAATCTCATTAGACTACACGTGTATTCAGGATTTTTAATTCCAGGGTGCCGAAGCGTAGAAAATTTCCTCTCTCTTACAAGAAAAATTGGAAGACAGAAAAAAAAAATCTTCATTTTCATTTTTGTGTTTCATAAATTCTCTTAAGAGCGCTGGATGAATTTCAATCATAACCAGGCAGTCAGACAATAGGCAAAATAATGTGATCACTAAAATGATTCATTTCAGGATGATTTAATAACTCCTTATTCAGCCATAGGATTACTTCGGAGTCTATAAATGAGGAGACTTGTGATTGCCGTGTTCCTATATTTCGTAAACGAGAGGCCTTCTTAATAATTTACCAGGGTATAAACATTGAGCCACAATTTATGATGAGGCTGGAAGAGTAGCCATGATATAGAAATGATATATGTAAATGGTAGACATTTACTGTAGACTTTGGCCATAGAAGGGGGGGTCGTAATATATCAGCGCGTCGGGGATGTGCCGGTTTCGTTGAGGCTTGTGATGGAGAGGACCTCAGTATTCTAAAGATTCTAGTGCTTTTTACTACGTTATAGTGAAGCGTCAGTCCATCACTCTGATTAGTCTCCATTGTGAAGGAAATTGAATGGTTAGTCAAGAGGCTCTCATATATCGTATTAACAGTATGTAATCCTGCCAAGACTGAGCAGCAAGAACATGCAAAGGTTTCTGACAGCTACAAAGCACTAGAAGAGCGGCGATAGCATGAAACCTTGTCATCAGAATTCCTGGCACATATCCAGTGGAGAATATGTGTCAAATAGCTTGGAATATTTCACCGATTCCAATGAGATCAGGAAAAATAAAAAAACAAAACGCAATCCGTATTTCGTCTTCATTGTGATGGCAGACTTGCTAGTTATGGAGAGAGTCTTTTATATATAGGGTATAGTTTATTATAGCTAATAACATATAGCTAATGGAAAAAGGGCCAAGGTATAACTACCAGATGGTTTTCACATCTTCATCAGGATTCAGCCGATGTAGTTCCTGTAGCTACCACTAGCGGGAGCTCATTGCATATAGATGTACCTATACATTGTAGCAACTCTCTGGTTCATCTATCTAGGTGGGGTTCTTCTGCTGCCCATCATTGTCCTCTTGCTGTGCACCATTATTACTAGCTCTTGGCCAGGGGTGGATTAAGAGGGTCTTGGGTTCCGGGCTGAATATTGAATATGAATATTATAGTCCCCAAAATTTCAGAATTCAGTAATGGTACAAATGGTACTAGAACCAAGCTTCATGATGCGTCTTTTCTGCCTGCTGTTGTGTATTCAGAGGCGGCACGGTGGCTCAGTGGTTAGCTTTACAGCCTTGTAGCGCTGGGGATCTGGGTTCAAGTCCCAGGGTCAACATCTCCAAAGAGTGTGCATGTTCTCTAAATGTTTGGTGGGTTTCCTCCAGGTCCTCCGGTTTCCTCCCACACTCTAAAACATACTGGTAGGTTGATTGGATTATAAGCCCTATTGGGGACAGGGACTGATTTGGTAACCTCTGTGCAGCGCTGCATAATCTATGTGTGCTATATAAATAAAGAATTATTATTGAGAGCATGAAGAGATGTATTTCATGGGTGAAAGTCCTTCTCAGTATAAAATGTGGTTAATAGACATAAACTACTGTATCTGCAAGATTGCCAGTGTTAAAATTGACACATTTTATAATTATTAAGCTACATTGTCTATATAGAGAATACAGGAGAGATATTGCCTCAAAGATGGCAGATCTAAAAATGATTTTTTTTGGTTGCTTTGCAGCTCACCTTCACTGTACAGATTAGGATGGAATAAGCAGATTCATCTAATGTAAAGATGGGTGGTCCTGAACTGGAACAGATAACTTGGCTCCACCCCTCTGACAGTTGAGATCCAATGAATATTTGATTACTCAGTAATGGCAGGGAAAAGAAAGAAAATTACAACTACAGATTCCAAACTATAAGCATACAAAGAGATGGAGATGGTAAAGGTGGTGGTTAAAGAGGAGCTGTCTCTATCTCTCACATGTGGGGAATATACCATTCTATAGCGGCTGCTTTTAATTTTCTTCCCCCATTTTTGCAGAGTTACCAGTCCCAGTATCTGACCATTATGATCTTCTCTACTGTCAGAGTGAAGGTGCTGGGAAGGGGCATGTGTTATGCTTATCTTCTCTGACAAGTAGATGATTATCACAACACACGCCCCTACCTCAGCTCCAGCTCCTTCTCTCTGTGACCGGAGAGGATTATAATGGTCAGAAATCTTTCCCAATAAATCAGAAACCGTGGGAAAGAAAATTTGATTTGCCCCTGAATCTAAGTAGTAGCCCGTACAGTATGGTATTTTCACCTCCATGTGTGTGAGGCGGTGAAAGATCCTCTTTAAAGGAGAGACGGTAACTGGCCTGCTGGTCACCTATTGAATACATACATAGTGGCATCATACAAATAGGAAAAATCGGGAAAAAAAATCACTACAAAAATATAATAATAAAAAAACCTGTATATGTAGTGTATGTTTTTTGTGAAAATGGGTACAAAACCACAAAATTAGTATAAAATGTAAGGGAATTCCTTCACTGAGGAACCTGTCATCAGAAATCGGTCTAATAAACCATAATCAGCGGTTTTACACCTTCCAGCTCATGTTTTAGTAATGGCCCAGCTTGGTTTCAACATCCACAAAAACAACTTTGAAGTGATATGCAAATGGGTTGTATAAAGTCAAGGAGGTGGAGAGTTTAATGTGAAAGTCAAGCTCTCCCGGCTTCAAAAAGCCTCCTCCCCTGTGATTGTCATCATGCACAGGACTTCTGGAGATCTGGTTTGTGATTTCTCTGGGTGCAGGACCACTGATAACAATGCAGAGAGAGCTTGACTTCAGTGTTAAAATCTCCGCCTCCTTGACTTTATACAATCAATTTACATCTCACTTCAAAGTTGATTTTCTGGATGATGCCAACCCACTGGGCCATGGAAGAAACCTGTTCTAGAAGGTGTTACACTGCTTGACAACATACTGCTAGTGGTTTATTAGGTCTATTTCTGCTGAAGATTTCCTTTAAGAGTCTTCTGTTTTATAAAGGCGAAAGGAAAAATAAACCACAAGAAACCCAACACTTAATGGGGCAGATTTACTTACCTGGTCCTGTCGCGATCCCGCGGTGTGTTGTCCGACAAGGATTCAGGTGCGCCCGAGTTCCTGCATCTGTCGCTTCTGCCGGAGTTCACCTTCTTCTTCCCGGTGCTTGTAAGTACGTGTCTTACGACACAATTCTAAATGTAAAATCCTGCCCGTTGTCCGAATCCATCGGGTTCGAATCCAAGCCGTCGCCGATACGCCAAAATTCAATCGTGTGCACCAAAATCCCAGGCCATTTTGTCACAAAACGGAAACCGTCAGGAAACCCGATGAAAATGCGTCTGACGGACCCTTAGTAAATGAGCCCCATTGTACGGTAGGCTAAATTCTGTCTCCCACTACAACATGGCCCATTCGCTGGCTGACACATAGTCCCTAGACAAGTGTGATGCATTCCATGTATTCACCTTAGTTCTTTATGATAGGGTGCATGTATGGGTAATGGTTTTTCCGCTTTCATTATGCATGCACTGACCTTAAGAAATGTCACTAGACCCTCAGAACGCAATCTACCCTATTATGTGCTAGAAAAGTCCTATTAATCAAGATGCACGTATATGACATAGTCAGATGCGGGTCACTATGCTTTGACATAGCGCGATAAGCCTTATTATATCACCCGGCGGCTGAGCAGCTCTTCATGTTACCTTGTCATACAATAATATGCCCTTGGGAGCGAATCATTCACACACTACGGGACTAAATGGACTATTGTGCCTCTTATATGTACCATTGATTTGTAACATTTCTCCTCCATAAATATGTTATTCAATGGTTTACGGTTGAAGTCGTGTATATTCATGACGGATAGAAATGAAATTTTGACCATATGGTTCCATATTAAGCAAAGCGTAGCATGTCAATCAACGAGGAAGGCATATAAATCATGGAACATGATGACTTCACATGATATTCCCTTAACTATTGTTATTCAGTCTATTATATGGGAAAATGGAGAATAATGCATCTGTTCTATGTCTTATCATGCAAATCGATCGCGCTATATAAAAAATGCATTCCTCATTAAAGAGACTGACGTTCCGGCCCTGAGGGAGCGTAATGCCATATATCTCAGGGAGGTTTAATTGCAGTCAAGGTGGTAATGAAAGAGTAAAATTACGAATTCACCAACCTGATAAGCAATCAACATAAAATTACCCGGAAATGTTTTTTTTTTACTGCAGTATTATAAGGATTGATGATCATTATGAACCTTTTTCTGCAGCTGACATTAAGGACTTGAGGTAAGTCAAACATTGTGGGGGGATTTATCTAGGCGTCTGCTTATAAATGAGAAATTCCTGGCCACTATTTTTCGCCATTCTGACATTGACACATCTACAGCAAGTGGATTGGGCCATGCCGGGTTATGGAGTGGGGCATGCTGGGTTATGCAGTGGGGCATGCCAGGTTATGCAGTGGGGCATGCCGGGTTATGCAGTGGGGCATGCCGGGTACAGGGGCATCCTCTACACCTAGAGGATAGGTGGATCTATCATCACCATAGACAGGGGCATCCTCTACACCTAGAGGAGAGGCGATTCTACCATCACCATAGACAGGGGGCATCCTCTACACCTGGACGAGAGAGGGTTCTATCATCACCATAGAAAGAGATTCTTTACTGTAAAAGCAGTGAAACTGTGGAACTCTCTGCCACAAGATGAAATGGCTGATAATTTGAACATTTTCAAGAGCAGCCTGGTTGACTTTGAGGAGAACAATAATATCACATCTTATGGAGATTAAACTTTTTGTAAGTAGTTTATGTTGATCCAGGGAGTTATTCTTAACTCCATATTAGGGGTCAAAAAGGAATTTTTCCGGCTTTGGGCCAAGTGGCATTAACCTTGTATGGTTTTGCCTTCCTTTTTCTCAACACTGTATAATGTAGGATTAATAGATTGGACTTGACAGGCTGATATCGTCTTCTATCCTTATTTACTATTATACTGTGATATTGTGGTTTAGCCCCCATCTTCACTGGCAACACCTGCGATCAGTGCCACAGGCATGGCCTTCATGTCATAGAGAATGGCAACCTACTCAGGATCTCTAGCTTTGTCTAGGACCACCAGGCATCAGCCTTCATGTCATAAAGAACTAGGGCTTGGGGACTAGCGACCTTCCCAGGATCTCTAGTTTGGTCTAGGACCACCAGACATGAGCCTTCATGTCATAGAGAACTAGGGCTTGGGGACTGGCAACCTTCCCAGGATCTTTAGCTTGGTCTAGGACCACCAGACATAAGCCTTCATGTCATAGAGAACTGGGGCTTGGGGACTGGCAACCTTCCCAGGATCTTTAGCCTGGTCTAGGACCACCAGACATAAGCCTTCATGTCATAGAGAACTGGGGCTTGGGGACTGGCAACCTGCCCAGGATCTTTAGCTTGGTCTAGGACCACCAGGCATGAGCCTTTATGTCATAGAGAACTGGGGCTTGGGGAATGGCAACCTACTCAGGATCTCTAGCTTGGTCTAGGACCACCAGACATAAGCCTTCATGTCATAAAGAACTGGGGCTTGGGGACTAGCAACCTTCCCAGGATCTCTAGTTTCGTCTAGGACCACCAGGCATGAGCATTCATGTCGCAAAGATATTGGGTTTGGGGACTGGCAACCTGCCAATGATCTCTAGCTTGGTCTAGGACCACCAGGCATGAGCCTTCATGTCATAGAGAACTGACAATCAGACCAGAATCCCTAGTTTGATGTTATAGAACTTTTTGAATACAGTGCTCACATTTTTACACTTGTTTCCATCTTTAACACCTTAACATATATTTTTTATCATCTTTCCTGAGAGCAATTTAAAATCTATAATTCAGGTTCTCTTAAAACATTAATTTTTCTTGATTTTCAGTTCTACCCTTTGCAGTTTCCTATGTATTCTGTTATCCATATTGATACAAAGAATGAAATACTGTATAAAAAAAAGAAAGTGAACACTTTTATTTTTTATGACTCCTTTGAAGAGTTTTTTCAGTATGTAACCTGCACTGATCAAACATTGAGGTACAATTCCAGGAACACTCATTAGGAAGCCTAAGGTGAACCCACCAAATAGTGAGCTTATGGCACATGCTGGAGTGAACTACAGTGACATGGTCCCATCATTCTATCTATGGGGTTTAATATTCTGTAGGGACTACATTTAAGGACCAGATGTGTCCACCATAGATTAGCTTGACTTTACTGACATGAATTCATTATAACATTGTGATATGACAACTATTTACTATAGATTTAATATAACTGGAATGACCATTTATAACAAGACGGTGTAGTTTCCATGTCTAAACAGAGTTTTAGGTCAAGTACTTCCATACCATGTAGTGGGATGAAAGTTCCAAAGCCTTTGGAAAATTCTGAAATAGTTTCTACAGTGTGTGTCATTTGAATTGCGCAAAAGCCATCAGCAGGTTTGTAGATATTTGGATTTGTCAAGTTCAAGCGACCTTGGGGTATTATGGGTAGGGTCCAGCAAAATGGGCTATGAAAATTGCTTAAAATAACATAAGTAAATTACCTCCCAAAGTTCCATCACATTGTCCTCAACTGATGTTGCATTCTGCAGTGTGGAGACTCAAAAGGAGGGCAGCAGTGAGGTGTGGAATACGATCTGTCGGGTGATGACGGTGTCCTAGACCCACCATGCATCAAAGGCAATTATAGTAAGACTATAACGCTGTATGATGAAAATAATACTTACACCTGTACTGTATGATGGAAATATTACTAACACCTGAACTGTAAGGAAGTACTGTACGATACTGTAAATGCAAAGAGTACTATCACTGGCTTTACATTATATCAACATGCAGCTCTTTCAAGTGCCCTAAAAAGGGCAATTGTTTCATATTTCAACCTGTCCTTTATAACAGCAGCCTCCTCTCCCTACCAAACTGCTCTGAAAAGTCCTTGTCTGCCTGTCTGACCTTATCTTGATCAGAAGCCTCTCCCTAGCTCTGTCTCCGTTCTGTAATCGCACTAGGACATCTGACCCTACCTCTTATACAGAAGGGTCACATGTACCACCCGGACAATCACAGTCATTCTCAGTATGGGCATGACTGTGGTTGTTCCGGAAGCTTGTTGATTAGCCGCTCAGCAGTCAACCAGCTTGCCCCTTTTCCTGATCACTGAAGCTCGAACTTCTAGCCAACTTTCACCTTTCTGTCGAACTCGCCATGTTGCAGTATGAGTCCGCTCATCACCAACCAATATCTTTGCACCTGTTTATTAAGTAACACAAGGGAAATACTAGTGGCTAGAAAATGAAAGAATGACACAGCACAAATGAATCTGGCCCTCCACTGTCAAATGGACCACCAGGTGCCCGGAGGGACACAAGGTGCATGTCCAATCTGCTTCTTCATCTATTCAGTGGGATCAGACAAAAATATTCTTATCAATTGTAGGGTTTCATTAAACCTAACACTTAATCAGCATGTAACCTCTTATTCTGGTACTTACCACTATCCCTGACAACCCTTATAACATAAACCATAAATTATTTATACATTTTTGATATCTGTGTATTGCATTATAATACAGTATTTGCCGTACATAATGTATATGGCCAACATTGGCAAAGGCTAATCTGCAGCTGTGTGTTCAGAAGTAATAAAACTTCCCAGGGAGTATTTCTAATGCCTTGGCTTACAATCTCTGTTCATTAAAGAAGAGTTTTCATAAGCGACGGGCATCTGTAATTAACGGGGACAAATGAATCTTTGTTGTGGAGGGAACATTTGCCAGATCCAACAACAAGCCTGTATGACTGTGGCCATCACAGCGATGTCATCTGCGCACCTCTCTATTGTACGGTTATTTGCTGAAAGTTCATTTCTCAATGAATTCATCTTGTTATTGCTCACCTTTTTTATGTTGTTAGGTTTTCATGCCCAGACATAGAAAAATATACAAAAACAAGCCAAAATCAACAAAGAATAAACTTACAACAGAAAAAGTAGAATTTTGGATGCCAAGTCACACCAAGCCATTCAGAATGAAAAGAAAGTTTTGGCAATAACACCAGGCTCTGTTTTAATAAATGACTCATTTTGTATATAGAATAATATGAAGTCTCAGTAATTATGAAGAGCAGTTTCCTCTTTCGCAAACAGTTTATAAAAAAAATGAATAGGCAGCAATGACATAAGGGGCCATACTAGAGGTTTAATGTGAAGATGATGGACCGCGATACAAAATATTTAACAGTCCCCCCAACTATGACACATTGCTTGAAGTTTTCATGGTTAAAAGACACCTGGTAAGTTTCCAGGACTTGGGTGCAACTGCATCCTCTGTGCCTCTTCAAGTTATATCCCTACAAGGTACCTTAGAAAATCTTTAGCTTTCCCTATTAAACTCTTCATTCACTCATATGTTGTTGTCTGACTATTTGAAAAACTTAGCAGATGCCGTCTCCTAGTCTCCTGCGCTGCACACTGTGCGCACAGCACCTCTGCTCCGACAACTGTATCAGGCACTGGGACAGGGGACATGTGGGCGTGCCAGAATTTGGCAGTGGAGGCATCTTAAAACAATTGTTGGTGGAGACCATTGTGTTAGACTCTGTCTGATGACCTAAGCATCAGGTCATCACAATCCCAAGTATCCAGGGGACTGTACAACCCCCTTATCCTTGCTTGAAGATCTGATTGATTAAATGATCTTCCAGGACTCTAAATATGATCATCTCATCAATATTAGATAGAGTTCCAACACCTCAAATCCCCACCAAAACTGACTTGAAACTTCGGAGTTAGAAGCAGACTTTTCACTGTGTAGTAGTGCTGCTGGAGTACTGAAGCTCAACTCAAATTTAACAACCCCCTTAAAGGTGAAATAATAATCTGTCAATTCATTCTCTGAGCTATGTTACTGAAAATTGAGTCGGTCTTCATTCCCATTGTTAATTCAAACACTAGGCAGTTAGAATTCTAAGACCCCTTTTAAAGTTAAATTTAAAGAAATGATCAAAAAATACAACAGTAGCTTTATATGACAGGATCCTTAAAGGGGTTGTCGGGGATCATATAGTTTTTTATTGGCCTCAGGTGGTGTCAAAAAATTAGAGAACGTATACTTATCTCAGTCTTTACCTCCGATCATGAGCAAACCCTTGACATTCTCCGAGCTAGTAAATTATTCTAGGGGTTGTAAAGTTTCCTTACATTCATTTTGTTTAGGTTTGTCATATGGCCTCTTTCTATGCTTTCGTATTTGAACATTCTTCAGCAATACACACCCGGCAGAAGAAACCTTTACCATACGTGACCTGATCCTATGCAAAGCAATGAAATAGCAACTAAATAAAAGCTTGTGGGTAGAAAAAAAATTTTTTTTGCATTTTTCGCTTCTGCTTTTAAATAAGATCTTAACCATGGACAAAGATGTAGTGTAGGGTAAGGGGAGGCCAAGTATCCATTAAATGCTACTAAGCGCATCCTTCCCATAATAAATATAATGCGCTGGAAATGCATGTTTTATTGAAGTACAAATAAACCTTCCTTGAAGCCTCCAGGTGACCTTCAACGTTCTACGTAACCACAAAATGGACCGAATTCAATAAAAAGAAGACATCAACTATTTCCTTTTCTTAAGAGAAATTGGAAAATTTGTAAATAAAATATAAAGTATAAGATTTATGAGGGTAAAACAGTAGAAAACCTACATGAAAGTCAAAGGAACAAATTTCTATATACTGTATATATTAAGATTTTTTCTTTGGCTTTCAAAAACCAGTGGTGTGTGGTAGAGATGAGCGAATAATAAAAGATTCAATTTGTAGAACATTCATAGAATTTTTTTTTTAAATTTGTTTGGGTCTGATTTTGCTCTGATTGTTCTTTAAATTGGTATACATTGTCCTGTAGTTCTCTAAAATACATTGGGGCAGATTTACTTACACGGTCCATTCGCGATCCAGCGGCGCGTTCTCTGCGGTGGATTCGGGTCCGGCCGGGATTCATTAAGGTAGTTCCTCCGACGTCCACCAGGTGGCGCTGCTGCGCTGAAGAGCATCGGAACGCACTGGAATACACCGAGCCGGGCTGAGTGAAGGTAAGTGCAATTTTCGCGACACTTTTTTTTTTTTAATGCAGCGGTTTTTCCGAATCCGTCGGGTTTTCGTTCAGCCATGTATCGGCTCTGGCATGCACGCGTCAGAAATTGGCGATTTCCGTCGCGTGCATGCCAGCGCCGATGCGCCACAATCTGATCGCGTGCGCCAAAATCCCAGGGCAATTCAGAGGAAATCGGCGTAAAATCGGAAATATTCGGGTAACACGTCGGGAAAACGCTAATCAGGCCCTTAGTAAATGACCCCCATTAAATTTGTCAAATTTTTGAGAATTTATTCATTCTCTTTGGCCCACCTCTACGTTCTACGTTGAATGACAGCAATAACTACCCCCCCCCCCCCCCCCCATTATGAAACATTCACCCGAAGCCAAGCAGAAAAGATTTGGATTAGATTTGGTGCCTGAAAATTCATACCGAATCTACTAAGTAACGAGGTGGATTCACTCATCTCTGCTGTATGTTATTCAATTGGCACAAGGCATCTTCTCCCAGTATGAAGGGCCTAGTAGTACAAACAATGCATTGAAGATGGAGCTAGCTACAGTTTCTGTCTTTCTGACTTTCATTTAGGTAGCATATTTTAAGCGCCATGATTTTCATTAGTTGCAACCTTACCAATAGTTGCAAACTTCCCAATAGTTGCACCTTTCTCAATATTGCACCCTTCTCAATAGTTGCACCCTTCTTGATAGTTGCAACCTATTGATAGTAGCCCCCATCTTGATAGTTGCACCCTTCTTGATAGTTTCACCCTTCTTGATAGTTTCACCCTTCTCAATAGTTGCGCCCTTATCGATAGTTGCACCCTTCCCAATAGTTGTACCCTTCTTGATAGTTGCACCCTTCCCAATAGTTGCACCCTTCCCAATAGTTGTACCCTTCTTGATAGTTGCACCCTTCTCAATAGTTGCACCCTTCTTGATAGTTTCACCCTTCCCAATAGTTGCACCCTTCTCAAGAGTTGCACCCTTCTTAATAGTTGCAAACCTTCTCGATAGTTGCACCCTTCTTGATAGGTGAACCCTTCTTGATAGTTTCACCCTTCTCAATAGTTGCACCCTTCTCGATAGTTGCATCCTTCTCAATAGTTTTATACTTTTATAACGCATTTTTTTAAAGAATTCAGGTTTGTTTTGTTGTAACCATTATCATTTTGGGCAGTAGAATATAAATTTAGACTAAAAACAGACTAATAAATTCCCTCTGCCCCTTCCCTAACCCCATAACCCAGACAAAATGCTGACTGTTTTCCTTGTAGTCATCCCGGTGTGCACAGCACTCATATAATAGGACCATTCCAGAATTTGTTTCTTTGTTATACGGTTTAGTAGTTAAAACTTGACAAATTTGCCTTTATTAATAGACTATCATTGTAAGCGATGTGTATTCATTAGCCAGTGTTCTGTTATCCCAGTTATTAAGTGCAATATCTTACAGGAACATTGTGTGCAGTAAGCAGTTACTGAGACAAGTTTCCTCTTTTTGGTTTTAATAAATATTTGAAAGTCTGGAGCAATAAAAATACTGTAAAAACCAATTGAGGATGTTAGAAGATGATAGATTTACAGACAACTTTTACATTTAGCAAAAACATATTGCAGTTACAAGGCATTGTTTTACTTTTTTTGAATAACAAAAGGTATTAAAATCATTTGTATCAGCGTTGTAATTGTACATGGTCTGTTTTTATCTCAAGGGCAAGATTGTAAGAGATGACCACTATTAAAGCGTAACTGTAAAGTTATAATGAAGTTATTATTTGTGATTCCACCTTCGATAACTACTTTGTGCTGCTCACCCTTTTATTTCAAAAGCTATGGCATTTTCTGTTCTGAAAGTGTTTGACAGACATCTTTCTTACCAGAGGTGAAGGGGGCGGAGACTAATATCTGTCTATCAGATATATCAGTCTATGCCCTCAAGCTGAGGCCAGTTAGCTTGCCCACAGATTCCATGATGGCTTGTGTTCTCACTGAAAGTAATTTAGCATTTAATCCATTTAGTTTGCCACAAGTAAAACACTGCACAGTGCACATGCAGGATGTATATGGTGACAGCCTGGCAGCTTCCATCACATGGAGGAGGCCGGACATGTTATTAGCGGAGGGGAGGCCGCTGCCGGACATGTTATGTGTTTGGTGCATCAATCCTAACCTTATTGTAACAATTAAAACAACAATTAAAAAAATCATTGTATATGTTAAACATTGGCAGGGGATGGGAGGAGGTGCTGTGGTTGGGAAGGGGGGCCCTACCAAAAGTTTGCTATGGGGCCCACTCATTCCTAGTTACGCCACTGTCCAGCGGCTATGTTAGGTCTGACCTGGGGGGGTTATGTTGCCCACTCAGAAGCTATATGGTTAAATGTCACTATTCAAACTTCATCCAGTGTGAAAGTGTTCACTGTTTTCTGATAAGCTGTGACATCATCTATTGTCAGTAGTGATGTAATGATGGGTTAGTGTTGTCCATATAGAGGTCATCGTACAGGGAGGGGAGGAGATAAGCTGTGACATCATCTATTGTCAGCAGTGATATAATGATGGGCCAGTGTTATCTATATAGAGGTCATCGTACAGGGAGGGGGAGGAGATAAGCTGTGACATAATTCGTTCTTCATTTAATGATGATGTTACCTAGAGAAATGTTACCCTCTGGTCCTGACTATGGAATAAATGGGCTCTTAGCTGCATTGAAATTACTACAAAATGACCACATGATCTTCTATTATTAGGCCTAGCGGCCCAAATGCAAATTATAGATCTAGCACTCATATTATAGTTACTTGAAAAATTTGTTTCTAAATATTCTTAAAATAAATATATAGTTGATATAAAATGGTTCCTGTTGACTGGGAATTTTCTAATTATAGATCTAACGCCAGAAGGTAAGTGATGTCAGACAGGCTAGATGATTATTATTGGAGATTTTCAGGAGTTTTCTTATGCTTGGACCTACTTCCACACAATGAAGAAAGTTTTGCTAATTGTGTTCTGTGTTCTACTTTGTTATCCGCCTATCTTAATTGGCTTAATTTATTGGATCTGTGCCCGCATATCGTTCTACATGCTATTTTTAATCTTTGAGATGTTCCAATGGAAGCGGCGCAATCAGATTTGTTTTCCTTTTCCTCCGCTAATTACTCTTTCATGCAATGTTTTTATCTGACAGCCTGTATATCTTGGTCCTGATTGATGTCAAGTGTAGGAAATACATTCCGCCCTGCCTTGTGCGGATCTTTTGTTATAAATAAAGTTTGTAAAATCTGCATGTATTTGCTTGGCCAATACAAAATAGGAGCTGAATGCATGGTGGCTGAGCGTGTAGCACTTCTGCCTTGCAGCGCTGGGGTCCTGGGTTCGATTTCCACCCTGGTCAACATCTGCAAAGAGTTTGTATGTACTCTCTGTGTTTGCGTGGGTTTCCTCCAGGTCCTCTGGTTTCCTCCCACACTCCAAAAACATACTCTTAGATTGTGAGCCCCATTGGGGACAGGGACCAATTTGACATGCTTTGTGCAGCGCTGTGTAATCTGGTGCACTATATAAATAAAAGAATTATTATTATAATAGGAACTGTAAAAATAGGAAGCGTGTAAATAACTAGAGTAGGGTCAGTTGGGGTCAATCAACTCAACCTGCTCCCGTTTTCTGCACTGTGGGCTTAAGTCTTGTTTAATCCACTCTTGGCTGGACTGGAAGTGGTGGCGATTAGATACAAACCGGATTGCTTTTTTTTAGTTTGGGTCAAGGGTCCGGTGTGTGTCACAGCCAAACTAGACATATTGCCAGATTGGCGGCCATGCAGCTAATCTAGAGGATCAAGAGGATGGAGCCAGGTCATCCCCAATGTGATATATACGACCTATCGCGGGAATTTGTAAAAAAATATTTAAGTTATTTATTCTTAATATAAATCTTCTATTCCAGCTCCTTCAACTTTTATAGAGCTGTAATATGTAAACTGTCCACAATGTTACTAGAAGTGTGTGCGTTCTATTTCGCGCACATATGGGCCAACAGATGGATGGTCTAAGCCCTGCAGGTTTATATGACAGAAGTTATAGGACTGATTGTAATAATATATGAGAGCGGCCTCTGTCATAAATAAAAAGTAAATGAATCTGTTTCGAACAAATCTAAATACGATATTTTATATTTACTTTATAAAAGATACACTAAAATATGTTTTTTTTAACGGATCTGTACGAGATCAAAAACGATTGGCTGCTGCAAAGGGAACATGTCTTTAGAAATTGACCTAATAAACGGCTACCCATTGCCAAAGTCGTGGGTTTTTTTAGGACCCAGTGTGGTGGCATCAACTTACAAGTGAGATGTATATTTGTTTTATAAAGTGAAGGAGGCAGAGACACTGAACAACAATGAAGTCAAGCTGTTAGCACCTGTCCAGCAACCGCGCAACCACAACCAGGCTTGGCGCTAGCTGTCAGACTAGGTAGGTGGTGGCAAACTCACCCTGCGACGTCCCTGCGGACTAAGGCCCTGCCTAAAGTAGATAAACCGCCCTGGTAAGGGCGAACCCACTATCAGGAACCTAACTGATGGTCGCTGAGTGACCCTACAAGATGACAGGGAAAACCTACTTTGTCTGGCAGCTGCTGGATGGTGGAGCGGACAGGTAACCGGGATACTGATATAGGTCAGTGTTCACACTGGTAACAGAAACCGACACAAGACAGGCAGGAAGGTGGGGTCACACTAGGAGATAAACGATACTGAGGGACAAACAACAAATACAGACAGACAAGCGAAGTCAAACAAACCGGGTCAAAACCAAGATGGCGGCAAAGGTACAGAATTGTATAGCAAATAGAATGGTCAGTAGGCAAAGCAGAAGTCGGTACACAGAATATCAAGAAACACAATAGCAAGAGCACTAGATACACAGAAAGACTGCAATAACCAGCACCAAATGAAGGGGCTGAGCAGAATATAAGGCAGTAATGGACACTGCCTCCAGCTCTGACTGGCTCAGCCGTCCATCACTCAAACCGCAGCTGCAGGCAAAACAATTACAGAGACACACCCAGCTTTCCCAGGATCAGAAATGGAGCTGTCAATCACAGGCAGCTCTGGGTGTGGTTTCCCAGCAAGAAGCCTGAAACCTGATCCATCAGAACAATTAGCGAGTCATGACACAAGCTCTCTCTCTCCCTCAATAAGCCCCTTTACTGTAATCGATGATCCAGAGACATCACCAACCGGATCCCCTGAAGTCCAATGTATGATGTCAATCACAGATGAGGAGACGTTGAGAGTTTAACACCGAAGTCAAGGTGGGAAACTCTCAACGTCTCCTCCTCTGTGATTGACATCATACATTGCACTTCAGGAGATCCGCCTCCTTGACTCTTTACAACCAATTTAGATCTCACTTCCTAATTGAGAGAAACAAAACTTGAAGGTATTTCGCTGTTTGACAATATACTAATAGTGCTTTTTCAGTCCAGTTACTGATGACAGATTCCCTTTAAGAAACAATGACTCTATGATTTTTAGCTGCAATACCAAACACTGCTCATGGACAAGGGTGGCAATTCACATTACAGACTGTGTTGGGGGGATTTATCTATAATCTATTAATTTATTGATGTTCCATCTGCCCCTCCTTATGTATCTAGAAGCTCCGGCCTCCTGAGATATCTGGTGGCCATTGTGCAACCGGAAAATTCTACACCATGTTCTGTCTGGTGTCAAATGTTGCTATACCTTATATCTAACATATAACTAGTATGCAGTGGGCCTGCCCCAAACCAACCCAGTCCGTAGCTGAGAAAGACCCCATTCATGCATCTCCATGCCCAGTTGATGTGGTAATATGGGAAAAAATCATGCAAAGCCTAGAATTGTGACTATTTAAGGTTTGTATACCATAAAGTACTGCTAAATCCCCCCCCCCCCTTAATGTGTGTATGACCTTGAAGATCCATCAGTGTAATGTAAATTTATGATACATGTGAGAGGACTAATAACGATTTAATCATGCATTTTTTTAATTAAAAAACTGAAATCTTGTAGACGTCCTCAAAAAAAATTAAAATTTAGACCATTGATCATATATGGCAGAGCTACCTGCAGCTTTACTACTCAGTGTCACTGAGGGTAAGTAAGTGTGATAGGTAATTTCTGAACTTCAAAGTTTTCTTCTTGTCTAAAAGTTTAAAGAATCTCTACCTCAGCCTTGAAAATAGACGTTCTAATCTTATCAAGTCAAACCCATCGGCTACGGAATTGCCGGCTTTTCCCTGAAGATTTCAAGCTACAAAGTCGGGTAGTAAACGTAATATTCCTTTTAAACTGCAATCAGTGTAGAAACAGTCAATTCATTATGTGTCTATTTGTGTGTGTTCTGAGAAGCCGTATATTCTAATATTGGTAAGCAAAAAGCTTAGTAACCATGGCAACTGCAACGAAAAGAAATAAAATCAATTTGTCCACATAAGTTCTAAACGGACAACCGGGTTTGTTAGGTAAATAACAATGACCTGGGTTCAGTCTTCACAGTGGACTCCATATAGATGTGTATAACATAAGTCTTCAAAGGGGAAACTAAGAAGTTTCTTATCACAAATCTTCATCCTTTGGTTTAAACACATATCCAACCACATACCTTATCACCTACTGATTCCTGATCCAAAATAATTCCCAAATATAAATATTTCTGTGAGACTGTTAATTGTGATAACTCATCCTGACAATGATGCAGTAGGATGTAGTAGCAATCAGAGTCCTTCCGAGGCCATTTCTAGAGATATTATGAGTTCTTTAGGATCAGCTAGTTGTTCCTCAGGAAGTAACTATTGGACCACTCTCATTGTTATTGGGTCTCACATCCACTCTTTTGGTTCTAAGGCTAGGGTTACATTTTTATGTCAATTGGTTAAAGATGTTGCCCAAAAATTGACTGATACTTCATGAGTTATTTACAGTAAGGCTACATTCACACACCTGTATGGGGGACATATATATGGCCAACATATATATGGCCGATATACGTCCCCCATTCACTTCCTTGGGCTCATGGCACCGTACGGGAGTGGTACGGTGCTGCACACGTGCGGCACCGTACCGCTCCGTACCCGGGAAAAAGATAGGACATGTCCTATCTTTTCTCGTATTATGGCACTGTGCACCATACATCCCTATGGAGAGGGGCGGGGTGAGCAGCGTTCACCCCCTCCTCCTCTCCCTGCGAGCTGCCGTTGCCCGCCATGTTAAGGAACGGTGGGCAACGGCAGTGTGAATGTAGCCTAAGGGTAAAAAGCGTTTGTTTACAGAGGGTTCCTCTGCAAGGACTCCAACCGATGACCAAAGCCGTGGGTCCTAGGCCTGATAGAGATAGTTGAGCTTAAAGAGGTTTTATAGCCTATTTATGACCTCTATTTAGAGTTCTCTCTTTAGACAGGAAACTTTCATTGGAGCCTTACGCAGATGGCTACATCTGTAGTGAATTGGCAGCCTGACCACTTATTGAACACTTATTGAAGGAAACGAGAGCAGGATCTGAAGTGCAGCCTGATGACCACTCACTACAGACAGAACTGTATTCTTTACGTTGTGTCAAACAATTAATCGTGGAGGCACTTATATCCCTACCGAGCTATCCAATGGAAGATCCTAGTTTTTTAGCTTGAAAACCCCTTTACATTTCTTCATTAGCTGAATACATTGTGAGGCAGCAGTGCACATGCCCAACGTCCACATCATTCTCACTTAAGCCATGGTCTTAGTATCATTGGGTCTCCAGTTATCAGTTGGTTATCATCTGTAGAGTATCAGCTAGATTTCGTATTACATCAAATAATATAATAAAAGCTGCAGATGTTATGCTTATAAACCATATGACCAAGAAAAGGCTCATGTTCATGAAGTCTGTCCAGACCTTTGGAGCTCCTATGCTGAAGAACAAATGTACTGATGACCTATCCTGAGAATAGGTGTCACCATGCTATTCTGGTGGGCCGACACACGGATATCAGAACTGTCACCTGCTTCTATGGGTGATGGGTGCTAAAAGCAGTTGAATAGTCCCTGAGCTTGGTCACCCCCAGTATACCGTGGATGGAGCCACCTGTTTCTGTTTAGGTCCTCTTCATAGTTTCCACCATCTGAAAGAACAGATAATAGACAGGGGTCCTGGAGTCGGATCCTCACCAATCATATACTGATGACCTATCCTGAAAATATAGTCCAATTATTTGGTCATATTTGTATGGAATCCATCTTTTTTTCCCTCGGTATGAAATTGACCACATACACAACAGCTCATTTAAAAAGCCAACAATCTTTTTAGCCATCTATATGTCAAGCTAAACTTGCTACATCATAATAAAACGTATAAAATCTATAAAATGGAGCCAATATATGTCTGTCTACATGAGCCATTGGTCAAAGATTGCATTCCACTTTAGATTACATTTTTGGTTGTGAAAAATGGGAACATTGTTGCTTGAAAATTGTCATTTATGTAACACAATTATTCTACTTCATAAAAATCTAATTATAAAGCTGCACTCACCTTTATATTTGTATTATAGCATCAATAAAATTCAGGAACAAGCTTCATAATACTCGTACTTCATTCCCAATTTTATAAATATGTCTTTCCTGTAGACCAAGGACCCATTTGGATAAAAGCCCTGCCTCATTTTTAGGAGCCTTTATTAAAAAGATTTGTAATTCCACTTAACAACCTTTTTTGGCGTTTTCGAGAACAAAGAGGATTTTACATTTGGTATATGACCTTGTTATGTTCAGAGTACAAAACACTTCAAGACAATAATATAAAAAAACTACAAATAGACAAAATAAAATAAAAAATAGCCGCCTCCGTGGCACACACTCGATATGAAAGTGAAAAAGACAAATTCAATTTCCTCTTTTTATCTGAAGAAGCTTTTGTAGACTTCATAGAACTTAGAATAAAGTACAGCAAAGTTACCAATATTATAAATCCTCTGACAATATACAAACAGATGGAAAATCTTATAAAATAATTTCCGTAGAAATTTAATAAAGCAGCCGTCACCACCCACACGTCTCTTATATTTCTTACATATCAGATCTTAGGATTGTCCAGTTTCTATAATGTTCTATTTGTTTTGAGCAAATTGGATATTGCTCGTTTTGTAACGATGACCTGCAAGATCCTTAATGAAAGCAAATTTACCCAACTTTATGGGTGTTGTCCTTTAGGAAAAGGCCAATTTTAGTCCAAATACCCTTATATGAGAATCTAAATATCTCATCTATTATCCAGAGCTGTAATTGCTAAACAGAACGCTGGAGTTTATGTAGGTGGCCGAGTCCATTGCTATCCATAGAAACTGTGTTATGCTTCATTTTTCCATTAGGGTTGTTGTGTTAGAATTCTAAGAGGGTTGATGCTGATTTTTGGTGGCCCCAACAGTCCCATTCACTACTTAACACCTTTCTCATAAATGGGTGTTGTTTGATGTGTGAAAAGCTGTCCTCAAAGTGATTATATGGCCCGACAGATCCCTGGTTTCAACATCATCAAGCCTGTTTTGGACTACATGAAGAGAAAAAAGGATTTGAGCAAGCCTAAACCCACAGGAGATTAATGCTGAGCAGACCTGAACTTTAGGTTTGGCCTCCTCCATTCGGCAGCTCTACGTAACCCAAACATGCTGCTTGATGGGGCGTAGAACAGCCAGTCATGCAGCTTAATACCTCTAGCAACTAGGCATGGCTGTTATTGGCCAGTTGTATACCTGGTGGACACACCTGGCCAATCACAGGTATAGACATATACCTTACATTAATATAACACATACAACTTACATTTCAGATAGGTTTGCGGCAAAAGGAAACAACATTAGAGGAGAAGCAGCTGGAGAGCACAGGAAAGCACCGTGTCCCTGCACTCCTCCTCCCCTCTCTCTCCCGTATATCTGCCATTTGCTGTAAGAGAAGAGTCTGGGTGGGGTGTGCTCCAGGAAGCTCATAGCAGATATAAATTAATTAATTGATTAATTAATGGAAACAGCTGCAGGCCTTCCTCTCTTTGTGGGCCCAGTTGCATTTGTACCCCCTGCAACTGTGATCGTTATGACCCTGGAGTTGTCCATGGTTCGATGAACTATATTAGGACCAACAGAGAAAAATGCTTAGCTTTCTCCTCATCAATCTCATAGGAGAGAACTGAGCATTGGTCCTCTTATGCATACTGGAAATTCACACTGGAAATCGGGACTTTGCTGTAGTCCAACCACTTGTAATGAAAAAGTGAGTGTTGCTGGTAAATGCTATAGAATATATCTGTAGAACATCATTTTGTTCAGGGTCACACACGTCTTTATTTGGTGGAGGACATTATGCAGCTCAAGAATTTGCAGCTATAACTAACATAAACCCAAGAATATTGTAAACATTTTACACAAAAGTTTTTTTACACGACGATTTGTATACATCCCACCCAATTTGTTCTATATATTTGCCTTACCGCTTTTCCCCTACTTAAACGGACTGGAAACACAACTTTTCATCACTGTATCCATGTTATTTCAGAATATGTTCCAATGGGTCGGGAAGTAAGAGTTCTCCTTATGAACACTGCCAATTAAGGCCACCATGTATATGTTCCAATAGGAACAGTCTCCAGTAGGCACACAACATCATGATTATAGTCTCACCACACACCAGGCAATTCTCCATAACTGACCTTACTTCACAGTGGACTTCAATACCATTACCTTCTGAACCCATGTGAAGGCATTCTCCATGTTTTTCTCAGCCCAACCCAAATTGGTCCAAAACTTCTTACAGTATATGTAGAAAAAGTTGGAAATCTTTGATAAGTCCCAACAAGGCCACAATTCAGGGCACGTAAAAATGAACCAAACAGTGTTCCCACCTCTAGCAGATGTAAGGTCGAAGCATGGCAAAATGTCTTAACTCTCCTCCATTCATAGACTAGTCCATTTCTGTGCTGTAGCTTTTGATGATCAACCTTCATCAACCCATAGGAAATACACCCTAGTAGCCTCCAAAGTTGGTTGTCTTCTTTTGCACTTATCAGATACCCGGATATCGGTTAAACCCTAGGCCTACCAGAGAGTATTGTGATGGGTTAAACAGTTCATTGCAATGGCATAACTTTACCAAATTATCTACATATAGTTCTGCGAAACCGTATAACACACAGATCCTACCACACCGGCTGACAATGAAGTAAGGTTATTGCACACTAGAGGTAAGTTTTTATCCACCAAGGCCGTCTTGGATGATAATTGCTCTTCTAAAACCCATGTTCTATTGACTTATTCACTCTTGATTTTAGCTTGAGTGTACAGAACACACAGTGCGTCCTGTGGTGATAGCGTCTATGATGACATATCTCTCCACAGTCCATTATAAGCTCAGCACTTTCCATGGCTAGTTCCATATATCTAATTGTGTGCATCAGTAATACATTGATCCAATTATTACTCTCTGTTCAGCGTTGGCAAAATTTCCATATGAATACATTAGAAAAATCCTTGAAGTATTTGCATTTCCCATCCTGATTGTGTATCTGCGGCAACACATTAAGTGACAGTGGTTGTAATTTACAAGAACATATTAAGGTACGCTGCTTCCTTTATTTTTGCTTACCTAACAGAAATATCACAGTTTGATATTACAGCTCCTTAGAAATACAAGTCATCTGCAATGCAGATTTACCTGGAATCATAAATAAGGGGAAATCAAATTGCAGAAAAACACCCTCGGCACATTGTACATCTGACTACGATTAATACAATTTCACATAAGCAAAGGTAATAAACATGAATTGGTAAGACTGAAAGCTATGCTATCACCCTAATGTTTCTAAGAGACCATTAAAGGGATTGTCCAATCATAACAAGTTATCACCTATCCACAAGATAGGGGGTGACTTGCTGATCCATCAGGGTCCTACTGAGGATCACAAGAATGGGACCAACTGATCCCCAAAAGAATGGAGCGGATGGTTGGACATTCATGCTGCTCCTCCATTCACTGTCTATAGTATTGTCAGAGATATGAGTACGGTGCTTGACTATCCCTGTTACCGCCATAGAAAGGAATAGAGCTGAAGGGCGCATGAGTAATCAGCTGCTTTGTTCATTTGAGGCAGAATGGACCCCTGTTCTCATGAGCCAAAGGTGTTCCATCAGTTCCATCCTTCTTATCCTGTGGAAATCTTGATTATTCATGTCTGTTGTCAGACAACCCCTTTAAGAGTTGTTTAATGTGAATCCCACAGACATAGGCATAATTACCAGTATAATGTTTGCTATGTGGTCACCGGTGACTGTAGGATCCCACAACCTAGGCTTTCCACGCATAAAAGTGATGAGCGAAGAATGAGTAGCATTATATATTCCACACTTCCACCAAAATCCTCTTCAGCAGTCATAAACATCTTTTAGGATAATCAAAAATTAGTATAGTCAGGGGGTTGGTGTTACGGCCACAACACACAACCTAAAACATAAAATGTTAGACTGAGATTCCTCACCAGAACAAATGGCCCAGGGATCCACCATTGACGTATGCAGAACATGTTGATGACCACCTCTAATTTTTGGACAACTTTGTTGCTATCATTATACATTTTTTGTACATATATCTTATATCTTATCTCCAAAAATGTTAAATTTGTTGTTTTTTCTATAAGAAAAAAAACCTAAGTGACAACTGAGTAGCTTCAGCATCACCTCCAATGGAGTTGTGGCAAAACATAGTTGTCAGTCTGTTTATAATTTCTTAGGAGCAACATCAGAACAAAGGCACACATAACAGCTATAAAAGATGCTCCTGAATTATTGTGTCACTTTGACCAGTATGGCTTTGGGCTTCGGAATTTGGACTTTGCACAGGCTCTTTCGCTTCTTCTGGAAGTGATCCCGATGTAGGTGACATCTGACCCAGGAGAAAACAAGAGAGACCAAAGCATAGCACCAATAGGCTGGGCCAGCACTGGGCATACCAGGGAGAGTGCCGGGGCCCAGAGCTGCTTGGGGCCCACATAAGGCTGCACATAAGGAATCCATGGGGGTCAAGCTGGGCTATATCTAATAAATCCATAGGTTGTGAGCGGGGCTTATATAAAATTACCATGAGGGGGCTGTTAGGTATGGGAAACTAGGGAACAGGAGACTGTTTTTGTTTCTGAATTTTTAATGCCGGCACATGAGTTCACTGAAAAGGGGCCCTCTGAGGCTGTGTCACCCAGGGGCCTACTGAAACCTGGAGTTGACCCTGCCAATGGGACAGACAGACAGCAAGTGAGTGGACATCTGTTGATATCTGCCACGATCGTTGTTAACTCAAGAGACTGGGGCAGAGCATGCAGGGCCATCATCTTTGAAGTGGCAACTTTAATCAGTTAACATGACAGCCAATCCACATTTTTGCAGTATACTGTATAACCGAACAGACTCCTGGGGATTTAAACATCCCAGGAGACCTAAAAATAAGTAAAAAATAAAAAATAAAAAGCTTTTTGTGATGCTGAAGTATGGGTCTCTGCAATATTTACCCTCAGATGGAGCCTTGGGTCCATCCCGCAAACCATGATCCAGCAGAACATTAACTAGGAGGACTCCCCCTGGCCATTTATAGTCATGGCTAGTTGCTAAGGGTGTCAATTTGTGGATTGGCTGTACGGCGGCCAATGCAGCAGTATCTCCGGTTCAGACGGCCGAACTTGACCAGCAGATCCACTCATCTCTGGTCACAACAAGACTAATTCTATTCTTTAAGACTACATAAAAAGCAAGGTGCCATTTACTACAGAGCCCAAGATATTGGCATCTAAAATGATACTCCACCTTTAGCCTCTAAAAGTGAAGCATCTAATTGCGACTTCATTAATTTTCACATGACTTTGAAGGAGATTTTTGTTTATTCAAGTGGATGAGTTTAAACATAAAAGAGGGTGTTCTAGAAAGGACACTTCACAGGCTCGAACTGACCCATTGGTGTACTGGTAGGTCCATAAAGCTGTAAACTCCACCCCCACCGCAGAGGTGGGGCATGATGTGATGACGGTATCATGGCTGCCAGCTTCACAGAGACACATATCAGCAGCAGTGGAGATAGAAAATGAAAGGATTGCAGGGAAAGTTCCTAATGTTCATTATTTTTTAAGGTGATGGGGGCCACCATATGAGGGGGCATTAAAATGTTCATGTCATATTTACATGTAGTAGTAGATGAGCCCTATATCTAACTTCAGTGGTGGGCTCTAGTCCCCTCAGTCCGCCACTAATATATCACCCCCTATCTGAAGATGTTGAAGAGTTGCCAGTTTTGTACAATTGACTGTTATACAATGGGGATTAACATAGCAGATTGCAGAATAACATACAATTCTCAGCTTTTATCTTCAACTCAGAACTTCCAAGGTTTCTAAATTATCTACCGATTGTGAGGTATTTCTAGTGTTTTCTCTATTGTCGACAAGACGCGGTACATGCGCTGCATATAAATGTCCTTTTTTATTGGTAAAAGCAATTCTCGTCCCGTAATATGAGTCGCCTGTACTTTCTAATAATTTATCACTTTGTCAGTCGTTCACCATTTTATATATTTTGCAATTTATAACCAAAAACAAATTATAAATTCCGAGCGAATCTGTGATTTTCAATGTCGGAGATTTTTATAACAACATCTTTTCTTACCTCTTTCCCAGCTATAGAAGAGGATGACAGAATTAATCACCACAAATATCCTATTATTCCTCTTTCTGTAGCCGTTCTGGCAGGGCTTGAGTCATATTTGTAGTTCAATAATGCATCAGGCAAATTTTGATAAATAGTTGTTTTGTGTGTTGTTCATATTTTCTGATTGAAAAAAGAGATTTAAAGGCACATTTCTGTGAAAAACATATTTCAGAGCAATTTAACTTTCCAGCCAGGCATTTCTAGGTAAAATAAGAATTTTCTAGATAGGAAATAATGTGTTCAGAATATTTTGCAAACACAAATGATTCCACCTTCAAATTGGATATAACTGAGTATTTTGAAATATCTAAATTAAAAGGAAACATCTACATTATCAACTTATAGGAACTCTACCATCAGTTTGAAGGATTGCAAACCAAGCACACTGACATACTGATGTGTGGCACCCTCTGGCAACATCTGCTCTTCTTTGAGTTTCTTATGCCCTTGTGTTTAAGGAAAAAAAAAGATTTTAAAATTGTGCAAATGAGCCTGAGGGGCTCCAGACTCCATTAACACCCATGGAACCCCTCGGCTCATTTGCATAATTTTAAAGCCTTTTTTTGTAAAAACAAGCACATATGAAGCTAAAAAAATAGAAAATCCTGCCAGACTGTCAGTGTGCTTGGTTAACAATCCTTCATCCTGTAGATAGATGTCCTTTAAGTTTCGGCAAGTGACAGCTTATAGCATGAACTTTCGATCACTTGGCGATCATCTCTAGCATCAGAACACCTTCTGCATGTACTTTGCACCATTCCAGTTCTTCCTCTAGAAGTTGTTGGTTTCAGCAGTCGGACTCATCAAGTGGCAATATATCCTAATAATATGTACTCCTTGTCAGGACAAGTATCAGGGCTCGGGGTCAGTGGGACCACCGTGGGAGATGGTACTTGCCAACACCTGGGACCGGAATCTAAGTGGCACCCGGTTTTCACCAGAGCCCGCCGCAAAGCGGGATGGTCTTGATGTGGCGTGGTGTCACCAGTTCGTTCCACAGGTGTGACTAGCCTACGGTGGCAGCCAAGGTCGAGGTACAGATTCAGTGGGCAGTCTCGGAGTCAGGCACAGGCAGGCAGTCAGGGCAGGCGGCAGAGATGCAGAGGTCTGGTCCGGGGTCAAAACAGGAGATCAATGCAGAGGCAGGGAACGGGAACAAGGAGCAATGCAAGGAACAAACAATAAGAAGCTTTCTCTTCTCACCAAAATAGCTCAAAGATCCGTCAGGGGGTTGATGGGAGCAGCCGGTCTTTATGGGAAACCAGGAAGTGCCAGCGCCAATCAGAAATCCGGTGGTCATTTCAATCTTCGAGTGCCGGCGTGTACGCGCCCTAGAAAGCTGGGGTGCACATGGCCTAGCTGGGACAGGAGCAGGAGCTTGGAGAGGTAAGTGCGGACCAGGGGATGGGGCAGTGCCTCAGAGTGGGACATGGGTGTGCCTGCGATCCAAGGCATGGATCGCAGTGACACCCGTGACAGCACAGATATTTTCACCTGTACAGTAGCTCAAATTTGGCAAAAATGTATTCCCATAACAGGCATTAGCATGAGTAAAGCGCCATCCCATCCCAGAGGTGGTCTGGACAATAACAGACATATGTAGCTGTTTTGATAATTCTTGTAAAGGTAAATAGTGGTAGTTATGGAACTTCTATGGAAATATTATAACTCATGTGGGGTAAATGCCTAATTTAAGAGCAGAGTTCTTATCCTATGAGGAAGTAGGAGCAGTTGAGATAATTATTCAGGTAAGTGCAGATGAGGATGCTTTTGACTACAATGCAGGGTACAGTGGAGTGATGGTGGACATCACAGCATCATTCCTCCTCAACACGCATCCCCATGGTTAGAGACAATGCATTTAGGTGTCCACAACACCTCTATAAGCCCACACATATAAATACCATCGAGTGTCATATATTTGTTAACTGTGTGACTGTGTCACAAAATAGTGACTATGATTTGTAACTTCTACTACCTTTGTCTTTGACATAGATTTGAATCCCTCAGCTTGTTGACCTTAGCTTTTTTTTGCTCTCCTGCTCTCTTTCCCTCACATAAGTCAGTGTAGGGAAAACCGCTCAGTTGGGGGTTGTTATCTTGGGCAGTTGCCAGTTAGGCAGGGATAGTGGGAGCATCGTCTATAAGGGTTCACTCTTCCCTCTCTTGACTGTTTCTATACGTCCAATTGGGGCACATGGATGCTACCGAGAATATTATTAAACTAGAGTCACCTATTCATTGATCCAGAGAGAAATTCTTGGCAATCATGTTTCACATAGCCATGCAATTATTTGTGTGGACATCATGTAATACGGCAATAATCTCAACTGAGCAGCTACCTCGAAATAGGTCAGGGTTTTGGGGGCCACAGAAATCCTTTGGTGATCGCAGATGATCTCTGAAGTTGATTTCTTTGGGAGCTTAATATGGGGAATGTGTTGCAGATGGGGATGAATTAATATGTGTGACCCCCCCCCCCTTACGGCGCACATATCTGAACATGTCCCAGCCATGATGAGCGTTAAAGAAGGAACACATCTTGTTTTTATTTCTCTGATTGATTTCCACATATTTTAATGTTGTTTGCAAACCTTGTTATTCATTTTTCAGTTTTTTTTTTAATTTATTTATTTCTCATTTTCCTTTGGTGATTTCACTGTAACAAACTCAAATGTGTTCCCAGCAGTTTACACAACAATTGCACGAGAATAATAAGCAGGCACTTTGCAAATACATATCAAGCGGCGAAGAAAAGATACACGTTTAAAGACTCCTAAAAAATACCGCCGTGGCTGCTGAAAGCTGACAATTAAGAAGTAGCTTTCCGAGCCTACTTCCCATGAAGCACAGTGTTGACAGCAGCATATGTCACCCGTGTCAGTTGCCTTAATCTGGATTAACACAATATGCTAAAATACCACCTTTGTTTTGGAAGTGTTAGAAAAAGCTGTGGATCCTCGTCTGCGCAGAAAAACTGAACAATATACTTAATATAACAGGCTCAAGACATGCAAACACAATTTCCATGTTTTTCATGAAAATCAGCATTCATTTGTGATATTTTACCAAAAAAATTGTGTTTTTTAGAGTATAACCAGTTTATTTGATCACATTTTTTATGTGTATATTCTCCACTTGATAATATTACGTTATTTTTAGGAGCAACATTTGGTGATGATGAGAGTCTAGAAGGCTTGGATGGTTCTGCTGGAAAAGGGATTATACAGGAAATATGTGTCAGGGGTTATGCCCTGGAGGAAGCTGGACTTTGAAGAGCCACCAACATAATTCATGATTTATATCAAAGAAGAACATATCTTCAACGCAGGAAGGAAGCTAAGCATTTTGGAGTTATGGAGAGTTACATGTTCTGAACTGTTTTTGTACTTTAGTGGCATGGTGACAGATCTCCAGGCTGCCAATGTGAATATTCTTCTTGGCGCCATTACTTGGCTTTGTGGAGTTAAAGATGTTGTTCTAGGTGGTCAATACCTGAAGGCAGTTGTGAGACCAACTGATTGCTGTGGATTTAACACTTTTTATCTGATAGGTCTACCGTATTGAGATAATCCTTTGAAATTCCAATTTTTAGCAGACAACTTTTAAGGGTCACAATAAATATTACTTTTGCATTGTTGCCCTTTAAAATGCTCAAAGGTGCTGAGAAAATATGCAAAGTTTTCCAGGATAGGATACGGAAAACCATGCCTCTTTTAGCTACCTTGTGAGACAGTTCCCTTGACATCAAGCATGACCTACAAGAGGCCTTATGACATGATGCAGGATTAAAACCAAACCAGTGTATCTATTCCATAAGGAACAGACTCCCAACTGTAGACAGCGCTGTTTCCATCTGATTGGGTCTCCTCAGTACAGTGAAGGCAACTGGTTTTCCAATCTGGGAAAACATTGCAAATTTCCCCAGAATCCTCCTAGTGGAGCATCCATGGCTATAAGACTGTAAACACATACACGGCAGCCTTAATTGCCAGTCTCCGTAAGGAGAACTCTTACTTCCCGACCCTAGTCACAAGCCAAACCGGTTCCCTATGCTGTACTGAGGATACCCAATCAGGTTGAAATAGTGCTGGCTACAGTTGGGAGTCTGTTCCTTATGGAATAGATACACTGGTTTGGTTTTAATCCCGCATCATGTCATAAGGCCTCTTGTAGGTCATGCTTGATGTCAAGGGAGCTGCCTTACAAGAGGCATGGTTCTCCTTATCCCATCCTGGAAAACTTTGCATATTTTCCCAGAATTCCCCTAGTGGAGCATTCAAATGTGCTGAGACATGATCATCATGTTTTTGTTACAGTAGTGGTCCTATTTGGCTAACCTCTATCTGCCATGTCTATTGTTCTTATTACTGGGATGACAAGTAGGCGAAGGTTAAAACCTGTGTGCTGTGCTCATTTGCCTCTCAATCATCTTGTTTGAAAGAAATAAAGCCTCCTTGGGGCTGGATTTTCCTGCCAGTTATTTGGTTTAAATAACAGTGTATTTCTGCCTAACCTGGATTTACATTGACTATCTTCTACTTTATTTTAACCACCCATTGCTTCCTGATTGTGTTCTGTGTCTCCAACTGGTTATAACTATTTGTACCTTTGACTACCTTTGAAAAGATTTTTGTATTTGGCATACACTCGAATAGCTAGGCTTGTTTACCTTGGTTTTTCCCTCTCCCTTTCCATCACATTAGTCACCGTAGGGTACGTCACCCAGTTGGGAGCTGCCATCTAGGGCAGTTGCCAAGTAGGCAGGGACAGTGGGAGAGTTTGATATCAGGACTCACTCTCTCTCTCCCTTTCCATTTTGACATTTGATGTTACAGAGAAAGGATACTACTTGGATGTTACAGAGAAACTTTTTGAACTTGAGTGACCTACTCATTGATACAGAAAGCAATTGCCAATATCATGGACCCAAGACAATCAAGTATCATATAGCCATGCAGTTATATGTGTGGGCATCATGTAATGCTGCTATTCCAACTGAGCAGCTACTTAGAAATAGATCAGGGTTTTCGGGCCACAGAAATCCCTTGGTGATCACAGGTGATCTCTGAAGATGATTTCTTTGGCAGATGCTCTAAGAAGTGTAATAAGTAGGCTCATTTAATGGAGATACCACACACAGGACCGGCTACAAAGAATTTCTTGAAACAATTCTCAGATTGGGTTTTATACATCTTTCTATAATTATTTTTACAATCATTTTTCCCATTATCTTTAAACTAATGATCAATGAGAACAGAATTGTTTCATCATCGGTGGATCTCAGAACATTAAATTAATTGTGGTGAATTTATTCCCAGGGTTTATGCCATCCATGCGTCTCCTCATTACTGGATCAATGTATTTCTATTGGATATTTTATTTTAAATTTCAGATTCCTTCCCTTCACTATACTGCAAATCAGGGGCAAAAAAATTCTACTAATTTGTTTTGGAATATAATTGTCCGTTAATAAGTATCTTGCATGTTTGACAGTGACACTTCATACCCTCTGGCACTATCTCATATAATATCATAAATCAATTAAATTAGGATATAGAAACATATGGCATTTCTTTGTGCTCATGCACTGTTATTGTTCAACATTGTCCAACATAATTAATAATAATCTTTATTTCTATAACACCATCATATTTCATAGCCCATACAAATCATAGGGGGCATTTCAAAATATAATATTATGTCACAGAGTACAAACAGTACTCTGGAACAATAGGAGGGAGAACCCTGTTTGCAAGAGCTTACAGTCTATGAGGATGAGGGGGTGACATAAGAGCTTACAGTCTATGAGGATGAGGGGAGACACAAGAGCTTCCAGAGTCTTGAGATGAGGGGTGACAACAAGAGCTTTACAGTCTATGAGGAGAGGGGTGGGTACCATAGAGCTTACAGTCTATGAGGATGAGGGGAGGGACATAAGCTTACAGTCTATGAGGAGAGGGAGCCACAGAGCTTACAGTCTATGAGGATGAGGGGAGACACAAGAGCTTACAGTCTATGAGGACGAGGGGGTGACACAAGATCTTACTGTCCATGAGGATGAGGGGGTGACGCAAGAGCTTACAGTCTATGAGGATGAGGGGGTGACACAAGAGCTTACAGTCTATGAGGGTGAGGGGGTGACACAAGAGCTTACAGTCTATAAGGATGAGGGGGTGACACAAGGGCTTACAGTCTATGAGGGTGAGGGGGTGACACGAGCTTACAGTCTATGACACTGGTGGCGAATCTATGGCACGGGTGCCAGAGGTGGCACTCGGAGCCCTTTCTGTGGGCACCCAGGCCATCACCCCAGCAGAGAGTTTGCCAGACAGGACTCCGGGCTTCCTCTTGCGGTCCAATACAGCCCAGGAGAGGCCATGCTCAGCGCTATTTTATAGCCTATTTTATTGGCTATTTTATATATTGGCTGCCGGGGCTACAGGAGGGACAAGAAAGTGTGGACAGAGATTATTGTTGGAGAGCCTTCTCTGGGAACCCTGATTGTTCCTCTTCAGGGGACCCTGAATCCAATTTCTCCATTATCTTTCTATTGTATTGGTGAACTCAGGACACCAATACGATTAAAACCTGTGATACAGCAGGGATTAATAAGTTACTGCTTACATTGTCATGTTGGCACTTTGCAACATACAAGTGGCTTTTAGTTGTACTTAAGGCACTCTATCTCCAAAAGGTTTGCCATCACTGGTCTATGAGGATGAGGGGTGACACACAAGCTTACAGTCTATGAGGATTAGGGGGTGACACAAGAACTTACAGTCTATGAGGATGAAGGGGTGACACACGAGCTTGCAGTCTATGAGGATGAGGGGGTGACACAAGAGCTAACCGTCTATTAAGATGAGGGGGTGACACACGAGCTTACAGTCTATGAGGATTAGGGGGTGACATAAGAGCTTACAGTCTATGAGGGTGAAATGGAGTGACATTCCGGCGGCCAAGCTGTAACGTCAGCTGCCACTGACATCATTTTGTGTGCCAGTTCACGTCACAGCTTGTGCGCCGGAGCGTCACACGGACCTGCCGCTGACGGAATCATAACACGGACCTGCCAGCAGCTACCATTGCCGGACCAAAGAAAATAAGACCTGGGGGGGCATTGGAAAGGTGAGTATTTACTTTCCTTTTTTTATGAATGGGGCAAACTGCGTCTGGCTTTATTACTTGGGCAGGGATTAGCTATATACAGGGGCAAGGGGCTGGCTTTCTATAGAGGCATGTGGCTGGCTTTTTACCGGGGCAAGAGACTGGCTAGTTACAGAGGCTGGGGCTGGCTACATATATGGGCTGGGGCTGGCTATATACAAAATGTAAAAATTTCAGGTTTCAAAAGTCGGTTTCCCATAGATACACCATAAACATTATTTCTCCTTCTTTATGTATATAAAATATAGTTTTAATCATTTTTGAGAATTCAGAAAAGTTTCATGTTCTTCTTAGATGGAAGTAAATTACTTTGCTCCATTTTACTGACTTTTTACCGATTTTTGCCGACCGTCTACGGCTCCTTGTGTAAACATTCCAGCCTCCTATTTGTCATTTTGTTGATGTTGTTTTTGTCATGCTGTGTGTTTTATTACACTGTCGTAAAACAACTCCAATATACTCTCGACATAAAACAACAAATTGCATTGCAGCCGTCGTATGGCAGAAGGGGACCAAAAACATGTAATTGACAAAAAATGAAGAAAAATAGAAAATTATGTTTCTGCTACCTCGACGGATGTTTTATAAACTGCTCAAAAGTATTTTAACTGTGTCCCATAAAATGTGTCAATGTCACCAGCGAGGTAAACTATGTCATTTAGTACTTCTTTATTTCACTTACAAACTTCTAGGGGTTGATGTATTGACCCCCGGACTCAGGTGCCGCAATTCCTTATTCATATGTGGCGGAATATCTCAAACTGGAAGCATTCACTAGAGACATCTCAAATTTTCTAATATAGTAAGTCACTTTTCTCCAAGGAAACAAATGTGAGAATTTCCACGGGCAAAAAATATAAAACTAGAATAAAGCCAAGCAGACTCTACAGAAAGTGTTTTATTGTTTGTGGGTTTATTTCTTTTTGCAATATTGTTCTTTTTTTTATATTTTTTTATTATTTGGAGGAGTGTTTTTTTTTTCATTATTTTAAAAGAGACTGTAATAGGGTGACCATGAGAAATGGGGACTAGAGATCAGCGGACACAAACTCTAAGTTGAGGTCAGGGGTTTGGGTGCGACCCGCACAACATTTTGCCAGAGTTGTGGCAAAACAGCCAATTCGGAAAAATGGCACTCCTAGTCAACTATCTATAGCTTCGATTTGCTAGAGGGGTACCTCTGGCCAATGACAGCGATAGTTAATCACACCCCTAGCCATCTAGCTATGGCAGTGATTGGCCAAGGGGACACCTCTGGCCAATGACAGCGAAAGCTAATCACACCCCTAGCCAACTGCTATGGCAATGATTGGCCATGGGGACACTTTGGGGCCAATCCGGCAATATGTCCGGATTACTTGGCATGCTCCCTAACGCCAGACCTGAAGTTAGAATTTGGGTCCGCTCATCTCTAATATTAACGTAATATAAGCTGAAAAAAGTTGTTGAGGTTTATGAAGGTTTTTAGGGGCTAATTTGTTGTTTTCTTTTGCTATATGATGTTAATTCATATCGATCTGATTCCAGTTTAGATGCATCTACTGGAGCTTGACTGTATGAAGCAACAAATAGAATTATAAGTGCTTTGTGACTAGTAGAGACATCAGAAGTATCAAAGCTCTTTGGGCAATGAAGGTATCAACAGTCTCTATGCCACATTATAACAGCATCATGTAATATTGCCTACAGTGCAATGAGACAAAAGGGTTGGATAATTGGGATGGCACACAAGGAACATGTCCAATGGGGTCTTCACTGTTTTGTTCGAGATAGTCTTTACCCTTCCTCCCTAAAATCCCAATCATATTCTTAGATTAGGTTGTTCTCTCATATGTATGGCCAGTATTTTAGAAAGTAGGCTATTTTGAGGTTAAGTCTATGGGGGATATTTATCAGGACCTGAGGCCCTGAAATAATCGCAAATGCTAGCTTATTGCTAGCTTTTGCGATTACTTTCCCCAATCCGCCGCTCGGCGCCCCCGGCCGCGCGTCGGGGGGGCCGGGCGGGCGGGGGGGGGGGGCGCGGCCGGACGGGAGTGGGCCAGCGCGGGGCGTTACTGTCCCCGCGCCTGCGCACTCGCTGCTGCCGGCGACTTTTCATACGTGAAAAGTCGCCAGTTGCGTCTTTTTCTACGCCAGGCCCTGCAGAAGCCTCTTCATGTATCGGGCTGCGAATTTGTAGCGGCGGGGCTATCATACGCTGCCGCACGAGCGCCAGCGTATGATAAATATCCCCCTATATGTGTATGTGTTAAAGGTTGACTAACAATTATGACAATTGCATTATTTTCTTTGAATAAGCTCTGCACCTAACCAGTTAGGTGGGTGTTTGGTAGAATAACTAGTTGGCATAGATGTTGGTATGGTTGATACATTGTCAAAGAGGGGCCTTCTTCAGAGCAGACATATCTCAAGTTACAAGAACTAGATTCTTAGAATGAGAATAAAGATTAAACATAATGGACCTTTTTTTTCGACCTAATCTATTATTATAGCATAAAGAACTTGAGTTGGTTATACTCATATATAGACTTTATTTATTCTCCATATAAATAATTCATCTGCGATAGCAAAAACAAACAACGAATGATAAATCCCAAATTACCACAAGGTCACTGGATGGAAACTATAACATTAAACAAGCAGTTAATAAAGATTAATCCGTCAACCGCTTGAACCTACGAGGAGAAAACTCATTAGCGTATTCATTTGTATTCTCTTTGTAGCGGCAATACAAAGCTACCACATGCTCTCATTTAACGGGGATGGTATTTTGTTTCTTCCTAAAGACCTGTAAATTTGTTTGAAAATATTTAGTTTTAGCCGGTGTGTAGATATCACCGAAAACAGATGGAGTTTAATTAGATAAAACACAGGATGTCAACTCAACGGGAATATCTAATTACCTCTCTATGAAGAATAACCTTTATAGGGCTATGCTTGCATCTAATGTTCATTAACTAGACTTTAGTTTTTGTGCAAAATATGAGAAGGTGAACTTTTACGCGTTGATTTTAAACCAAAGTTGAACCGAGATATTGAAATTTCTCTAATTGCTAATGAAATGCCTGTTACTTAAACTTTCATTATACACCTTGTAATTTTTGGATAATAACAATATGAGCATTCACTGGAAGTCTTCTTCTTCAATAAGTGCACTACATATAGTAGAGTTTGGTCTAAAACTAGATTGTTATTGTGCAATTAGTTTAAGGCCTTAAAGGGGTAAATAGGAAACATCTGCTCCATACTGTCCCCCTTTCTCTTCAACCTCTACACTTCGGGCTTCAGATATAACTCTGTCTCCTGCCACCTGCAAAAATTTCTGGACGACTCGGTTATTGACAGTTGCATCTGTCAGGGTCCAGGTCAGTGGACCCTCTGGACCACCGTGAGAAATGGTACTAGCCAACACCTGGGATCAGAATCTTAGTGGCAATTGGTCTTCACCAGAACCCGCCACAAAGCGGGATGGACTTGCTACGGCAGGGTGCCTCCACGTTGTTCCACAGGTGCGACCAGCCCATGGTGGCAGCCAAAGTAACAGTACAGAATCGGAGTCCAGGCTCATAGACAGGTTCAGACAGGTTGTCACGGCAGGCGCCAGAGATGTAGAGGTCAGATTCCAGGTCCGGGGTCAGCAATGGGAGATCAAGGCAGAACGGGACAGGAACAAACGCAGGGTAAAGGAACACTTAGGGAAGATTTCTATAATCCCAGAATAGCTCAAAGATCCATTGGGGAGTGATGGGAGCCACCGGTCTTTATGGGAAACCCGGAAGTGCCAGCGCCAATCAGCATTGCGCTGGCCCTTTAAATCTTTCAGTGCCGCCCGCGTGCTAACACTCCTTAGGCCTAGCCAGGATAGGAGCAAAAGCGTGGAGAGGTGATTTCATGCTGGGGAGCACAGCACCAAGAAGAGGGGCACAGGTGTACCTGCGATCTGTGGCATGGATTGGGGGGCACCAGTGACAGCATCAATGAGTGCAACGATGATGAGTACAGAAATACCATCAGTGACTCTATTAAGTTGAGTGATAGCAACAATCTAGTGATCAATCTTGAAAAAACAAAGAAGATGGTCATCGACTTAAAGAGTAACAAAACGGCTGCAGTACCATTTAGGATCAATGGGCAAGGTCAACACCTACAAGTATCGGGGGTGCACATTCATGGCAGGCTTGAATGGAGGACCAATATCGACTGGGTATGCAGCAAGGTGATGACCAGGTTGCACTTGTTGAGGAAGCTGTGGTCATTCCAAAGCTCCATCCTAATATTAAAAATATTTTACGAAACCATGATGGCGAGCATATTGTTCTATGCAGTTGTCTGTTGGGGAGGAGGCTTAAACAGAGAAAAGAAAAAAAGAACCGGCTCAACAAGGTCACCGGAGAGCCCAGAGCACTATTGGGGAGACACTGCGTCAGCTAGAGGAAGTCTGGCAAACCAGATGCCTTAGGAAATTTGACGCCATTGTGAAAAACGGCAACCACCCACTACACGACACAGTACTGCAGCAACGGAGTAACATAAGTCATCGCTACCACGAGGTTTCACAACTCCTTCATCTTGAAGGCAATAGAACTATTTAACCATACGGTGGCTAATGCAAAGCACTAAGTCACACCCTCTTTGCCTCTCCCCACCCCCCAAAAATTAATGTAGTAACTGTAATGTTATTTGTGTTGTTTGTTATGTAAAACACTGTTCATGCCTTGCCTGGAATAATGATGCACAAAACAATTTCCCGATGGGATTAATATAGTTTTATTCTATTCTATTCTATTCTGGTTATATGAGGTTATCTCAAATCCTCAGGATCGGTCCTTGTTATCCCATTATTGGGGTCTAACAACTAGATCCTGCATCTATCAGTTGGGCAGAAAGCTATAGAGGTAATGGGGCATATTTATCAGTACGTATTGTTAGCACTTGCGATTATTTTGCCCTCTCCGCCATCTTCACGCCAGTGGGGAGTGAAGGGGCATGAAGGGGGGTGGGGCGCATATGAAAAGTTGCCAGCTGTGTCTTTTTCTACGCCAGGCCCTGCCCCGATGCATCAATAGGCGGAAGTGGCTATAATACGCTGGCGCACGAGCCCCAATGAATCCAGAAGCAGAGACTTGGTCTACTTTATAGTGGCTTGCATAGTTACCGCTGGTCATCTTCCATTCTCTGGAAGTAGCAATTCAGATTAACCTTGTAAGTAAATGTGCCCCATTATGATCCCTCTGTGCTATGAGATGCTGTGTGCTGAAAATGTGGTTAGATTATCAGGGTACAGGTTTATATACACTTTAATTTAGCTTTTATACATTTTACTAGTATCTGACACATAGAAAGAGAGATGAGACAGACCAGAGAGGAGGGACAATGAGATCTTCCCTCCCCTCCACTGGGTCAAGACCTTATCTGCCTGTAACTTGTAGATTTACTCTCCTCACGCTGCTGTTGCTTGGCGCTAGGAAGTGGAATGCAAGGGTGAGGGCTAGAGGCAGCGTCAGACAGAAGAACAATGGGGTTAATTACTAAGGGTCGCACTGCGTACTTTTTTCAGACCGTGCACGTTCTTCTGTGCTGCATTATAGTCGGACAATGCACTTTGTGTGAACTCCAGTGACTGGGTAAATAAATGTGCCCCAATGTGTCTTCCCAACCCATAATCAGAAGATTTATGGTTGGATCCCGGAGCAACCAAAATTGCGTACACCAGGACTGATAGAGACAGGTTGGATTTATATCTGTGAAATTCTGTATTTCTGTTAATAACAGTGAATTATGGAATGTTATTTAGCTATCCTGAGTATATTTAAGAATCTTGTCGTTGTGGGAATACCCCTTTTACATCTATGGAGCCTGGAGCCCCTCAGGTTCAATTGTATAATTTTAAAAGCATTTTTTGTAGATGCCTGGGCAGAAGGAGCTAAAAGAAGAGCAAATCCTGCCAGTGGGGGCACACGGTTGCATGTAAGTGTGCTTGGTTTACAATCCCTGATCCTGGTGGTATATGTCCTTTAAATAAAAAAAAATGATTAAAAAGCATTGCCCTTATCCTTAAATGGTTCCTTTCCATGGCTGCAATGTTAAAAAATCAGTTTGGAAACTTATATGCAACTCATCTGATGTGAGTCCAATGAAACTAAGTGAGTGCATATCAATTTTATTTTCATTGTTCTCCCTCCTTGTTCCTGATTGACAGGTCTCACTGCTATGGCATGATGCTGTGTGGAATATTGAGAGAGAGCTCTGTTACATTATTGGACACTTAATGTCATGTGAACAGAGTGATGTCATCCAAGGTCTTTTATCCAGACACATTTATAATGTCTACCCCATGTATGTATGTAAAGCATGCTTCCATGGAGGATGGGGAGGAGTAGAAGTCCATGGAGGCTGCTGTGGTTTTGTGTGTCTCCCCTCCCGGGATCACAATATATACTAATTCACATTGGCCCTACCGCCGACCATGAACTGCACTTTCACAGATTTATAGCTTATGATGGATTGCATTATTATTTGTTTATACTATTATTTTTCACGTATTAATATCTGTCAATCTACAATTTATTTACATAATAAATGGTAATCACCCAAATTACAATTTTCCAGACGAGATTTCTGCATTAAATTTGAAAATTTTACTTTCCTCTTTTCTGAACAAAGTATACTTTTATACAGGAAATACTCCAGTTTTCTAGTTTTCGCTTAGTTTTGATGGATTTACGACGAGTAATGGATTTTTTTTAGATGTGCATGCAAACTATTCATACATAACAAACGATGATTTACAATAGAAGGCAAATCTGGAGCGGAATAATAAAATCTCAGGAAAGCGCTTGGAAGAGTTAGCGCCTAAGCAATGGCATAAAAAGGGTTTTATTCATTAGTGAGACAGATTGCTAGGAAAGTGGCCACAGATGAAAGTTCCTATAAAGTGATGGAAGACAAGTGTACAACAAGGATATTTTGAAAGACGGGTGGAGGCTCATTGTCACTCATAGAAAAGACGTGGGTGTAAATTTTTAGCAAGTGAATTTCATTTGCAAGAATGGTGGTTTTATTTAGAGAGAAAAAGGAAAATATGAAGACAATAGATGATAGATAGATCCACATTTGTCTACATAATGGACAACTGTGGGAGGTACTTGTGTTCATCGCTAGTTAAAACAATGTGACCTACGGATTGTCTGGATGGCCCCGATCCTGTTCGTTGTGTGTTATCACATAGCAATTTGCTCCTAACAATGTCATTGTTTCTTTGTCAGAGTATCCTAGAGGACAGGAAATTCATTGTAATAGCCAATAATAAGCACCCCCTCTTAAAATCCTTCAATAGAGCAAGATGTCTTCAAGTATATCATAGAGACATGTCTAGCAGTCACTTGTATGATATACTGTATCTTCCCTGAACTTGTGTAAAGTAAATCCTGTCTGCTCTGAGTAATAGCAATAAAAGGATTCTGGTTAAATACTACAGCAGGGGGAGGGGCCAGGGAACAGTTTGAATTCAGGGATCCAAGAACACAGCAGCGTTCTGCTCTGGAAAGATTCTCTAACCTGAGCTATGGATCTCTGCAGCTTCCCCAGAACAACCCTCTTGGCTGCTTCTCCTTGTTTAGGTGGATATCTTGGTACGTTATCAGTTGTGCCATACTCCTTCCCATGTTGTGTCTAGAGAAGAGACTTTCGAATACTTGGCTTATGGTAAAAGCTGGAATAAAGATTGGGAAAAGAGAGGGTAGGATTCCCAATATCTAGTCCACAATCTGCATAAAAAGGTGCAGACCTGCAGCGCTGCGTATGAGAGCAGAGAGCACAAAGTCCGGGACTGCAAAAACGCTTGTGAGTTTTGCCAATCCAGAGCCCGGTAAGAAGGCACCAGGTAGTCAGGACTGACTGTTAGTTAGAGCTCAGTTGAGAAGTAGATAGATATTAGATAATAAAGCAAAAGGGTAGCACTCCAAAAATTTGTGAAACCAAATCAGGGGGCTTAATTCCATAGCTCTGCATTTCAGCTTCAACAGAAGCCTTTCTCAAGCCAGAGAGATAGATACTGTAGAGAGATAGATAGATAGATAGATAGATAGATAGATAGATAGATAATGTAGATAGAGATAGATAGGAGATAGATAAATATGTAGATAGATAGATACTGTAGAGAGATATCATGGGGCAGATATACTTACCCGGTCCTGTTGCGATCCCTGCTGTGCATTGTCTGACAATCATGGACTCATGGATTTCCAGCATGTGTCGCTTCCCCGCTCAGATCTGCCAGAGTTCATCTTCTTCCCAATGCATGTAAGTGCTTCATCTAACGACACAATTTAAATGTTGAATCCCGCGCTCAGTCCGAATCTGTCGGATCTACCGATGGCCCGCTCCCCGCATGAAAGCCAGCACGTTTGCGCCAAAATCCGATAGCGTGTGCCACAATCCCCTTTTAAATGTGGCGCAAATCTGTATTCGTTGGAATATCCGACATTTGTGCAGTCCGCGGACCCTTAGTAAATGAGCCCCATCATGTTTCTCTCCAGACACCAATTTGTTCACCGCCATCTTGTCTTTGCCTAAGGCCATGTTGTCCACTGTCCATCCATTGTATACCTTGTCTTTTCTGCAGCTTCTCTGCTTGAAGGCCATGATGTGACTTATACAAAGGACAATTAATGTAAACATTCTGTTTTTTCCTAGTCTAGTATTTTTCCAATAATGAAGTTCATTTGGAAAAATGTCTTAAAGGGGAGGTTCTGATATATTCAGCTAGCCTTTAGCATTCCAGTAGTTTATCACCTTTTCAAGCCCCTACGCAGATAATTTTCCATGTTTTATGTATGCAGCTGCGCGCTTATAAAGATTGTGAGTCTGTATTTTCTAAGAGACTGGAGTGTGTGTCTTGGTTTCTGCTCTCATAACGGTACCGGTAGCCATTTTAGTTATAGCAGTTAATTTGGAAATCACCTTACAACTCTGAAGGGTCAAAGAGCACTAGATAAAAATCTCTAGTAATAATGTAGAGAAATAGATAGATACTGTAGATAGATATATAGATGGCGTCTGTTCGGCTTTTCTCCTCCTGTTTCCCAGTCATCTATCCTCTCCTCCACCTCCCTCCAGAACAGCCATAAGCTCCTCATGCGCTGGCAGCTTTGCTTCACAAAATTGCAAAAATACAAATGAACAAATTAAACTACCTGTGTCAAGCTCAAATCGAAGTTTTATTATGCAGAACTATTCAGAGGATTTTTATGACTGAATTGAGTTTCCCTAAACATACTTTATATTACCTCTTAACCGGACAAAGTAAAATAAATAGATTTGCGGGCAGAACAAATGGAAAGGGCAGAGAAAGTTGAAGTTAAATTTTCAACTTTTTTTATTTTGATATTTAGAGCCGATTTGGAGAATATCATACACTTCCAGCATTGACCTCCCAGTGTCCCTGTCACAGCTCAAGTGTCCATCTGCCCTGGCACTGTCTGTATCCATTGTCCATAAATCTGTACACGTATATATACAGTGAGACCTATAGACATATACTGCCTATAAATGTTGTGGTAGATTGTGGCTTTCCAGAATTTTCATAAACATGTTGTTCTTGGTGGGTTTTGGAACCATGAAAAAAGAAAAAAAAACATCGGGTTGTGGACCTTGTTTGAACATATTGATAAACAATAACATTTTTGATCATTAGACCATAATTAAACCATAATTTGGGAGGTGATGATGCTGCACTTGATCTTTTTTTAATAAATGGATCCTAAATGGGATATATTTGGGGCCATTGGTGCAGCATGGTACTAGAGCAACCAGGGTGATCGGTGTCCTTGCTGAAAAGGTTTACTTGAAGGAATTGGGCCTATTTTTTACCTGGTTTGCCATGTAACTGTGTATTGTCTTAAAAGGGATATATCCACATTGTGCAGAGCACTTTTTCCTCTTTCCCAGTGATCTGTCTATTTTACTGCTATCCAGTACTATTCAGTAATGGTCCGTTAACAATTGTTGATACCCCTTTATATATAAAGAATAAAACAAGTGTCAGGCTGATTTCTCCGGCAGTGATCTGAAAGCAGTCAGTTCCCATGGCTGAGCTGGGTGTTGTCATCAGAACCTGCGTGTTAGTTGTCAGATGTGACTTGAGTGATGGACTGCAGAACCAGTTAGCTGCTGGGGAGGCGTCCAGGTGCTTCTTACATACCTGCTCGTTTCTGTTTACAGGTTGTTAGTTACTGCAGTCCTTGCCCACATTGGGGGGTAATTTATAATCAGGTGGCTCCTTGGGACAGTTCTATGTCTGTCTTGGGAGCTCCACTGCCCCAAAGTAGCTCTACCCCTTTAATAAATGTTCTTATGCTCTTCTTCCTTCAGGTTGGGGATTTTTTTTCAAAAAAAGTTACAAAATGCATATAAAATGCATGACTTCCTGCCAGAATAGTGAAGTGGTGAAAATAGGCTTGTGTGACTTTTTAGCATGAAAAGTCACAAAAAAATTTGACTTTTTGAGAGATTTTAAGCATGACAAAACCAATGATAAATCACCCCTTGCTGCATCTTTTACTATTGCTTTGATATTCTGTTTAGCCGACATCTGACTCCGACATGTATTCAGTTATTTTGGTTGGGTTGGGTGAGTTCGCCCTTACCAGGGTGGTTTATCTGCTGTAAGCAGGAAATGTATGTCATTGTTTCCCATAGTGGGGCCAATGCATGAAGATTGTGGAGTTTTGCACCCGTCTTAATAATCAAAGCACCCAGTTCTAACCTAATAGTAATTCCTGTTTATGTTGTCGGCTCCAGCCCTGCCTAGACTTCAGCTACTATCTGCCCCAGGGCAGTACAGGCAGTCCCCAGGTTACATACAAGATAGGGTCTGTAGGTTTGTTCTTAAGTTGAATTTGTATGTAAGACGGAACTGTATATTTTATCATTGTAATCGCAGCCAGAACTTTTTTGGTCTCTGTGACAATTGGATTTTAAAAATGTTGGGTTGTCATAAGAATCAAGATTAACAATGAAGCTTCATTACAGACGCCTCTGATAACTGTTATAACTGTTTATTATAGCCTAGGACTAAAGTAGAATAAATTACCAACATCCAGAGGTCCGTTTGTAACTAGGGGTCGTATGTAAGTTGAGTGTTCTTAAGTAGGGGACCGCCTGTAATAGTAATTATTAGCAGTTAGAATGAGTGGACCCAAATTTTAGCTTTGGCCTCCATTTGGCAGCTCCGCCTTACCCGGACATACTGCTTGATGTGCTTCAGAGCAGCCAATCAGGAGGTTTTATCCCCCCTAAAAACTAGCCATGGCTTTGATTGGCCAGGTGGACATTAAAATTTGGGTCCAGTCATCTCTAGTTATGAGTAAATTTCTGGAAATCAACAGAGATTTTTTTAAATTTGTAGATGAGACATCCACCTAATACGATCTTTGCCTATTTCTGATTCAACACTGTTATACAACTTCTTCGCCTCTCCCAGGTATTCATCAAACTTTGAATTTCAATTTGGAAACAGAAAACAGAAAAGTTGTGCTGGAAATTGATTTTTTTTTTTTGTTTTTGTTGAATTTTTTTTTTTTACTTTGACTGTTCCTTTAAATTACATCATAACACTGTACAACATAAATTTTAATGTGATGAATGAGCTTGGGATGTGCTAGACGCCCCGTGTTTTAGTATGCATGTAGCCACGTATTGTCATATTTTATTCAGTCATTCTGCATAGGAAACCGCTTCTTTTATACGTCTGCGAACACGATAATTGTGTTTCAGGTTCTGGATCTGTCAGTCATCCCATTGCTTGACCTAAATTAATTGTAAAACCTTGTAAAACATTATAATGAAAATTAAAGGTGAGGTCAGGACTGAAGAAGGTGGCGGGGCTTTGTATGAGGGTATGGGTATCATGTATTCCTCTAAACACACGGCGAGGAGCCGGCCTATGTATCTACAGAAAATAGACCAGAGAGCGGATTGTGCGTGGTGCCCATGAATAAAAGACACCCCCATCGTTTTCATCACTACCCTGAGTGCTGCCTGTTTTTGGAATATACAGAAAATAAGGAGATTTTATAATTATTGTGGCCGTGGCTCAGTTGCCGTTGGGTTAAATTGTGTTTGTTTAATCTTTGCCGCGCCATTTTCTGTTACTGAACTTCATTATTGTCAGACATTGCAGGGGCTCTGGCAGATAAGTGAATAAAAGACTCTGTGTTCGGGTTGTAATGTTGTGAATGCCTGGAGTAGACAGGAAAATAAATTAAGGGTATATTTGCAAATCTATCATATGTACCAAGGTCATGTACTCCACCCCCGGAACCAACGCGGGTCCAGGGGAACAGTACGTGCAACAGGCAATCACCATAGCAGGAGGGAATC
>CM033643.1:13094462-13189338 GCA_019512145.1 Engystomops pustulosus | reverse complement strand
TAAAGGTGAGGTCAGGACTGAAGAAGGTGGCGGGGCTTTGTATGAGGCATCATTATTCCTCTAAACACACGGCGAGGAGCCGGCCTATGTATCTACAGAAAATAAAGGAGATTTTATAATTTATTGTGGCCGTGGCTCAGTTGCCGTTGGGTTAAATGCGTGTTTAATCTTTTCCGCGCCATTTTCTGTTACTGAACTTCATTATTGCCAGACATTGCAGGGGCTCTGGCAGATAAGTGAATAAAAAGCTCTGTGTTCGGGTTGTAATGTATGTGAATGCCTCGGAGTAGACAGGAAAATATCATAAGGTTATTTGCAAATCTATCATTGTACCAAGGGAGTCATGTACTCCAGCCCCCGGAACCAGCTTACGGGTCCAGGGGGAACAGTACGGCTACAGGCAATCACCATAGCAGGAGGGATCACTAACTAGAGCCGAATGCTCAGATCACAGAACGTGGCAAATAATACTGCAATAATGATTTACAAATTCACTACTGGATTTTTCTAGGATAAAAAATAAAACTCAAAATGGTTTCCTGTTGTGGCCATTAATAATATATTGCATATAGTACAATAAAAAAGAAATCGAGAATATTTTTTTTGTGCTATGTTTTAATTTATTAGTTATAGTAATTACAAGTAATTATAATAAAAAAATAATACAGGCAGTCCCCGGGTTACATACAAGATAGGGTCTGTAGGTTTGTTCTTAAGTTGAATTTGTATGTAAGTTGGAACTGTATATTTTATCATTGTAATCCCAGACAGAACTTTTTTGGTCTCTGTGACAATTGGATTTTTAAAATGTTGGTAAAGGTGAGGTCAGGACTGAAGAAGGTGGCGGGGCTTTGTATGAGGTATCATTATTCCTCTAAACACACGGCGAGGAGCCGGCCTATGTATCTACAGAAAGTAAAGGAGATTTTATCATTTATTGTGGCCGTGGCTCAGTTGCCGTTGGGTTAAATGTGTGTTTAATCTTTGCCGCGCCATTTTCTGTTACTGAACTTCATTATTGTCAGACATTGCAGGGGCTCTGGCAGATAAGTGAATAAAAAGCTCTGTGTTCGGGTTGTAATGTATGTGAATGCCTCGGAGTAGACAGGAAAATATCATAAGGTTATTTGCAAATCTATCATTGTACCAAGAGAGTCATGTACTGCAGCCCCCGGAACCAGCGTACGGGTCCAGGGGGAACAGTACGGCTACAGGCAATCACCATAGCAGGAGGGATCACTAACTAGAGCCGAATGCTCAGATCACAGAACGTGACAAATAATACTGCAATAATGATTTACAAATCTTCTACTGGATTTTTCTAGGATAAAAAATAAAACTCAAAATGGTTTCCTGTTGTGGACATTAATAATATATTGCATATAGTATAATAAAAAAGAAATCGAGAATATTTTTTTAATATACAAGACTAACAAATAATTATAAATAAATAAAAAACTAAAAAATATATGTATATATATATATACACAGGCGTTAACATTATAATGTATATATACTTAATAACACAGTTTGTACCATAATTGGCTGGTAAGTGGTTATCATTTTATTTATTCAGCAGGAATAATAAATATGATTTCAATAATAGTTTTAAATTATTATTTATAGTAATTACAAATGATATTATTATACCCTTTAAATGCTGGTCAATAAATTATATTATTATTATTAGGGTGGCACAGTGGCTTGCAGAGCTCGGGTTCTGGGTTCAAGTCGCATTCAGGTCAACATCTGCAAAGAGTTTGTATGTTCTCTCCACGTTTGTGTGGGTTTCCTCTGGGTCCTCCGGTTTGCTCCCACACTCCAAAACATACAAGTAGGTTGAGTAGATTGTGAGCCCCATTGGGGACAGGGACTGATTTGGCAATCTCTGTGCCACTAAGGAAACGGGCCATAGTCAGCTACAGGTCCGAATTACATGACAAATTTTCCATTATAAGTAAATGTTCTGCTATATTTAATATAATCAATATTTTGTTTAAAACATTTTGAGATATTTTCTTAAATCTCAAACCTGGATATTGAGTGGTCCTCATGTTCTTATGAGTGAATTGGTTCAAATTAGGGCTACACATTGACACCTTTACAGAATGTTACATCTTTGTTGAGTCATGTCACCAAAAATAATGGGAGTCATTTACTAAGGGCCCGAATCACGTTTTTCCGACGGGTTACCCGAATATTACCGTTTTGCGCCGTCTTTCCCTATATTGCCCCGGGTTTTTGACGCACGTGATCGGATTGTGGCGCATTGGCGTCTACAATTTCTGCTACTAATATGATCATATTCATAAAAACGTAGATCATTTTAAGGAACGGCACATAAATTACCCTTGGCAAATGTTTTGCCATACAGTATTAATCAAGTGAGCATCGGTCAATGGATTCTGCTTATAATAATTTTTCATTCATATTCCTGATGGATTTTCAATAATTGATGCCTGGCCAGGAGATTTTTTTCAGCACTTTATAAAACACTTGAGATCACTAAGGAAACGGGCCATAGTCAGCTACAGGTCCGAATTACATGTGTAATTTTTTATTACAAGTAAATGTTCTGTTATATTTAATACAATCAATATTCTGTTTAAAACATTTTGAGATATTTTCTTAAATCTCAAACCTGGATATTGAGTCGTCCTTATGTTCTCATGAGTGAATTGGTTCAAATTAGGGCTACACATTGACACGTTTACAGAACGTTACGTCTTTGTTGAGTCAAGTCACCAAAAGTAATGTGCAACTTGACTTTCTGTGATGTGAATTTTAGTGCAAAACTGAAAAACTGCAACATTGCAGACAGGGAACATGCAACTTGTGAAACTTGAGTTTTGATTGTAAAGTCACATGGAACTTTTATGTCCTACAATGTCATGAGTTGGGACAGAACCCAAACCAAGCAGACAACAGTGACAACCATGTGAAGCTTGACACGGCTGCCGTTTTTAGGGTGCGGTCACACGTTGCATTTAAAACTGCATCGCAATTAGTTTTGGGTTGGTTTTAGGTGGTATTACTTCTTTTAACCAGTAAAAGACATCAAATTAACAAGTGTATGACATTAGTGGAACAGCTTTCTCCTTCAAAATCAAATTCACCCATTCAGTTCATGTCTTTCACTTGTGAAATTGACAAAACTGCTCCTAAAACCACCTCAAAACTAATTGCGATGCAACGTGTGACTGCACCCTTAGTGTTACACACCTCAATTCCACTATCCAAATAGCACATGTAACAAGAGGAACAAAACGTTACTTTTACTTCTTACAATTAAAAATAGGTGCTAGTAGAATACAGCTAATGCCAACAATATAAATATAACAGAAGCCTCACGTGTGATCAATGAAGGTATAACGCAATTGCACCTTACTGTGAGATGGCTGTTACCAGGGAGGAGATGGATGAAAATGGGCAAAATTGCACTGATGGCCTGTGTTGCACAGTGAGGCTGCAGGGAAGTGCCCCAGTATGCACCCATTTTACCTCCTGCCCTTACAAGGGCAATACCAAGACTGACCCTTGAATATTGTCCAAAAGTCCCACAACACCAATTCCATACCAATCCATGGGATTGTAAAAGCAGGAGCTAAAATAGGTGCATAGGGCTAATAGGGCACTTCCCTGCAGCCTCACTGTGCAACGAGGGCCATCAAAGCTATGTTGCCCATTTTCATCCATCTCCTCCCTGGTAACAGCCATCTCACAGGTGCAATTACTTTATACCTTCATTGATCACACATGAACGCTTTTTTTATATTTATATAGCCCCTATTCGTTTTATTTTATCAGCATCTATAAAAGATATGATATCTATATGATATACACTATCGGACAGGGGTTCCTGGGACCCACCAGAAAAAAATATCCCTTGGAAGGAAGTACTTTCAAAATTGGGTTGTCTTAAACTAGACTCCTGCATTCCAGTATTGGGTTACAGCCTGAGCCCACCTGAGGATCTTGTGTTAGTCTGGTGGGCTGGTTTAATACCGATGATATTTCATTGATTCATGATCGGTGGAAATCCTAGAAATGGTAGGTGCTAAAAAAGTGAGACAAGAAAAATCTGTCATGTTGAATTTCATTCATTTGAACCCCTTCTTACCCCTCTGACAAATAAGGATATCTGCATACTTAGCCTGGCTAAGACAGTAAGCATGTAGGTATGCAAGTATTATATAACACATGTAACCTCTCATCGTAGACCTTCTGGTCTCCTACAATCCGCTCTTCTCACAACCTTCTACTGGACTTCTCCCGTGCACCCCCCCCCCCCCCATATTCTAGAAACTCTCTACCAAAATGTGTCAGACTATCTACAACCTTCCAATTCTCCAAACCCCATTTGTTTAGGACCACCTAACCCCATCTGATGAATCCCCTTTCCGATTGTTTGGAACATATGGAAAACAGCTTGTTGGGAGAAGACAAGGTGAGTGATACCACCAGTCTTGTCTCATGCCAACTGTAAAGCCTCCTGCAACCATTCATGTGTGGGGCGGCTTCTCAGCCAAGGGAATCGGCTCTCTCACAGTTTTGCCTAAAAACACATCCATGAATAAAGGATGGGACCAGAATGTCCTCCAAGAGCAACTTCTCCCAACCCTCCAAGAGCAGTTTGGTGATCAACAATGGCTTTTCCGGCATGCTGGAGCACCTTGCCATAGAGCAAATGTGATAACTAAATGGATCAGGGAACAAAACATAGAGATTTTGGGGGATATTTATCAGGACCTCTGCACACCGCCAGCTTATTGCTAGCTTTTGTGATTATTTTCCCCGAACCGCCACCTTCACGCCAGTGGGGCGTGAAGGGGGGGCGCGGCCCCTTTCGCTCCGTTGCCTGGAACCTCCCCAGACCTTAATCCCATTGAGAACTTGTGGTCAATCATCAAGAGACGGGTGGACAAACAAAAACCAACAAATTGTGACAAAATGCAGCAGTGATTGTGCAGGAAAGGACGGCTATCAGTCAGGATTTGGTCCAGAAGGTGATTGAGAGCTGCCTGGGAGAATTGCAGAGGTCCTGAAGAAGAAGGGTCAACACTGCAAATACTGACTCGCTGCAGTAACTCATTCTCACTGTATATAAAAGCTTTTGTTACTCATAATATGATTGCACTTGTATTTCTGTATGTGATAAAAACATCTGACAAACCAGAGGGCAACAGATCATGTGACAATATAATATTTGTGTCATTCTCAAAACTTTTGGCCATGACTGTACAAACACTTTTTGCAATGTATCGCTATAAATAACATTAGAGGTGACCCCTATCGCCTTATAGCATTGGGTCCTGTCATAAAACATGACTGGGAGCCACGTCTACAATTTTTCTTTAGATTCTTCACTTTCCTTCACGATACGACACAGCGATGCGCTAATTGGCGTCCTGTGAAATTCACACTTGTGTGTGCGGAGTAGGAAAACTACAGAAATTAGGTTGTGAGTCCCATTAGGACCTGGGACTGATGGAAGCTGTGTCACCCTGTATATATTATAGAGTATGTGGAGAATATAATAGATATAGAAAGTAAATAAGGTTAGTTAGAAAAAGAAGCAGCACAGCCAAGATAAGAGCAAAGCCCGGAGATCAGAAAGACAGATAAAGCCACCCTGTAGTAAATGTAGATCTGACAAAACTGGATTAAGGTGGAAACTGCAAACAATAATGAAGCTATATTTATAGACGGGAATTTAACCCCTTCAAACACTGTGCAAGCATAAAGCCTTACACTGAGCAGATTATTTCTGCAACATAAAATACAGAATTATAACAGAGAAAGATTAACTGTAGACAACTCGACCTGAATGTAATACTGATCCTGCTCATCTTGAGAATAAATCGGCTCATAGAGGGAAAAGCTGTAGATCTGACATACCTGCTGAGCAGGATGTATTGATTGAAAAACGAGAAGAAAGAGGAACAGTATTTTACATAGGCCCTATCGGCAGGCCGATGTCTTAAGAGGAGGAGAGCACTGAGCAGAATTGAACTCATCATAGTGTGCCCTATCGCCAGGCGATGTTAATAAGGCAGGAGGGAGTGAGCAGATTGTAAATAGTACTGTTTGAGGCAAGACAGCTAGATAGAGTAGAGGAGTGTAGACATGCAGTTGTACAATGAATCTATCTGCAGGCAGCAGTTCTAATGGTGCAGCTGGCAGATTTGAAATAGTGTTGTATCGCTCAGACAGCATGTTATAGAGCAGGAGAAGCTGAGCGATTATAATGAATAGTGTCTATATGCAGGCAGCATGTTATAGAGCGGAGGAGCTGAGCCTTATTGTACCAGTGTCCTATCTGAGCAGCATGTTATAGAGCAGAGGATGTGAGATGAGCATATTGTACTAGTGTCCTATTGCAGGCAGCAGTATAGGAGCAGGAGGAGCCGAGCAGATTGTACATAGTGTTGATCTGCGAAGTATGTATAGAGAGGAGAGCTGACATATGTACATAGTGTCCTATCTGCAGGCAGAGCATTGTATAAGAGCAGGAGGAGCTGAGCAGATGGTATATAGTGTGTCTATCTGCGCGGCAGCATGTTATAGCGAGGAGAGCAGGAGGAGCTGCAGATTGTACATAGTGTGTATCGCAGCCAGTATGTGTATAGAGATGGATGGAGCTGAGCATATTGTACATAGTTGTCCTATACTGGCAGGGCAGCATGTTTCTAGAGCAGGAGGAAGCAGAGCATTGTACACATTATGTCTACTGCAGGAGCATTTATAGAGCAGGAGGAGCTGAGGCAGATTGTACTAGGACCTATCTGCCCAGGCAGTATGTTTAGAGCGGAGGAGTGAAGCAGATTGTACATAGGACCATCTGCAGGATTTTCAGCAGTTAACTAGAGCAGGAGGAGCAGCAGTTGTACTATAGTGTCTCATATGCAGGCAGCATTTTAGTAGAGCAGGAGGAGCTGAGAAGATTGTATATCGACCTATCTGCAGGCTAGTCGCAGTGCATGTTATAGAGCAGGAAGAGTTGAGCAGATTGAACATAATGTCTTATCTGCAGGCAGCATTTATAGAGCAGGAGGAGCTGAGATTCTGCATAGTGTCCTAGTGGTAACTGCATGAAAGTGCATAGAAGTTCCAGTTATACATTGGGTACTGGCTATGGTTTTGGGGTTCACCCCTGTGTTCTGATATACGGTCTTTGAGTTTATGTGAAGTGCATACAATATAGCGCAAACAGCAGTTGGTGCATTCAATGAAATACACAATCCATGTAGTTTATTATAAACACAGGATTTTAAAGCTATGGTCTTCAGCATAAATTTGCAAATATGGCATCTGCTGCCTCCCCAGCCATAGCTATCCTTATATGCTATCCAAACTGGAATGTGGTCCTCTGAAGAAAGAAAGCTAAGGACAAGATGTTTCCCAATGTGAGCCCTTGTAGAAACAAAGGTCATACTATCATTCCGACTTTCCTTCAAGACATCATTGTGTTGTATTATCGGAGGATAATCTCTTAATATATAGATCAGTGATGGCGAACCTTTATGGCAAAGGTGCAGAGGACGGCATCAGAGCCATTGTCTGTGGGCAACGGGCCATCACCCAAGCACACTAGACAGACTCAAAGAATATTCCTGCAGTTCCGAGCAACTTAAAAAATGCTGCTGTCATTCATATATTTAAGTGATACTTACTGCGCTCTTGGGTTATGTCGGAAGAGGGGAGAGAGTAGACAAGGCCCGAATTATCTTTGGGAAGACCTTCTGCTGGCCCCACAAATCTTGTACAGAGGAATTCGTATGTACACTAGCAAGAAGAAGTTAAAAATGATGCAATTTTTCCAACTTGTGCTAAGGAGGCCAAATGATCGAACGTTGTTTGAAGAAACAGAGAGCAATAAGTACTTGCTTTCATTCTGCGTTGGCACATCGAATAAATAAGGGGGGTTTGGGTTTGCAGTTGGGCACTCGTCCGCTAAAAGGTTCGCCATCACTGATATAGATGAACGGTTCAAAATTATTACTGTACCTCGTACTTAAAATCCGGTCTCTCTCACTATATATAAAACACAGTAGATTTGTGTTTTAATAGAGATAATGGACGAGGGTTAGATTCAATGATTCTTTAGCTCTATCGGCATAAGGTAGCCTTTACCCAGAAGATGGATTGAAAGACATTTAGGAAGACGCTGGTTCTAGACCGTTATTTATTCCTTAAAGATGAATTTCCTAAATAGTGATCCGAAGAGATCCATAATAATGGAATTCTGCAAGAAGAAATAAACTGGTGGAATTCAACATTTTCATTAAGGGTTAGTTTCACAGTGGTCTCTGTTACGTCCTTCGGAAGACTAAAAAAAATGGAAATTATTCTTGAAACTTAAAATGATGAAAGAGAGAATATTATTATATGAGGAAAGTTTACTTCGGACTCATCATGCATTTTTCAGAATAGATACCAATTGATTTTTGTCTCTCTCACTAGTATACAAGGATTGGATTTTTTATTATCATTGAAGGAATTGGGTACGTTTTAGGGCTCAGTTACCAGATCTTTAGTTATGTATAACTAATGCTGTACATGTCATAAAAACACTGATCTCCAGAATCACAACAACGTATTGTGTGCACAGTAAGAGAATGTATCGGATTTGTATTACACCTCTAAAAATGAAGCTGTAGTTTATTTTCTTATACAGTAAACTAAATCTTTGAAAAACCATCGGTGAACTATATCAAAACTGGGGTAAAGGAAAAGTGGTGCTTACATTTTCAAAACTACATCTGGGAATTGAGACCAACCAACTGCTTCCCTTTTCTATGTTACAAGTTTTAACACATTTGTCCCCCATAACTTTGTGATTATATTATTTTTTAGATACAAGTTTAACATTTGTTAAGTAAAAAGTAAATCCAATGTAAAATGTAGAATATGGCAATCCAAAGACTTTTCTATCAGAGCATTAAATTTACTGTAGGCTATTATGGAGACAGCTCACATTTTCACCATTATTTGAATATGTACAACACATTCTTTTTTATAAAGTTGAATGGCAACACTTTCTCAATGAAAAAGGTGTTATTTGTACAGAACCACCAGCTGATTTTTTTAAAGACCTTTGCAGTAAAATCTCAGCTAAGAACTATAAAGAGCATTTACAGCATTGTGTTATAAAATCTCAGAAAAGTAACAGACATATGAAACAAGCCTGTTATGGACGCATCAAACAAAAACTTGATCAATGTCAGTGATAGTAGTCTTCTTAAAAGAGAATACATTGATCTTCCTATGTGGATTTCAATGGTAAATTATTGTTTGTTGCCTGAATCTGCAATATAAATAATTTTCAAACTGTTTATGATAGATATATTTATACCATATTAATATATCCACTGAGGATTAATATTTTATATCTGGGGATGATCAGTGCCAGGAATTTATTCCTCAAAGATTTTAATTCTGTCTGGAATCATCTAGATATTATTGAGTTGTGTTAAGAACTCCTATTGTAAAATAATTGATACTAGTCCTTTTATTGAGAATATGATACACAGAATGGACAGTCTATGGTGGATCTATGGGGGAATAAAATATTGTTACCTTTATCCTTTGCAATGCTGCTTTATCATCGATCTTTTCTATATCTGTTGGGTTCAGTCAGACCCTATGTGAAGACCTGCACCCACTTGCTTTACGGTACCATTAGATTACTCCTCCCTTCGCTACATAATGGACAGTCTGTACATAACTCAGAGGTGTAGCTATAGGGGTGGAAGACTTAGTCATTTTGCACCACTGACTAGCAATATGGATCGGTGCCTGTGTGGATGGGTAATCCGCAGGCTACCGCCCAAACCGCCTATATTATAATCCACTACTGCTTTTGGCTTATGAACTGATTTTAAATTCAACCCCTTGCTGTTGAAGCCACTTTTCACTGTCTTAACATAGTGTCACGGCTGTCGCTACAGTCCACGTCTCGGATCGCAGGCACACCAGTGTCGGCACCCTCCCAGCCTTCACTAACCTTTCCACGCTCCTGATTCCATCCCGATTGGTCAGAGTGTGCATCCCCGCTCCGTAGGGCGCACACGCGCAGGCTCTCGTACATTTAAAGGCCCAGCACACCGATGATTGGCGCTGGCCACTTCTGGGTTTCCTACTTAAACCGGCTGCTTCCATCAACACCCGCCGGATCTTTGTGCTACATGCCATTGAGAAAGCTTCACATAGCGATTCCTGGTCCCTGTATCCTGACCTCCTGTTGTGACCCCCGACCTGCCCCTGACCTTGCATCTCTGCCACCTGCCCTGACTATCTGCCTGTTCCTGACTCCGAGACTGCCCGCTGAATTGGTACTTCAATCTTTGCTGCCACCGCGGTCAAGTCGCACATGTGGAACGACCTGGTGGCACCACGGTGAAGCAAGAGCATCCAGGTGTCGGCTTGTTTCATTGTCCGTGGTGGTCCAGGGGGTTCACTGAGCCTTGACAGTAAGATCCGACCATGGACCCCACCAAGGTGCCACTTCCGAAACTGGCTGATCTTACCACTGTTGTGGTCCAGCAGTCCCAGCAGATTGCTTCGCAAGGAGAACAGCTTGCTGCAACAGTTGCTTGTCACTCAGCATCAGATTCCTGCAACCACTCCTGCAACTTCTCCTGCTACCCCGGCTTGTCTTCCTGCTGCTGAACAAAAACTAAGACTGTCTATGCCTGACAAGTGTAATGGGAACCCCAAGTTGTGCAGGGGCTTTATCACCCAGTGCCCAGTGCTCCTTGCACACACTCATGGCATCTCAGTTTGTCACTGAGCGGACCACAGGGGCATACTTTGTCAGTGACATTTAAGAAAGGACTCTCTTCTCAAGTTAAGGAAACATTTGCCGCTTGTGACCTGGTCTCATTACTTCAGCCACACGGATTGACGTGCGGATTATGGAGCTTCCCCAAGTCGTCCTCGATGTCTACCTCACCTGGCTCCTGCCTTACAGAAGCCGCTCCAGCCTCCGGCAATACTGTCTGCAGAGGAGTCTATGCAGGTGGACAGAGCCATACTCTCCTCCTAGAAACACTCCAGAAGATGTCAGGAGAATCTTTTGTTTGTACTGTCCCAGTCCAAAACACTTTATTGGGGCCTGTCTGGTCCAACTTCCAGCATCCTGGAAACGCCAACATCCAGGGTTCATGGGAAAAGTGTCCCTAGGTGTGAACACATCTTCTACACGCCTTACTATTCCTGTGCTCCTCAGCTTTAGTTCCTGCACTTCAATTTAGGTTTCAGCTTTCTTGGACTCCAGTTCTGCGGGGAACTTTGTGGATGCATCGCATTCCGTTGGTTCCTCTTGTGAAGCCTTTTGTCATATCCTCAGTCAGTGGACAAATCCTGTCCAATCTGGTCCGGTACCCCTTGTCCTCCTCTTCCTCTGTCTACTCCCTCGGAGGTTCTTGCGATTGAGGAACTGGAAGAGGGTCTCAAATTGATTTGGTACATTAATTCTCTTTTATAGTTAAGACCAAAGGGGTGACGGGACTCCAAATTAAAAATCCAGAAAGCTTCCCGATTTCGAAGTAATGCGCTAATATTGCCACCTCGTAGTGGTTTATGAATTCATTCAATGGCATAAATGCGGAGGGAATTAGTTTTGGCATCATGTGCATGTAGAAAATGTTTTGAATCGCCAGATAAATTACGGTTCTCTGGATTTTTCATATCGTTAAGGTGTTCCATAAATCTGATTTTCAGTTTGCGAGATGTCTGACCGACATACATTAAGTTACATTCAATGCAGTGCACCACATAAACTACATTAAATGAGTTGCAGTTAATGTAGTTTTTGATTTGGAACACCTTGGTACCGTCACTGCTGGAAAAGGTGGTGCTTTTTTGGACAAATTTACAGGTGGTACATTGTGTGGCTCCACATCTGTGGAAGCCAGGATGAGAAAGCCAGGTAGGTTTTGTATGTTTAATGTTTTGGAAGACTGAGGGGGAAAGGAGATTACCCAAAGTTAAACCCCGACGGGGAACTATCCTGCATCCCTCGTCCAGAACTTTTTCAAGTATTGGATCTGATTTGAGTAAGGGTAGGTGTTTTTGCTCTGAGATATGTCATTAAACTGTGGGCTATATTGGAGAACCAGAGTGGGTTTGGCAGTTGTAGCCCCCTTGTTTTTGGGATTAGGAGAGAAACAAATAAGAGACGTCCTGTCTCTTTTTGATACAATGTTTTTAGCCCGTTCTAATGTCCAGCCTGGGTAGCCCCTATTGCTTAGGCGTGTATGGATGTCATTAACCTCTTGGAGGTAAGTGTCTTCACTACTGCAGTTGCATCTGGCCCTAACAAGTTCGCCCACCGGAATGCTCTTGATGGTGTGTCGTGGGTGCTGTGACTTTGCATGTAAAATCGTGTTACCCGAAGTGGGTTTACGGTAAGTCTGAGAGCTGATGCACTCACCAGGAGTGCTGGAAAATTTCAAGTCCAAGAACATCATCTCAACTGGATGTGTTGAAAAAGTGAATTTTAGGTTAACAAGATTATTATTCAAATAGCTAACAAAGAGTGGTATGGCAGACACTGAACCCTTCCAGACAATGAGTATATCGTCGATATATCTGCCATACCACTCCATGCAGTCCAGATGAGGGTTATTGTGTGAGTAGATGTATTGCTCCTCCCACCAGGACATTGTAAGGTTGGCTAAAGAGGGTGAAAATTTAGCCCCCATGCTTATACCTCTGACCTGCAGGAAGAAAACACCATCATACATAAAGTAATTGTGTGACATGAGAAATGAACAAACTTCAATGATGTACTCCTTTAAGTCAGAGGTGTAGGCACTGTATTTATTAAGATGAAATTCTAAAGCAACAATGCTTATCTGATGGGGTATTGACGAGTACAATGACGTCACATCACAGGTGAGCCATTGAAAGTTGGATTCCCACCTGAGTTTGGATAGAGAAAAAAGTACATCTTTTGAATCTTGCAAAAAACCTGGGACCCGACAGACAAGTGGCTGTAACAATGAGTCGAGCCACCCACTGAGGTTTTCCAACATAGAGCCAATGCCCGATATTATAGGGCGCATGGGGGGTGGTGTTTGCCCCTTGTGTATTTTGGGGAGGGCGTGTATGATGGGAACAACCGAATCCGAAATATGGATCTTATCCATAAGTGCCTGAGTTATGACACCCAAAGAAACCAAAGACATATTATTGTATATATTTTATTTTGTTTCTTCCAGTATCTATTTGTTTTGGATCCACACAGTCTTTGCTAAGTCCCTTTATATTTTGACAAAATGTAATTGTGGTATATGAAGCATTGATAACATTATAAACTACCTGTATTTGTAATTGTAACTGTGTCCTCCCCCGTCTCCACCTCCAGATGGAACTCCGGAAATACGTCACCCTTTACATCACCGGGGGAGTGTCCAATACCTGTATATCTGTATAAAAGTCTGTCTTTAGTTTGTTCATATCATCCATGATTAAGGACGGTTAGTCCGTCCGAAACGCGTCTGCGTTTTTTCCCTGCTGTGGATTTTAAATACATGCCTCAATAAAGAATTTTTCAGTGTCCCGGAACTGCCTGGATATTGGATTTCTTTTTCACCTGTAGGATATAGCCTGACAGTCCCAGTAGTATATAGCCTGCCAGCCCTTGTAGTATATAGCCTGCCAGCCCCTGCCCCCCAGTTTATAGTCTGCAGCCCCTGCCCCCAATATAATGCCTGTAGGAAAAAACTAAATGTTTACTCATAGAGATGAGCGAACACACTCGTCCGAGCTTGATGCTCGTTCGAGCATTAGCGTACTCGTAACTGCTCGTTGCTCGGACGAATACTTCGCCAGCTCGAGAAAATGGCATCTCCCGCCGTTTTGATTTTTGGCGGCGAGAAACAGAGCCAATCACAAGCCAGGAGACTGTGCACTCCACCCAGCATGACGTGGTACTCTTACACGTCGATAGCCAGGTTGGCTGGCCTGATCAGGCTGCCCGCGCTGCTCGCATCATTCTCTGTCTGGATGCCGTTAGGGAGCTGCTGCTGCTGCAGGGATAGCGTTAGGGTGTTATATTAGCTTACTGTTAGGCAGGAGTGAGTCTACAAGAACCCAACAGCCCTTCTTAGGGCTAGAATAGCGTTATATATATATATATATTTTTTGTTTGCTTGTGGCTGGGCTTGCTGGCACTAGTAGTGCAGCTAGTACCATATTGTGAGGAATTTGCAGGGAGACTTGTGAACAAATCCGGTCTCTCACTATATCTAAACACAGTAGGATTTTTGTTAATGAGATAATGGGAACGAGGTTTAGATTCAATGATTCTTTTAGCTCTATCGCATAATTTAGGAAAGACGCTGGTCTAGCCCGTATATATTCCCTAAAAGAGAGATTCCTAACTGTGGGGCAAGGATGGCAACCGTCTACTCTCTAAAGAGTGTTACCACTAGTTGGTTTACTCCATTGCTGAGTGAGTACCCTGATTGTAGAAGGACCTCCTGTTATATCAAAAATTATATAGTAGTTTCCTCCACTACGTCAAGAAGGTCATCATCACCCACAGACTGCGACTGGTAGAAAACCTGGGCATCGGAAAATTGCTCAGCAGCAACCGGACAAGTGGTTTGTGAGTGTGGGAAGGGTCCAGAAAATTGGGACCAAACTTGTAGGACCCTTATTGATTGGGAGAATATTGGCTCAAAAGTCCCCTGAAAAGTCTATGCAGGAATTTTAATGAAATTGCTATCTATAGTTTTATTGAAGAAACACGGATCCCCTGTATACAGTTTCTAGAATTGGAAATAATTGCCATCCAGTTTGTAGGACCCTCATTGATTGGGAGAATGTAAGCCCAAATGTCCCCTGAAAAGTCTAGAGTTTTATACTCTTTTCCTATGCTATTTTTGGTTTCTAATTAAAGTTTCGTTTGGGGTTTTTTTGTTTGTTTTTTATACTTCTACCTGTAAATGCTTATGGAGCAGTCACCTTAAAGGGCTTGGTCACTCTTTAACATAAATTGTGCCTTCACTGCCTTAATAATATTCCCTGGATGTTCACCAATTGATTAATCGTCTCTGATGCTGCCTTTAGTGATGTGTGCAGACTCTCTGTGTACTTTGTAGGATGTTCGTTTACATTTCTGAACACTGATAAATAGGAGGGACCTGTAGCAGGAGATTATGACTCATTCTGCTCCCTCCTTCCCTGTTCCTATGTAAGTCAGTGAGACAGTCTGAGAGAAAAGACACATTGGAGGCTGCCATTAGGACGGACTGAAGGAGTGAGAAACAGGAAGTTGTGTAGAGATGAAAAGTGCATTTTATTCTACAACATTAACAATATGACCTTGTGGTCAGGTGAGGACTCATTGAGTTTGATCAGGCTGATATTACATGTTGACCTTGATGAATTCCTTCACTGGCATAAAATGCACCAGGACCAGGACACTTCTTTCTGAATAATTCCAGTGCATTTTGGTTGATCCTGTAGAAAATGGAAATATGTGTAAGCCAGGATCACATATAAATTTACATAAAATGTTTTAAATAGATATAACTTTATAAGCTTTCAGGCAGTAGCAGGGTCAGCTCCAAATTTCCGTACGCCCCTGGACGACAGAGCCTCAGTGGCGTGAACTCATGTGGCGGCATTAAAAATTCTGAAGAATTCACACCCTATGGAATTATTAGATACAGCCCTCATCCCCCTATGGATTCCTTATGTACAGCCTTATGTGGGTCCCCCAGCAGCTCTGGGCCCAGGCACTTGCCCAAGTATGCCCAGTGGTGGCGCCGACCCTGCAAAGTAGTGTCCCAATCCTGGCCCACTTTGACCCTGGCTTGTTCCACTCAATTTATTTTAAAAGTTACCAGCTTGGTGAAGGATGTCTTACAAAAAAAGTCATGCAAAAATTGCTCCAAAAATTGTACACAAGGCATAATTGTCATTGTAAAACAAAGTCATGAAAATTATTGCTAAAAAGTGATATTCACAGAAATTGTCGTTGCCTAGTGGAGTAAAAAAAAGGGGTGGTAGTTTCAACATTCACACAGGCTACACAATCTCCACAGGGTCGGCACCCCCATTTTGGACCCCGAGAGCCAAATATATTACGGCACGTAGGGCTATTGTAGGTACTCCGAACCAGAGAATCTTTGAGATTTTTTGATCGGCGGTACGTAATAGACGGATTGGTTTGAATGTACTGTTGTAGCGTTTGATCAATCCTTAGTACCTGCCAATGTTTCATCAAAATATCACGTATCATTTCCCATTGTGAGTTGAAAGTGGTGATAAATCTCACCTTGTTGTCTTGTCTTTTGGGTTTGCATCGTGAAGCAAGAAGATCCTCCCGTTTTGTCCTCTTTGCCCGTTGATATCCAGTTTCAATTGAGCGGTCCGAATAGCCTCGTTCTCTGAACCTCTGTCGTAAGTCATTCGCTTGAATCTCAAAGTTCATCTCACAGGAACACAATCTCCGTATTCTGAGAAATTGGCCAATCGGAATGCTGTCTATAAGTTTGGGAGGGTGTGAAGAACTTGCGTGAAGTAATGTATTGCTCGAGGACTCTTTCCTAAAAACATCAGACACAACGTTGCCATGGTCATCTACATCAAATAGAATGTCCAGGAATTCAACTCGTTTCCTTCCCACCTTATATGTCAATTTGATATTTTTCTCGTTATTGTTCAACTCCTGTATGAACTCGTGTAGTTCGTATTCAGATCCTTGCCTTACCATGATGATATCATCAATATACCTGGCGTACAGAAGTACATTATTAACCAAATTGGATGGATTGGTTATAAAGATTTCTCTTTCCCACAGCCCCAGGAAAAGATCGGCATATGAGGGGGCACAGGCCGCCCCCATAGCCGTTCCCTGGAGCTGTAGGTAGAGTAGGTCACGGAAAAGGAAAAAATTATGTGATAATGCGAACTCCAATAATGACACCAATAAGCTCGCAAAATTTGGGTCAATATTTGAGGTTTCCAGGAAAAATCTAGTTGCCGCTATACCGTCAGAATGGCGAATAGATGTGTATAGCGACTCAACATCACAGGTAACGATAGTCATGGTTGAGTCTAGATGTATACCTTGAAATTTCCTCAAGGCGTCCGTAGTGTCCTTCAGATAAGATGGTAGGGTTTCAACCAAAGGGCGCAGATGATAGTCGATCAATTTGCATATCGGTTCACAAAGGCTGTCAGTGCCGGAGACGATCGGACGTCCTGGGGGGCTGTTAAGGCGCTTGTGAACCTTTGGAAGTAAATAAAAAGAGGAAACCTTCGGGAATTTGGGAACAAGAGCATCCATTTGCTTCTCAAGTATAACATTATTCGTTACAGCTTCCCCAAGGATGCCTACTAATTCCTCCTTAAATTTGGCCAGAGGGTTAAAGGTAAGTCGTCTGTAGCACGTACTGTCTCTCAGTTGACGAAACGCCTCTTTTTCATAATCCTTAGTTGGCCACACTACCACATTTCCCCCCTTGTCAGATGGTTTAATTACCACCTCTGTCAACTTACCCAGTTCAGATATGGCTTTACGTTGTACATTGGTGCAATTGCTGAAACTGCCAAATCTCGGTATTCGTCTAAATTCCTGTGTAACTTTAGTGTTGATTAGTGTTGAAAATTTTTGTGTAACCTCATTTTTTTGTTTAAGGAATCAGTGCATTCAAAATGTTAAAATTATATTTACATATATATATATATATGTTTTACCCCTCCTCCCCCCAGACAGAGATTCCTAAACACCCAGACATTGCTTTCCCCCTCAGACACTGTTTAAAGGACACCTGTCATCAGGACTCTGTAACTAATCCTGTCAACACTACCTGTTGGAGAAGCTCACAAAGATTCCATCCCAGCCTTTATCTAGTTAATTTATACATAAATGATTCTAAAATCATATTTTATTATGCAAATGGACCTAGGCTCATGGAGAGAGAAAGTGATGTCACCCCTGTTACCCCTTACCCTTTTCTCCCCTCTCCTCACCCTGCTCGGGTCTGTTTGTAATGTAAAGTAAAGAATTGTTAGTGCTTGTGCCTTATCTGCTGACATGTTTTCTCCTCCCATACACATGACATCAGCTACACACGTACCTGACATTTTCTGCTATTCACATGTGAGAGAAACAGACATAAGCTACACAAGTACCTGACATGTTCTGCTATTCACATGTGAGAGAAACAGACATAAGCTACACAAGTACCTGACATGTTCTTCTATACACATGTGAGAGATACAGACATCAGCTACACAAGTACCTGACATGTTCTCCTATACACATGTGAGAGACACAGACATCAGCTACACACGTACCTGACATGCTGTGCTATACACATGTGTGAGACACAGACATCAGCTACACATGTATCTGACATGACCTGTTCTCCTATAAACATGTGAGAGACACAGAAATCAGCTATTCAAGTACCTGACATGTTCTGCTATACACGAGTGAGAGGTACAGACATCAGCTACACATGTACCTTGACATGTTCTGCTATAAACATGTGTGAGACACAGACATCAGCTACACAAGTGCCTGCCATTTTCTGCTATACACATGTGAGACACAGACATCAGCTACACAAGTACCTGACATGTTCTGCTATACACATGTGTGAGAGACCCAGACATCAGCTACACAAGTGCCTGACATGTTCTCCTATACACATGTGTGAGACACAGACATCAGCTACACAAGTGCCTGACATGTTCTGCTATACACATGTGAGAGACACAGACATCAGCTACACAAGTACCTGACACGCTCTGCTATACACATGTGAGAGACATAGACATCAGCTACACATATACCTGACATGCTCTCTTCTCCTTTACACATGTTTGAGACACAGACATCAGCTACACATGTACCTGACATGTTCTCCTATACACATGTTTGAGACATAGACATCAGCTACACAAGTACCTGACATGCTGGGTTCTCCTATACACATGTGTGAGACACATACATCAGCTACACAAGTTCCTGACATGCTGGGTTCTCCTACACACATGTGAGAGACACTGGAGGAATCAGGACATGTGGAGAAATCAGGTGGAGCCTGAGTTAAGAGGCAAGTCTCAAGGGTCTCTTAATGATAAAGTCAGCACGGGGATAGAAAGTAGGTGGCTCACATAAGGGATGATCTTTGATAGGGTCATTGATTCTGGTTCTGCTTGAATGGCAGTTGTTTTAAGATAAAGTAAGAGTCTAGTCCTTATCCACACATCATGTACACAACCTGTACAGGTATAGTAAAGAGAAATGTATCAATAAGAACTCTGACAACTTAATAACAAATGGTATTCAAAAGTAACAGTCACTGAAAATCCCTAGGTAGCCCCTTACTACCTGACTTTTGTTTGGCCTGCAGAGTACCAAGCATTGGCTCCCAGGGTGATCCTTGTCTATGGCAAAAACATGTGAAGAGGGGAAATGCCAGCTCACCTTCGATGAAGGACCGGATCCGGCACGGGCCAACCCTCTGCTAGGGTATGGAAGATATATGGCAAACAATTGACGGTCCTGCCAGGATCCACGGTCTAAAAGCTTTCTTTATTCAAGCATGTATAGCAATACAACAAGTCCACTCAGAAAGACGGTAGTCGCAGGCGACTAAAAATATCTGTCTGACACATTTTGAATCAAAGATGATTCTTAATCATAGATAAACAATTGTTTGACACATGGGGGCACATTTTGTTACCTGGTCCATGCGCGTTCCCCGAGGTACGTTTTCCGCCAGAATGCCCATTTTCCGCGATTCATGAAGATTGTGCGCCCGATTTCCTGCATTTGTCACTTCCGCGCTCAGGTCCCCCGGAGTTCACCATCTTCCTCCCGGTGTATGTAAGTGCGTTGGATGCGATACAAATTGATTTGTTAAGTCCGTCGGATCGTCCGTCGGCCCGCCCCCCAATTTGTGTTGCGTGAAAGCCGGCACGATTGCGATCCAATCCATGACGCGATCCCCAAAAACGTCGGAAAACCCCACGAAATGCAGCCATGGGACCATAGTAAATAAGCCCCACGGTGCTATGAGTATGCACTACCGGAAGTTCTAATTGCTTGCAGTTACTCCTCCAAACTATATACTGGGGCTGGCTAAATACTGGGAAAGGGGCTGGCTACATACTGGGGACTGGCTGGCTTTATACTGGGGGTTAGGGGCTGGCTAACAATATATACTGGGGGCAGGGGGCTGAATAGCTATATACTGGGTGGAGGCTGTGACCAATGCATTTCTCACCCCAGTCTTATATAGTCCATGTGTTTTTCCAGTTTTATGTGGTAAAATTAGGTGCCTCGCCTTATACTCGGGCTGGCTTACACTTGAGTATATACAGAACTTTTAATGTAAAAACTTTGTTCTGTTTATACAAAGGATTTAAAACTCAGTATGATAAAATACTGCAGCAAAAATGTAATGTGGACCTAAAAATAACACAAAAGGCTGATAATGTAAAGTGAAGAACAAGGGTATCATAGAGCACAGTGGATAATGACTTTTAGCACATGTACTGAAGATCACGGTGACATGAAAAACAAACTGCAGAACAATGGGCTTTCATGTAACAGGATGGAAACTACTTCATGGCTTATAAAGGGGAAGAGTGGATTTTATTAATTAACTGAAACACATTAGACAGCGGAAAAGTCATCTCTGTGTCCTCCATCTACCTGGCAAATGGACTGTAGTGTAATAATAATAATAATTTTCATAATTATGGCAAGTATAAGTTTCCTAATATTTTCTTATCACAATTCTTCATGAGGACATTTTCATCAGACTTACACAGAACAATGGGGTCATTTAGGTCCCTGGTAGTTACTGAGAAGCTACTGGTAGACATAACAGTCTCTAGAATCTGTTGACCGATTCTCAACGCAGCAAAGGGCTACATAAAAGTCTTCTGCATCTTGTATTTGAAAATATTACTTATTCGTATCAGTTTAGTCTAAATTTGATAAATTACCATAAACATGTATACTTCTGGATTTTTTGAAAGCAATGTCAAGTTGAACAAATTCTAGATGGCTAAATAGATTATAGATATGACAGAGATAAGATGGAATCAATTTCACCTTTGAGTTTTATAGCAAAATGGATGAGAACAGAAATATGGTCTGTGGTCACCACCTACAGAACCACATACATCATTTTTATAGAGATTGTCTGGCTAATTGCCTCTAACTGTTCCATTTGCACAAAATTGATTCCCAATCAGGTTAGATTCATAATTGACCAGGTTGATTTCACGGAAGTGTCCCTGACCTAGTATATATCGGTTTAAGGCAAAGCCCCTTCCTCTAATTTTGATTGAGTCACATATTTATCGTTAGTAGGAAATGAGTATTTATTTTTCACACAATCACTTTCCCATTTCGCTGATATGTGAAATACAAATAATTATCAAAACAACCAAAATTCTCCTAATTCCCCACTTTACAACTAATTTACATCAGAGTCATATATGTTAAAAGTCGTTAATGACCTGCTCTCCAGTATTATTACCAGAAACAAATAAACAAGGTTCTAATGGATTTCACATACTTCCCGCACCTCCTCATTTACCCGCATCTGATAATTAGAATCACTGTTTGCATTTAACAGTCACAAGTAATTGTTTCCTGCTAAGTAGGGTTCATATACATGGCCATACTACAACTCTGTGTTACGGAAATTTAACAGCAAGTTCACCTTTAAAATGCAACCTGTCTGGAAGATTTGGGCCCATAAATTTCCAATAGGAAAGTGATAGGATCACAATGATGTCTTTCTATATTTTTGGAGATTCCTCATTAAGCGGAAAAACTTGAATGTTCTATTCCTCGATTTGCGCCTTGCGATTTGCGCCTGAGTTATGACTTTTTTATACGATCACATCTGGATTTTAAAGATATATCAGACACAACGCTGAAAAATTCTTGTGTTGCTAATTTTGCTAGGTTAGTGAAAAAGTTGCAAATGTAGGCACAAAATAGGACTAAAAAAGAGAAATTTCTAAGATAAATGACCCCCAATGTGTCATTTTTATTAACTTCAACCATTCATCATCTAACAGAAAATAAGAAAGAATAGTAATTCTCTAGTAAATCATGAAATGTATTTGATGCTCTTTCATTTCCCAAGGAAGATCTTGTCTCTCTTTTATAGAGCGTCTTGTGGGAAATCATTGGACAATCATGAGAGAGTAACAAGCATAGCAAGTCACCCTGATTAAAAACTTAATAAATTGCATACGAATATGTAATTAGGCTAAAAGTGACACACTTGCATGTTCATTAGAAGAACTCAACTTCCATACTGCCATAAAGTATATACAGTATCTACATGACGGACTTGTTAAGTTCCGATTTACGAATTTCCAAAAATCTAATTGTATGTTGATCTAATGTGGGCGAGAGACATCTTCTTAGATTCAATAGAACATATGTTGTAGTTTATAAGGCTCTATTCAATAATTATCTAACTGCGAGCTATAGTAAAGCCGGAATAGTAATAGAACTTGGCATGTGTGGCTAAATATTTCATGACTCTCATATAGCACCAACACATCCAGTGGCTCCATTTAGATTGTTATCAATGGTGCCAGTCCCCGCATCAGATGGGACAATCTAAATTCTCATCTGGAGACGCGTTAAAGGATTTCAATTATCTGATCATGTTTGGTGTTAAGTGAATTACAAGAAAACCTAGTGGAAACCCACAAAAACAAATTGAGAAGATGGAGATATTGCCTTTGTGAATATTCGAGCTCTAGACATCAGGGCACTGGTATAAATGAGGTACAGAGGGTGTAGTCTTACCTAGGTCCATACAATGGGGCTCTTTTACTAAGGGTCCGTCGGACGCATTTTCGTTGGGTTTCCGTTTTGCTCCGAATTGCCCCGGGATTTTGGCGCACACGATCGGATTGTGGCGCATCGGCGCCCGCTTGCACGTGACAGAAATCAGGGGGGGGTCATCGGACAACCCGACGGATTCGGACAAACCGCAGAATTTCAAAAAGGATTTGTGCTGCAAGATCAAGCACTCACATGCACCAGGAAGAAGAAGGTGGACTCCCGCGGACCTCGGGGCAGAAGCGACAGATGCAGGAACTCGGGTGCACAAGGTTAGTGAATCGCGCTGTACCCGAATCTTCCTCGGACAATGCACCGCGGGATTGCGAAAGGACCGGGTAAGTAAATGTGCCCAATGTCTTTTTCCTATATGAAGAGACAGGTACTATAAGATAATTGTAGTTGGGGACATGATACAGATTTTGCATTGAGACTCAGGAGTCAGCAACTCGACAGGACCTAAGAAATTACATTTTTTGTAGAACATGATCATGATTCCCTTCTTTCTAAGTAATTATATTGACATTCGGTTAGTATCACTATGTAGATCTCTAGGTGAAATTCATCAATTGTGATCCTACAGCTTACACGCTACTCCTATACACTTCTATCATATGTACCTCGATATGGTGAATTAAGACTTTCATAGAGTGTGGGCTACAAGTCAATTTGTTTTTAATGGTTTGATTTTTTAATGCTTGCAGATACAACCAAGCTTTTGAGAAAAGAAGGGGAGTCCCCTCCGTGGCTTTCAGTTCTGCAATTTAAAGCACTTTGGAGAACCTTCATAGATCTCGAAAAGGCTCTTGCGTACAGGCTCTTGCATCTGTGTTAGGAGCTAGGACACATGTATGAGGATCTTCAACTCTGTAGTGGCACCAGCCATCTTCTTTGGTGTAGTCTGTTGGGGAAGCAGCATCTCAGCTAGGGAGAGGAGCAGACTGGACAAAAACTGATTAGGAAAGCCAGTTCTGTCCTGGGGGGTCCTCTTGACACTGTGCAGGTGGTAGCTGAGAGGAGGACACTGTGTAAGTTGAAGTCTATTCTGGAGAATATCTCCCATCCCTTGCATGAGACTGTGGTGGCATTGGGGAGCACATTCAGTGACCGACTGCTTCACCGTATCGTAAGTCATTCCTCCCCGCTGCCATCAGGCTGTTCAACAAACAAGGCCCAAACAGAAGTAACCTGCGACCCCACCTAACCAGTCCCTGCAAGTCCCATCCACAGACTGAACATCAAACTGCCGATCATTGCTTGTCTCTTTTTTGTCTTTTTATCCCCCTTTTCTTTTTGTTCATTTATCCCTAATATTATTGTTGTCATAGTTTGTACTTCACTCTCTGTACCCTCTCTGCTGCTGTAACGCTGTGAATTTCCCCACTGTGGGACTAATAAAGGATTATCTTATCTTATCTTATTTAAGGACTCTGCTTTTTATTGATAAAGAGCAGTATCAAAGTTGGTGGAGGTTTGGGTGGCCGTGGGCCTTGCACCAAGGTCAATCGCCCCAACAGTGTCCCCATGTCATAGTTCTGCACCCAAAGACCCATGGCCCTTAATTTGTCTGAATCTGCCACATAGGACACTGAATCTGATTACAAATCTAGATTTTGCTTGTTAGTCCATCCTATCAATGATTGCAAAACTTAATGTAATGTTGTTGGCAGTAGTAATCAATCCTGAGGTTCACTAATGTGACCTGCTAAGATCTATCACAAACAAAAGATATCATGACGAGAGCTGAAAAATAGAAATATTACATATATTACACATTATCTAAATATGACATAGATGATGTAATGGTGAAAGTAGAGGAACATCATGCTCCACCACTGTTCTGCTTCTCCAAAACAAACATTCTTCCAAACAAAACGATAACCATGATTTTACCAGAACAATGATGGCTAAACAAAAAATCCTACTATGCTGAATTCAGTGACACCTCATTAAGGTTGTAAGACTTAATGAAGGTGGTAAACAATCCCCTTTAATAATGCCATTGAGGCAATTTTATTAAGTTACAGAATATCAGAAATGTCTTTTAAAGTTCTAGAAGAAAGTTGATTTTCTTTGTTCACATTTTGTCGTATTCTTATACAAGGAATTCAAGCCAAAATTCTTCAATAGACAGTCAACATGACAAAAACCCCTTGGTATTTTAGCCATCAGCGTGCAATCATATGACCTTAATCCTGCCCTTGCTGAAAGTGTTGAAACCATCAGGAACTCTGTATTATAATTAAGCACTGCTGTGGAAGTAATGTAAAAGGGCTGCTGGCAGAAATGTATGCCAAAGGATTAGTTCTTTACTTCTGTTTTGATTAATTTATGAAAAGCTAAAAAGAGGAGGAAAGGCAGTCATGGATGAACAGCCGATGGAATCTTCAAATGAAGAAGAAAGATAGAGAATTACCTTTTAAGCCCTGGAAACTTTGCATTGTTTCAATAGTGGGCGGTATGAATAAGCTATTATCATAAATTGGGGCAAAAAAACTAAAAAATCACAACTGAGTATCAAATATAACAAAGAGCCATCAAGGTTCCGACAGTCCAGGGCATTTGAAAGGATGACCTATATGTGATGTGTAACTTAAGGCTCCAGTCCTCAAAGATTAGGTGGCTTATATTCTTCAAGGTATGAAAAGAAAATGAAATAAGGACATCGGAATTGTCCTGAAGAAGTTTTGCTTTCTTTGAATGAGTCAATTGCCTTCTGTTTATGTTTGGGCCAAGTTGGTTTGCATTCTTGAAACAAAAGAAACAAATGGAACATTTCTTCTAGAATTTACTGGTGGAATTAAAATAGCAGTGACCCTTGTTGTATAACCAACATGCTATAGTGAAGCAATGGTCTTTTTATGAGAATTAACTGCAAACCAATATATGTTGCTTTAAGTGCCAACCCTAATGCCAGACAAAAAGGTAAAAGATGATGGAATACTCTGTCACAGTGTCACCAAGCTCTGGTTAGTAGGTAGGCCGTGTGGATTGTATCCAGATACAACCAGTTCCGGATCTTTTTCCAGGTGACTGCCCCACTCTGTAGTAAATTCCACCCTGTTACCAAATATCTTTGAAACCCTAGTTTTCTAATCTATGCGTTCCATGAATGACAATTCCTTCTCTAGCATGACATGATGCCCCAAGTACAGTAACCAGAGATCAACTTGCTAGCCTTTTCAATCAGTTCTCTGTTCTAGGAGCTCATTTAGGTACACAGAGGATCATCCACACTAAAGTATGTCCCAAAACTGTAAGCTTCTATGAACTACACCTTGTTCAGGTGAAGCCTACAAATAACATGTGAAAGTGACTTTGCATAATACCATATTCATCTAAAACACCAAAGATTAGATTAACCTACAATTACTGTGCCAATGGGTCAACAATGTGCTCATTATTTATCTTCAGTTGACCGTAAACTAAACCTAACTGAAGCCAACTTCAGTTATACTTGGACTGAGCAAGCAAAGATGACTCCCTACATTATGGAATCATGATACTAGGGATCAATTTTGTCAGATTAGCATGTAAGATGACATGTTGTCAATAATTTTACTTAATACCGTAGTTTAAAGCCATTTATTTCTTGAGAGCAATTGTATGGATCTAACAATTTCAACAAACAATGTAAACAATCTTCATCAGCTGTGCCAAATATGCACATTTGTACAGGTAAAATAGTGCCTTAATTGTAGGTATATAGACAATGGGTGTTGGAGCAATTCCCTTATACAACTTATATTGCTTAGCTCTTAGCACTTCTCATTCAAGCACGATACCTGCTTGGGTATAATTGTTATGTGGGAGAGGGTTCTACCTGCTTTGGGGCTCAGCTCAAGTTCAGTAATCTTGGATGTTGTTCTGCTGAGTTTTGGGATGCAAGGGTTGTCCTACACGGAACTGGAGCTCATAAACATTAAGCTGGGACATTATGGGTCTATCACTGCCACCCTAATGTCACAAAATTAGTACTGTATGGACTTTAGTATAAGCCAAGGCTCCTAATTTTACCAAAAAACTTGGGAAAACTTATTGACTCAAGTATAAGCCTAAGGTGGGAGATTTTGGAGCTACTAGTACATTTAAAAAATAAAAATAGATACCAATAAGATTACATTAATTGAGGCATCAGTAGGCAGCAGCCTGCCCTCATTAATGAAATGTCCAGTATCAGCCTCCCCACAATAATGAAATGTCCAGCAGATTCCCCTAAATAATGAAATGTCCAGCAGCCTCCCCGCATTAATAAAATGTCCAGCAGCAGCCATCCTCATTAATTACATCTCCAGCAGCTGTCTTCCCTCATTAATAACATACCCAGCTGCAGCCTCACCTCATTAATAAAATGCCCAGCTGCAGTCTCCCATCATTAATAAAATGTCCAGCAGCCTTCCCCCAATAATAAGGTGCCCAGTAGCAGCCTCCCTTCACTAGTGAGAGCACACCCTCATCATAAAAAAGTATGTAAACTTAGTACTTACATAATGCACTCCCAGCATCTCCTTCTCTGGGTCCTGTGTAACAGTGCGGGTTCATGGGCACATGCTATATTATTGTCAGGTAGCAACAGGGCAGAGCGTTTGGACCCATCTATTTCTGTGTTACATAGGACCCAGAGAGAGAAGAGGAGGTGCAAGGAGCGCTGGAGGTAAGTACTATGTTTATTTTTTTACATGCTTGAGTATAAAGTCATAGCACACATGATTGACATATCCAGATGTCCATGTCAACTACCTGATGGCGCTACCAAAGGAGCATAATGCATGACCGATTATTCATCCAATCAATGATTACTATGGAAAAATCCATCCACACCAGATTTCTCTATAAAAGTAGCATTTTCTTATTTGCTAAATATGGGATATTCCTACATATGATTAAGTAGCTGACAGCGGACTTGGATCGGAGTAGAATCAGCATATTTTACAGATGGAACATACGATGCATTTGGGATTTAGTCTGTTTATTTAATTATTCTTGTTGAAACATTAAATGCAAATGTTTGTCAAGATCATCATTAAATTGTGAAAAAAAAATGATATTTTTCCGCTTTGTTAAATCTTGGTCCATCGTCATTCAGATTTTTAGGAAAAGACAGAACAAGCATAACAACACTTAGAGATGCAATTACATTAAAATAAGAAACTGAAAAGATGTGCTATTGTATTCTCATTCGGGAGTTATGCAGTTATGAATATATTAGTAGCTTTTCTACATTACACATAGCAGTTTTTGTTATAGCCCAAAATTATGAAGAAGAATATTAAAAGATGTGCAGGTTTTTGTCATCTCCTTTTTAAATTGGGAACCAACAATAACTTGCTATTTCCCTCTCTGCTCGGACAATTCAGTATCATATGGGATCTTTGATAGAATTTGAAAGCAAGTGTGCTATTCCACTGCAGTGCCACCGCAGGAGACATGAAGCATTGCACAAGTCAGGAGACTGAATGGGGGTGGGGGGGGGGGGGGTTATCACGGTTTGTATGCCAGTTTTCTGGTGTAAAAACTTTGAAATAGTCACAATTCCTGGTGCCTGGAATTGTGACTATTTTCCTCATTTGTGTGGAGGGGATGATCAGGACTCTCACTATCAATCACTGTGTGGATGGGGTAATCAGGACTCAATAGAAAATTATAGGGGAGATGTATGAATCTTTCTATGCCATAAAACTGGAGTAATTTGCTCCTCAAATGCTGTGCACCAAATTTATTGAAGGTTTTAGACCATTTTGAGGCAGTTTTAAGGGGCATGTCCTTGTTAACTAGAGGGTGGGGCCAGAAAAAGCCTGTGGCCAAAAAATTCAATATTGTGGTGCAGCAAACTAGACAAAATAATGAGGAGGTTCAAATTATGACTTGCCTGTTCTATTCTGCCCTACTCTAAAGACCACACATTAATACATCTCACCAGGCTAATCAGGACTCTCACTGTCGATCACTGTGTGTGGGTGGGGTAATCAGAACCCTCCCTGTCAATCACTGTGTGTGGGCGGAGTAATCAGGACTCTCACTGTCAATCACTGAGTGTGGGGGTAGAGTCATCAGGACGCTCCCTATCAATTACTGTGTGTGGGAAGAACAATCAGGACTCTCCCTGTCAATTACTGTGTGTGGGCAGAGTAATCAGGACTCTCACTGTCAATTACTGTGTGTGGGCGGGGTAATCAGGACTCTCCCTGTCAATCATGGTATATGGGTGGAGTTATCAGGACTCACACTGTCAATCATTGTCTGTGGGCGGAGTAATCAGGACTCCTACTGTCAATCACGAATATTATTGTCTCTTTGGAGTCTTCCAAGGTTTACTAGACTTATACTCAGAAATCATCTGCAAATCCAACAGACCAATCCTGTATACCACAGAGCTCTGCATCTCTCCCTTTATAATTTCATCTTGATGGGTTCACTTTAATACTTCTTTGCTCCTTCAAGGACTCACTAGGAGGAATGGTTCTCTTACCATGCCACTGGACCAGAAATACTGGGGGTCATTTACTAAGGACCCGAATCACTCTTTTTTGTCGGGTTTCCCGAAAATTACCGGTTTGCAACGAATTGCCCCGGGTTTTTGGAGCACGCGATCGGATTGTGGTGCATCGGCATGCATGCGACGGAAAGCGTGGCCGTCGGAAAACCTGACGGATTCGGAAAAACCACGGTATTTTAAAAAAAAATGTGTCGCTTGACACGCGCTTACCTGCACCCAGGATAGGATGGTGAACTCTGGCAAACTCCGGCGGACTTCAGCACAGCAGCGACACCTGGTGGACATTGGGCACACTACCTTAGTGAATCACCGGAAGACCCAAATCTTCAACGGAGAACGTGCCGCTGGATAGCGACAGGATCGGGTAAGTAAATGTGCTGTGTTGTTTCCTATGTTTATCCCTCCTGATCTTTCCATTCTTTTTCAAAGAAAGCTTCATAATTCGTGGACCTGAACTACATTTAGAAAGAGCAGTAATAGCGTGCCACATCATTCCACTGCGTTTACTGTAGTTCAAAAGGATGGAAGCAGAGAGCGAGGAGCTCCGCTCTAAGACTTGACTTTGGTTTCCCGTTCCTTCATCTTTAATGATCTTTTTTACATTTTTATTACCACAAACAGAAGATGGAAATACTTTGGGGATTTGAAGGTTCTAATTATGTCTGACAGCTGTGAGGTTACTATTACCGCTATACATCTCTTTCTGTACAAGGTTAGCAGATACACGGCTAAGAGATCACCACGTACCATAAGGTCACAGGATTTCTAGGAAATACAGACAACACATCACTTGCTCTTTCTCATTGCCCAGATTGTGTCATTATCTGCAGTCATTTCACACAATACATGGCAAGGAAGATACAACGGTATCATTAGGTTATATTTGTGCCCCCCCCAATCCCACCCCCACTCAAAACACTGTGGGTGCAATGTGCCCTAAAGGTTAAAATAGAAAATGCAACAGAGAAAGCAAATGTTGTATTACGATAGAAGTGAGTATGGTAGATGCAATTATGCTTGTTACGTTGCCTTGAAATAAGCCACCATCAGGGCAAGACAAGTAGTGCTACCATCAGTGGCTTACACAATGTATATTCCTATGATGTTACAATGGTGAACGGAGAGTCTAAAAGTGATGTTTAATCCCAAAAAAAGCAGTCCATAGGGATGGAGGTCTGAAAATACCATTTGCTATCCAGATCAGACAGCAACAAGCAGCAACTTACTGCAATTTATTTTGAATAGACTGTAGGATAAAAGCCAAGATGTAAAACTTTTCTATGTTATTTATGGAGTTCCATATATAACCCTCAGGGGCTACCTTGGGGTTGTATGAAAATTGGGAGCCTCCACAAGTCATTTCTTTTTTTGTTTTGACTTTTACAGACTATATATGGTACCAGAACCAAGCTTCTTGAAAAAGGAAAGGGGTGGTCCTTTCTGTCTGCAGTTATGAAGTTTGATGACTTTTGAAGGACCTTCAAAGGTTCTATAATGGCTCTTTTATATATATTGAAAGCCGGCAAACATATATTGATTGGATTTCAGGGTTTGAGGTCAGTCTTCCGCAGGCCTCATTTACATGGACATATTTTTTTACCATTTACTCATGACATGCTCCGACAAAAGTTACTCAATAGATGGTCTTCTGCAGGAAGTAGTTAACTTCCCTATAGGATTTTTTATGGAATGCTAGGGAACTTATAGGGAATTTTTCAGCTACGCCATCACATGTAAAGTATAAATATGGGTTTGTATTTCACATTTTCCGCATCATTAGCATGTCTTTTTTGAGAAAATATGAGAGCTAAATGCTAAGAAAATCTCAATTCAAATTTTTCTGCAAAATAGCATTTTGGGGCATCATGGGAATCACCATGATGTCCAGCGGGTCTTCTCTTGCTACGGTAGTAACTACCATTCAGGAGGTCCCTCTTGTAATAACCTCTATAGGACAGTTTTCAACTCAATGGGGCAGATTTACTTACCCGGTCCATTCGCGATCCAGCCGCGCGTTCTCTGCGCTGGATTCGGGTCCGGCCGGGATTTATTAAGGCAGTTCCTCTGACGTCCACCAAGTGGTGGTGCTGCGCTGAAGTTCCCTGGAACGCACTGGAATACACCGAGCCGGGCTGCGTGAAGGTAAGTGCAAGCTCCGCGACCCTTTTTTTTGTTTTTTAAATGCAGCGGTTTTTCCAAATCCGTTGGGTTTTCGTTCGACCACGCCCCCCGATTTCCGTCGCGTGCATGCCAGCGCCGATGCGCCACAATCCGATCACGTGCGCCAAAATCCCAGGGGCAATTCAGGGGAAATCGGCGCAAATCGGAAATATTCGGGTAACACGTCGGGAAACCGCGAATCGGGCCCTTAGTAAATGACCCCCAATGAGTGTAGACTTGGGCTTCCACCCAAACCGGCCATATTATAATCTGCTACTGGCCACCCATCAGAAAAGCCCTGCCAAGATGTGTCTCCTTATCATACACCACCAGTAACCCAATCACTTTATATGCCTTTATAGTATCAACAAAAAGAAAAATATGAAATGACCTTCACCGCGGGCTTGTTCTTTTTGTCTTTATTTATACTTACACATCACATACTTAACATCACATTGCTAAAAAATCTTTATGGGAGGGAGGAATAGCAGGACATGGTGGTGGGAACAAGAACAAACAACGCTTCCTCCGGTTCTCTTGTATCACAAACACAACAAGCCACATTGGGGGTCATTTACTAAGGGCCCGATTTGCGTTTTCCCGACGTGTTACCCGAATATTTCCGATTTGCACCGATTTTCCCTGTATTGCCCCTGGATTTTGGCGCACGCGATCGGATTGTGAAGCATCGGCGCTGGCATGCACGCGACGGAAATCGGGGGGCGTGGCCGATCAAAAACCCTACGGATTCGGAAAAACCGCCGCATTTAAAAAAAAAAAAGTGTTGCGGAGCTTGCACTTACCTTCACTAGGAATAGGCCGGTGAACTTGAGCGCGTTCCGATGCTCTTCAGCGCAGCAGCGCCACCTGGTGGACGTCGGAGGAACTGCCTTAATGAATCCCGTCCGGACCGAATCCACCTCAGAGAACGCGCCGCTGGATTGCGTATGGACCGGGTAAGTAAATCTGCCCCATTGTATCTTTCATTGACCAAAAAACACACGCCCCTTGTTGTAACCCTTTCATGGGCTGCTCAATGATTCAAACCATGATTGGTCAGCACAAATTTCTATAACTCTTTTTAACACTAATCATGATGACATCTAGGGGGGAGTGTTCAGACATCTGCCACCTCCAATATGGAGATGGCGTATGCGGCGCCACTTGTCCATGTCCATGGATTGGGGGATGTCGTTCTATTTATCCTCCCGTGATATACGCGATGGAAGAGGAGGCACTACATTGTGAGGAGTCGCCAGTAGCTATTACTAGTACTAGTGTAAATTGTGTCAAACAATAGAGATCAGGTATTGGCTTACCAATGTTCTCGGGGTGATGGTTGTTAGAAATATTAGTGAACTGGGGCTTATTAGTGTACACGATACTAATAAAAACAAACTGGAGGTTAGAAACATTCTACCTTCAGGAGGATTCTGGAGAGAATATTGCTATATCCTCTTCTCCTTTAAAAATACTACTGTCTTTTCATACCTGATGTAAGTATAGGTGAGGGACACTGAAAAGAGAAACCACTTACTTACCTGATATTTACACTGGATGGGGCATAGGGTGGTGCCATCTATAGCTAGCCTCAGATAGCAAAAAGATTAAGTTCACCTCTGTTAGCGCCCTAGGCAAAACTGCAAAATAAAGTGCACTAGACCTCATGGCCACACCCATGGGGGCAAAAAAAAGGATATTTCTCTCTATATAAATATAAATATATTATAGATGTATTTGCATTGATGATATATTCTTGACATGCTTATGATACATGACTTAAAAGGACATTAGTTTAATTGACGTATTGACCTATGAAAGACTATGAAAGTGATCTATGAAAAATTCACTCCTGCTCCCCCATAAGATCTCAGATAATCCAATTTAATACAATAAATAAGTATATTATATAACAATAAATCCTCCATCCTACGCTATTCCAAGGCTGCAGCTTTTTTGTATCGATAAGTATTGTACGGTGAGAATCAGTGATTCTATTTTAAGCCAAGATTAAGAAGTTGGAGCGGTTCCCTGAGGTTGCTGTGTGCTTTTTTCTATCAGTCAGCCTTTATAGTGTCACTTTGACTGTGGTTTATTGATTCTTAGCCACACTGGATACTATTGATCGCATTTTGGAATGCAGAAAATGTATTACGACATTAAATAACTTTCTGTGCGCTGAAAGGATAAAATAGGCCGTTACTTTTAATAACTCGGGCATGATTTTTAATCTTACACTTCACTTTTCTGTTAATTTTAGGGGAATCGTGACCAAGGTAGTGGCCCTCGGGGAAGTATGTGATAAATCTATGGCTGTGATATAAGATACAGAGGTTTTATATTAGAAACATGTTGATACATACTATATCAGCAATATATTCGTATTACTAATTCTAACATTTTACCAAATCCTATCTGATACTTTCTGCTGACACTTCCTCTTCTATGTGTATAAGAAACCAATACTATAGGGACTACTCAAAATGACCATATATACTCGAGTATAAGCCTAGTTTTTCAGCACCAAAAAATGTGCTGAAAACCCAAACTCGGCTTATACTCGAGTAAAAAATATAGGTTTTACCAGGTTTTTGTGGTAAAATTAGGGGCCTCGGCTTATACTTGGGTCGGCTTATACTCGAGTATATACGGTACACTCATGTCTTTTTCTCCCTTCCTTGCCACATCTTTAGCCCTCCTCCACACAACCGTTTTTGGCCATGTGGTAGCCGTTTTTTGACAGCTATCAGATGGCCACATTGGGGAACATTTATTTGCCTGTATGAGTCGCGATCCCCGAGGTGTGTCCCCTGACGATCCAGCACTGTGCCGCAATCCACGTAGATCCTACCCCCGATTTCCTGCATCTATCGCTTCCCTACTGAGGTCCGCCGGAGTTCACCTTCTTCTTGCTGGTGCATGTAAGTGCTTGGCTTGCGACACAAATTTGAATGTTAAATCCCGCGCTTAGTCCAAATCCGTCGGATCGTCCGACAACCCTCCCCCTGATTTCTGTCTCATGAAAGCCGACACCGATGCGCCAAAATCCGATCATGTGCGCCAAAAAAAATCTTCTAAATGCGGCGCTCATCGTAAATCGACGGATATTCCGACCATAGTGCGGTCCGCGGACCCTTAGTAAATGAGCCCCATTATGTTGAGTGGTGTCATCGTAATGGCCAATGTCTTTAGAGACACATGTCTGAGTTTGTGGCCAGGGCAGACTTTCTCTATTGTCATCAGGGTGGCTGCGGCGCTCACCCACCAATAATGGTTGCGCTGCAAACAGGTGCCTACAGGAACGTTACTTCCAGTCCATGAAAAGCACACAGTCATGTGCAGATTGGACTGATTTGTATTTGTTAGAACTGCTGGAAGAGCTCCCGTGGCTGAGCACCACACCTAGGTGTAATGCTATGTGGTTAGCTGGGTGATTCACAGTCAGCAGCTTTTCTCAGCTAGGAATGTGTATGCACGCAACAGTGCTGGAACACTGCACTAATAAGCTGCTGGGGATGGCGTCCAGGCACTGCATTGAAGGACATCTACCACCAGAAACAAGGGTGTGTGTACGCAACAATGCTGGAACACTGCACTAATAAGCTGCTGGGGAGGGCATCCAGGCACAGGCTTTTTCATACACATTATAGCCTGTGTCCGCCTCTGTAGGACTGTTATACCCATATTTTTTGTGAGACTGCTACTGTAGTAGGCAGGCTGCAGTATCAGAGGAGAACTTGTCCAATCTTTTTGTTCTCTCATCTTCCTAATGTGAACCTACTTATTGAGTGAGTAGGACATGCATATGTAGGGTTTAAAGACACACTCCTAAAATGAATGGTGGCATTAAAAGTCGCAGACATACCCTAGAGTACTTCTCTATTGCCCTAAAATGGAAAGGGGAACGGCATGGGTGGATTAAGACTAGCACAGCCCATGAGCTATATGAAATATGTAGTCATCCCCCCCCCCACACACACACACACACACACACATACTCCCGAAAGTAAAATTTTGGGGCAGAATATAGGGAGCCAGGTTTGTTGACTATTCATGCCTAAAGGGTAGTAAATTTTTGTATTAAGGGTGGTGGATCTTATTACTTTGTATGGTACATTATGTACAGTAATGCCATATGATGTTGGATGATTCAGGTAACTCTTTACATCTTCAGTACAGAATGTTCCTGCCTCGTGTACAGTACATCACATACTGTATGCTAATGTAATTACTTCTCACTATGCCTGGCCTTGCTAAAAAACAATTGCTTGTGCAAGCAGTTTAATAATAGTTCCAACTTATACAACATGTAAATCCACGACACAATGTATTTCTTGTACTTGCTTTGTGTTCTCAGCGTCCGGCTCAGCCGCCTGTAAATCTTTACCAGCAAATCTCATTCTGGAGACAATAAAGTGGATGTTAGAGGTCAGGAAAGTAATGCAATGTATGGAAGCAAAGGACTGTTAAGTAACTGAATGCAATGCAAATATTGAAAAGAAATGTCTTGTGTTTTTCATAGAAAAATCTATATTTTTTCACATGTATACAATGGCATTTTAAGGTTGATATCACAAAGAAAAGAAAAAAAATTCCCACTTACAACTCTTAGCCAGGGGGATAAGCGCCTAATTTCTGGGGGTCTGATGCAGATTGTGTGCAAATATTGTCCCGCTCCATTCTCTATTATATAGGACTAATGGCACGCTCCATCATTCCCATAGAAGACAAAAAAATCTCTGAAATGCTGTTAGTGGAAGAACTTCAAATGGAGATCCAAAGTAGTTACATTTAGTATTTCCGGTTGATTTTGATGATTATGGTTAATTGCTGTGTTACCCCCGGAAGCCTACTGTTTTGAAAGGGTATATGATTAACAGAATAACCCAAATAGAGACAGAACTTTTCATTCCTGCATTGAAATATGACTTTATATCACAAACTGTGGGCCACATTTACTTACCTGTCCTGACGCGTACCTGTCCCAAAAGTGCATTGTCTGACGAACATGCGTTGTGCGGCGATTCACTAAGATCATGTGCCCAATATCCTGCATGTGTCACTTCCACTGACGAAGTTTTAGCTTCTTCTTCCTGGTGCATGTAAGTGCTTCATCTTGCAACACAATTTGAAAGTTAAATCCTGCGCTCAGTCCGAATCAGTCGTATCGTCCAACGGCCCCCGACAAAATCCCCAGTTAAATACCTGTCACAGCAGCGCAAATCCCCAAAACGTCGGAAAATCTGACAAAAGTGCGGCCGTGTATTTCTACTATACATAATTCATTATCTTTTTACATTGTAGATTTCCCCTGTATTTGTTTGAGCTCTATTTTTGTTGTTATTCCCATGATGCCTCAACACATAATCATCCACAGAGAGAGCCATCTTTGCATGTAGGAGTGCAATGTGATTATTCTCTACACCAATATTAACCATAACAAAGGTATACAGTCAAGGAAGCTGAGTTATGAGCTACTGTGAGTAACCAAGTGTCAGTGGTTTATACTTGCAGAGAAATCAGATATATTGTTAGTTTTCATGCACACTGTACTTCAGAAGTGAGTTGAACGCACAAGCTGTGGCAAACTCATGGCCCCTATTTGGCACATTCATGTTGCAGTGCATGCACCATGAGGCATCATGCATAACCAAGCCAGAATAGTGACTGCCCGCACCATAAAAATTAGGACAGGTCCTATTCCTGTCGGTAACGGCACTCACTTACACATGCATGAGGCCTTACACTATTTAGTCTAAGATTACACCCTCTATTGGTTGGTTACATTTTAATGGTATCATATTAATTAGCTATTTAAAGGCTATAAAACAATTTTGGGGTCATTTTACTTCTAACATTGCCCCTGATACAGGAAAATAATTTAATTTCATATTTTAGATTTAGTAGCCCCATTTGTCTTTTGCAGCCTTTACATGTGTTCATACATGGCAGTGTCGTGTTCAGTGTGAAGGTGACTTAGTAGCCCCTATTTTTTGATTAATGATTATTTAATTACTTTGCTTATTCTACTTAGTCAAAAAGACAAATTACAATTTGTTTTCCAAACCAAAGTTAAAGGAAACCTACCATTTGATTTGATGCATTATGAAGCAAACATACCTTGAGAATGCTGTAGCTACACTGATGCAGGATCATATCTTGGTTAATCCCTGTGTTGAGTGGTTTTGCTGATAAAACAGATATAACATTATGATAATGAAGCTCTATCACTTCTATGGCTCCTTCAGAGCTTGGTTCCGCGCTTCTCCTAGCTGTGAGTTTTTCTCTGCAGGAGATAATGATGCCATCACTGAGAAGAAAAAGGAGGAGTGTCAGCTCACCTGTTGTGGAAGGGGGTCGCTCCGTGTGAATATGGCTGTGCTCGCCGGGACAAGAGGAGCCTGGTCCAGTCCCAGGTTGGTAATGCAAGTTTGGAAAAAGGAAAAGTCCTTCGGCACCAGCTGGGTAAAAAGTCTTCTAAAGTTTATTCATAGCAAAAAAGATATTAAAAGTGATGACACGGTGAAAAAATAACTAAACATGATAAAAACATGTTTGTACAAACAGGACTGGGTGACGCGTTTCGGACCTTTAGTTTTAGCGGTCCATACTCATACCTAGTAAGCATATAGACTGTCTGACATTTAAAGCACAAATCACATGACAGGGCCCTGCCCCCAGGTCACATGAGGAGAGGAAATGCCCACAGGTCACATGACTATCAGGTGTCACGTAATGAACCAAAGCACAATAGATGCGCTATGGAAGGAACCAAGGTAAGTAGCAAAACAAAAACAAAAGGGATAAATATACAAAATTAAACAGAATCTTAAACCATAGAATGAATGAAAGTATAGCATATTAGTATACATATGTTAGATCGTTCCGGAAGTTTAACCCTTGTGGGTGACGTGTACCTAAAGTCAGGATCCACTTGGCCTCTCTAAGATATAGCTGTTTGTTCCTATCACCTCCTCTTTTGTTAGAGAAGACACGGTCGATTCCAATGACCCGCATGTATTGAACTGTATCTTTTTACTATTCTTCACTTTTTTTTTTTAAATTAAATGCTCGTTATCGAGCAGGGCAAATACTCGTCCGAGCAACGAGCCGCTCCGAGTATGCTAATACTCGACCGAGCATCAAACTCGGACGAGTATACTCGCTCATCACTACTCATCAACACTACAAAGGAAACTAAATGTTTATGACATCCATTTGGGTGAGTATATAACTTTATTATTTTTTAAGTATTTTTAAGCATTTTTTACGAGTATATTGACTCGTGTATAAGCCGAGGGGACGTTTTTCAGCACATTTTTTGTGCTGAAAAACTCGGCTTATACACGAGTATATATGGTATTTTTTTAAGATTGGCTGAAGGAAAAAAAATCTATCCAGAGACTAAATATTGTACTCTAACCCATACAGGGTATATAAAAAGATAAGTACCAAATTAGACGAGATAACATTTGTGTTGCGAAGGGTAAGAAAATCACTACACATCCAAAACAATCAAAAACAATTCTAAAAAAAGGAGCAAAAGGACAAATTTGAGCTCAGAAAATTAGGGGAGACAGTATCACACTTAAAGATACATCTGGTCTCTCTTTGTAAAATTGCTCAGTCCCTATCATCTCCCCTGGGGTAAGGAACAACACCAATACCCATAAAGCTGATGTAATTTGTGTTACCATGGTATGTATTCAAATGGCAAGCAACAGGAGTGATGTCACATGTTACCCACTTGATACCACCTGATATTTTATATCCTGTATCAAAGAAATCAAAGAACTGTGAATCAGTTACAACCAGCTTAGTAGTTTGTGTCTATCATGAAGAGGGGGCAACACCAGTGTGGCATAAATTGTAGATAAAAGGTGAGATTTAGTACTCTGATCCAAACATAGCCAATGGCGGATCTTCATATAGGCGGTATGGGCAGGTATATATTTATACACTCACCGGCCACTTTATTAGGTACACCATGCTAGTAACGGGTTGGACCCCCTTTTGCCTTCAGAACTGCCTCATAGATTCAACAAGGTGCTGGAAGCATTCCTCAGAGATTTTGGTCCATATTGACATGATGGCATCACACAGTTGCCGCAGAAATTAAGTGTTAACGAGCAGTTGGACAGGTGTACCTAATAAAGTGGCCGGTGAATGTATATATATATTTGGCCCGGACGCATGACTATGATGAGCCGGTGTCGCGGCCGCGTGACATCATAGTATATGTGCAGCATGGGCCCTTACACTATGACGTCACTTGCCCGCGACACTGCAGAGCTTCAGGTGATACACAAATATTTACAGTATCAGGGGGAGTTCAGCTGCAGAGCCCTCAGAGGGCGGGCAGTTAGGCAGGGCCGGCATTATGGGTTGGCCAAGTGGGCATTTGCCCAGGGCCCCCTGAAAGAGGAGAATCTCTTCTTTCAAATTAATCTAGAATTAATCATGTGTGCCATGGTGCCATAGAGGTATTCAGGTTTAAAGTGAGAATTTCAGGTGCGATTTTTATATATAAAACTCACTCCCGACGGCATTTTAACAGTTAATGGGGGTCATTTACTAAGGGCCCGATTCGCGTTTTCCCGACGTGTTACCCGAATATTTCCGATTTGCGCCGCTTGTACATGAATTGCCCCGGGTTTTTGGCGCACGCGATCGGATTGTGGCGCATCGGGGCCGGCATGCGCGCGACAGAAATCGGGGGGGCGTGGCCGAACGAAAACCCGACGTATTCGGAAAAACCGCCGCATTTAAAAACCGAAAATGTGTCGCTTGGGGAGCGCTCACCTTCACCTTCTATGGGATGGTGCATTCCGGGGCGTTAAGATTATTTTCGGCGCTGCAGCGCCACCTGGTGGACGGCGGAGGAACTACCATCTTAAATCCCAGCCGGACCCGAATCCTGTGCAGAGAACGCGCCGCTAGATCGCGAATGGGCCGGGTAAGTAAATGTGCCCCAATATCTCCATTTTCCTGACACTTAGAAACACATTTAGATTCATATAAAAGAGAAGACTCTCTTCTTTCATAGGAAAAAGGAAGTGATGTTCTATGTGTCACAAAGCCCTCTGAACTGTGCCCCCCTCTCCTGATTCTTAGCCACCAGCTACAGGGAGAATTTGCTGCACCTCACATATTATGAAAAAATTCACTTTATCTGTTACTACATTGTGATAAGGAATAAAATGTACTAATGCTCATGTTTTTAACCCTCTCCTCCCCACACTTTCTCTCTTATTGCCTTTTATTTCGTGATCTTTTTTTTTTTTGTGAAAATTGACTGATTTACACCGCAACCAATAATGTGTCCATAAAGTTATATGTAACACCAAAAACACACATATGTTCCTAAATAAAGTGTTTATTTCATACCATCCTCCATTATTTACTCCTATGTTATGACGTTCTCACTCAAATTCTTATGAAGCGTGGGGTTCTGTTATTGTGTGGCTAATACATTGGCGCACATCTAAACGTGACTTTTGCTATCTTATTATCTTGGGTTATGGATATATAGTTATTATTTGGGTCACAATTGTGTCAGGGAGCAAACAATGATAGATCTCAATGCAATTTTCTGCAAAAATAGTTTGGTGTCCCCTGTGGATTTAACGTTCCCTTTGCTGCATATGATCTCCTCAGAGCTTGTTATTTTAGGAAAGTATGTTTTCTTTATATAAGAATCTGAATTTGTACATATTTTAGAAGAAATTTTTGATTTTCATGCAATTTTTGGGTAGTGTGTATAAATTTTAAAATTATTCTTGTTTACGTGGTGATTTCTGAAAAATTAGATTTTGACAGAATAGGAGCTTTTTATTTTGTGCGTTATATATTTTTAAACACATTTGTGGATAGCAACCAAATATGTTTTTTGTTTTAGCATTTTAGGGAGTGTAAATTCTTGATGTTGTGTATTGTGGTATATATAAATCTGCTCACTTCCTATTTGTGCATAAACCTCCACTTCAACGTGAGTTTTATGTAAAAACGTTCATTATCAAGGCATTTGCAATACACTTTTTTTTTTTTCAAATTCCTTTATTGAAAGCTAAATAATGTACATACATGAGATCAAAGCATAGTTAGCATGCAGTTACAAAATATTCGCTTTATGCGAAAGTAGCTTGTATCTACAGAAGTTGAAGACGCAACAGCTGTAGAAAGGGTACATTTTAGCAGGTATCGTCATAACAATATCTTCTATCATATAACAAGACAAATAAGAATGGAACAGAATCAAACTCAAATTCGGGTATGGGGAGGGTAAGAGGGGTAAGAAAGAAGGGGAGGGAAGGTTTGGGCAAAAGGGTCTTAGTCTGCAGGTGTGGTATAGGTCGGAGAACGCATAAAGTCCATCCAGGGCCCCCATGTCTGAATATGAATTTCTCCCGATCGGTGTAGTTCCGCAGATAGTTCCTCCATTCTCTGCAGGTAGAGGATTTCTGCGAACCATTCAGACATGGACGGTACTCGAGTGGATTTCCACAGTCTCGGGATTGACCGTGAGTGACCGTGCTGCGATCAGTAGGAAACCTGTCAGAGATCTTTTAGTCTTGGGGAGGGACATTGGAAGTATGGACAATAACAGTTGAGCTGGGTTATTATTCAGTGTATGACCGATCAGTTATCAAGTCCACAACCCTTATCCAGAAGGGCTGTAAAACCGGGCACTCCCACCAGATATGTTTCATGTTACCAATGGTCTGTCGGCATCTCCAGTATTCCGCAGGACATGTGCAATACACTTTTTGTTTAACAATTTGTGTTTGTCACAAAGTTACATGAGGGTGGTCAAATGTTAATTGCCAATGCATCTCCTGGTTGTCTGCTTTCAAAATTATATAGGTTTTATGGGTGCCTTTACTTTTTAATCTATTTTATTAATATTTTTTGAAGGTTGTGTGTAGTTATTTCAGTTTTAGTGATATTATATTGATTTATTCATGTGAACATATCAATATGAGGCATTTGTGAACTCTACACATGTCCATTTATAACATTTAGGAGATGTGAAGGTAAATATTTTCTGTTTGGAGAATATTTTTGGCCATCAAAGTAAAATTTTAAATATTTTTATAAAATGTTTCAGTATGAATCAAAATTGCATGAAGGCGTCTATGTCTATAAACTCTTTAATGTAATTTAGAAAATGGGGCAAATTTCTTCTTTCAGAAAATATGTGGTTTGTTGCGTTTTTTCTTTAATTTTTTTTCAAAATTGTAAAAATTGCTCTGGCCAATAACGCGACAAAATATCCAGAAATGCCTGGATGCAGTGAAAGGGTTAATGCCCCTTGGTTGAATTCCTGGGTGAAGATGCTGATCATCTATCTCCTGTCTATATATCTATCTGTCTAGTTCCCTATCTCCTATAATGCGACGATTTATATATCTCACTTTTTCTCTATCTATTTTTCAGGCAATCTTCTATTTCTCTTCTACTGTATTTATCTCTCATATCCATCTACTGTTTATATCATATACTTTATATACTGCATCTAGAAATCTTTATCATCTTTAATATTTATCATAATAAATATTATAGAGATGAGCGAACACACTCGTCCGAGCTTGATGCTCGTTCGAGCATTAGCGTACTCGTAACTGCTCGTTGCTCGGACGAATACTCCAACAGGCCTTCTTAGGGCTACAATAGCGTTATATATTTTATTTTTTGTTGATTTGCTTGTGGCTGGCCTTGCTGGCACTAGTAGTGCAGCTAGTACCATATTGTGACGAATTTGCAGGGAGTCTTGCGAACGTTCTGTATAGCTCTTAGTGACACACATATCCATCTCAAAAACCTAAGTGGGACAATTTATTAGGGGTTTATTGAATTAGGCACAGTCTGCTTTTTCTTTTTTTTTTTACTTTAATTTTTTTTTATAACTCAAAGTCATCAGGCACAGCACAAAATCCAGTTGTGTGCTGTCAGTGTAGGCTAGAAACTAGCCATAGCAATAGGATAGCATCACAAAAAAACACAAAAAAACACCAAATAAACACAAAAAAAATTTACAGTTTACACTTTTGTAACTACTGCAGGGGTCAGAGGCCGTGGTCCTGGGCAGGGTGAGACACCACCTGCTGATGAGGGAGCAGGGGAACGTCGCAGAGCTACACTTCCTAGGTTCATGTCTCAAGTTACTAGGACTCGTGGTAGAGCACTGTTGAGGCCAGAACAGTGCAAACAGGTGATGTCGTGGATTGCGGACAATGCTTCTAGCCATTTGTCCACCAGTCAGTCTTCCACGCAGTCCACCCATGTCACCGAAATCAGCACTCCTTCAGCTCCTCCACCTCAGCCTCCTTCCCCCCAGTCTGCCCCCTCCCAGCAAAATTTGGCATTTGAACCGGCATACTCTGAAGAACTGTTTTCTGGACCCTTCCCAGAGTCACAAACCACTTGTCTGGTGCTGCTGAGCTCTTTTCCGATGCCCAGGTTTTCCACCGGTCGCAGTCTGTGGGTGATGATGACATTGTTGACGTAGTGGAAGAAGTGTGTACAGAGGTGTCGGACGATGAGGATAAGTTGCTGTCAGGGCAGAAAGTCCGAGGGGGGAGCAGACTGAGGGATCGGAGGATGATGAGGTGACAGACCCAAGCTGGGTTGATAGGCCGGGTGAACACAGTGCTTCTGAGATGGAGGCGAGTCCTGGACGAGAACAGGTTGGAAAAGGCAGTGGTGGGGCCAGACGGAGAGGCAGGGCCAGAGCTGGTGCATCAGCACCAAATGTTTCACGTAGTGAAGCTCCCGTGGCGAGGGCTAGATTTTCGGTAGTCTGGAGGTTCTTTAAAGAAACACCGGATGACCGACGGACTGTGGTGTGCAACCTGTGCCACACCAGGATCATCAGGGGTTCCACCACTACCAGCTTAACCACCACCAGTATGCGCAGGCATATGAATGCTAAACACCCCACTCAATGGAACCCAGGCCGTTCACCTCCGGCCGGGCACACCACTGCTCCTTCCCCTGTGTCACCTGCACCTGTCCCCTGCCCAGGACCGCGGCCCAAACACCTCCCGTGCGAAAACCACACCTTCGCCTCCACAATCCTCCACAGCATCCACCAATGTCTCCATGCGCAGCGTTCAGCTCTCCATACCCCAGACGCTGGAGCGCAAGAGGAAGTACAGTGCAACCCACCCACACGCCCAAGCCCTCAACATCCACATCTCCAAACTGCTTAGCCTGGAGATGCTGCCCTATAGGCTGGTAGAGAACGAGGCCTTTCGCAACCTCATGGCGGCGGCTGCCCCTCGGTATTCGGTCCCCAGCCGCCACTACTTTTCCCGATGTGCCGTCCCAGCCCTTCACCAGCACGTGTCAGACAAGATCATCCGTGCCCTGACCAACGCCGTTTCTGACAAGGTCCACCTGACCACGGACGAGTGCTGCCGGGCAGGGCCACTATATATCACTGACGGCACATTGGGTTAACTGACCCTGGGGCTGGTCATATACTGCCAACGCAGAGGATTGCGGGGCCTACCTCGGTCCAGGTCTCTCAGGCCTACTATGCCTCCTCCTCCTCCTCCCACCCCTTCTCCACCTCCTCCTCCGAATTACCATCCGTGGGCATGGCGCCATCAGTCGGTAGCTCTACGCACAGCAGCAGTGCCGTCGCTAAGCGACAGCAGGCGGTGCTCAAACTGCTGAGCCTAGGCGATAAAAGGCACACCGCCCAAGAACTATTACAGGGCATCACGGCGCAGACTGATCTGTGGCTGGCACCGCTGAACCTGAAGCCAGGCATGGTTGTGTGTGACAACGGCCGTAACCTGGTGGCGGCTCTGCAACTCGGCAGACTGACACATGTGCCATGCCTGGCCCATGTGTTAAATCTCATAGTTCAGCGGTTCCTCAAGACATACCCCAATCTGTCTGATTTGCTCTCGAAGGTGCGCCGCATCTGTGCGCATTTCAGGAAGTCCAGCACAGATGCTGCCACTCTCAGGGCAGCGCAGCGCCGCCTCCAACTGCCCGCTCACCGACTGTTGTGCGACGTGCCCACGAGGTGGAATTCAACACTGACCATGTTATCCAGAGTTTACCAGCAGCGCAGAGCGATTGTAGACTGCCAGATGTCAACTTCCACCAGAACTGGTAGTCAGGTCAGTCAGCTTCCTCAAGTCTACATGAGGAGTGGGACGTGATGTCTGATATCTGTCAGGTGCTGAGTAACTTTGAGGAGTCAACACAGATGGTCAGTGGCGATGCCGCATCATCAGCCTCACCATCCCGCTGCTTGCCTGTTGAAAAACTCTCTGGTCGCATTAAGTCAGAAGCTTTGCATCTCGTCATAAGAGACGGGGGAAGAAGATTCCCTTGTTGATAGCCAAAGCACCCTCAGGTCTGTTTCTAGTGCATCGGAATAGGTGGAGGAGGATAGGAGAAGAGGAGGAGAATGTTGGCGGAGACAGAAGAGGGAGCATTGCTCAGGGTCTTCACTGTTCATCGTGTATGGGCAGAAGAAGAGGAGTTGGAGGAGTTGGAGGAGGAGGAAATGGACAGTCAGGCCAGTGAGGGGAGTGAATTCTTGCGCGTTGGGAAGCATATGGCAGATTTCATGCTAGGCTGCCTATCTCGTGATCCTCGCGTTCAAAGAATTTATTCCATCACCGATTACTGGGTATTCACTCTCCTGGACCCACGGTACAAGCAAAATTTTTCCACTCTCATCCCTGGAGAGGAAAGGAGTGTGAGAATGCATGAATACCAGCAGGCCCTGGTGCACAAGCTGAAACAGTATTTCCCTTCTGACAGCGCTAGCGGCAGAGGGCGTACTTCTGCGGGACAAGTATCCAGGGAGAGTAGGCGAGCAGGGAGCTTTTCCAGCACTGGCAGGGTACGCTTTACAAGGTTTTTGCCAGTTTTATGTCACCCCAGCAAGACACTGTCACCTGTCCCCAGTCTCGGCAGAGTAGGGCTGATCTTTACAGAAAGATGGTGAGGGAGTACGTAGCTGACCATACCATTGTTCTAAATGATCACACAGCCCCCTACAACTGCTGAGTTTCAAAGCTGGACATGTGGCAAGAACTGGCGCTGTACGCCTTGGAGGTTCTTGCCTGCCCTGCCGCTAGCGTGTTGTCTGAGCGGGTTTTCAGTGCAGCTGGTGGCATCATCACCGATAAGCGTACACGCCTGTTGACTGACAGCGCTGACAGGTTGATGCTTATCAAGATGAATAAAGCCTGGATTTCTCAGGATTTCCATTCTCCACCAGGTGAAAGAAGCTCAACCTGAATAATGTATGCACTCACCCTCCTCATTTTCCTCCTTCTCCCCCTCTTTGTACACTAAAGCAGAGGAAACTGGCTATTTTTTGCCAGGGCCAACTGGCTCTAGCTATAGTACTCTATGTATTTAATGTTTCTGGAGGGGCACCTACCCGCTCCTCTGTTTTAAACAATTTTTGGGAGTGCCACATACAGGCACTCAATCTATTTAATTTTTCTGGAGGACCACCTACCTGCTTCTCTGGTTTGAAAACTTTTTTGGACTGCCACATACAGGCACTACCCAAATTTAATTGTCTCCAAAGCAGCCTCCACACGTCGTCTTTATAGCTGCCTCCACACGTTGTCTCCATTGCTACCTCCACACATCATCTCCATAGCTGCCTCCCAAAGTCGTCCATATAGCTGCCTCCATACATCGCCCCCTTAGCAAACGAGCTGTGTCATGCAGAATTTTGTGTTGTTTTCATGGCTTCCACATCAAACTTGTTAACTTTGTCTCCACCCTACTGTGTTATCCACATAATATACTGGCAGACTTTTGTCATTTACCGATATTATTTCACGCTTCTTGCGCATCTGTTTACATTCCCCTCACCCGCCATAACCAAAACTTATAAGAACAGTACTACACTTGATCTTATACAAAAGGTTCTTAGAAGTGCTGTTTGTAGCCCTCGCCTGCTTCGAAAATTATAATTTTTTCAAAGTAAAAGCTTCTGCCCTCCAGGCCAGTTTTGGGTGGGGAGGAGCCGAGAGACAGGGGCTTGGACAGGCGAAAGCTCGCCTGGCAGCGGACCGCCAGCTCCATCCCAAGATTAGGCAGCCTCAGTGGCATCCATGCATACTGCCCCTGCTGTTTTCTTTCCATTTCACCTCCACGATCCTCCACAGCGTCCACCAATGTCTCCATGCGCAACTTTCAACTCTCTATACCTCAGACGCTGGAGCGTGAGAGGATATACAGCACATCATCCCCTTATCAAACAAGCTATGTCAGGCAGAATTTTCAGGTGTTTCACCAGATACATAATGGAACTCGGCGCATTTGTCGCCGCCATGCTGGAGACCTGAAGTTTCAATCATAGCAGAGGCAATATGGATGCCCTATACTATCACTCTTAATCACGGTCGTCTCCATGGCTGCCTCCACATGTCATCCCCTTATCAAACGAGCTGTGTCAGGCTCATTTTTTCGGGTGTTTCACCAGATACGTTATGGAACTATGTCGCCACCATGCTGTGTTATCGACTAAATATACCATCAACCTTTTGTTGACATAGGAAATCATTTCAGCGCTTCTTGCTCACCTCCTTTGGTTCCTCTCTGCTGCCTTAACCAGGCAAAAGACTGATACATACAGTGCTTAAATTGGTTTGAAGCCTGAGTCCATTTGGGGTATGTCGCCATGCCACTCTCTAGCCTGCTGCTGCTGCCGCTGCCTCTGCGTGCCGTCTTCTATAGTGTCAGGGTCAATTATTGGATGTTTTAGATGCTATCTAGCCTCATTCGGTCATGCTGTTGCCCATAATTTTGGCCTAATGGTGCGATTAAGCAGCCTCAGAGGCATCCATGCATGCTGCCCCTGCTGTTTCCTGTCCATTTCCATCATTTTCTGAGGTTTCCAGGTGTTTGGCCAAGCTTCCCTGTGCAGACCCTTGGTCCCCTTGAAAAATGCTCGAGTCTCCCATTGACTTCAATGGGGTTCGTTATTCGAGACGAGCACTCGAGCATCGGGAAAAGTTTGTCTCGAATAACGAGCACCCGAGCATTTAAGTGCTCGCTCATCTCTAATAACATGTAAATGAATGACAAATATTTACCCTCAAATAATTGTCCAGTTTCCACAATCTAAAGTGAAAAAGTTGTAAAATGGAAGGAAACACCTTCTCCCTTTTTCCAAGAACCTTTATTCTTTTGTCCCTGTTCAAAGGATCAGGCTCCGTCCTGCAGGTGTTAATGGGATTTATTACACTTTGATATAAAATGGTATTTCTAGGGGCATTTTGCCACTGTAATAAAAACAAAAACAGGTGCAAGGAAGTAAGACATATAATAAAGATGCTTCTCGTGTTCCTTGACTCTTATGAATAATTTAAGACCCAACAAGGCAAAACCGAGCAATACTTCTGAGAAAAATTGCAACCCTCTGCAAAACAGTTAACCTTCAGAGCAGCCGAAAAGCATATTTCAATGTTAAGATGTTTCAACAAAAAAATATATATTAACAAATCGGTGTATTGAGAAACTAGACAAATGAGGCAATTATCGCACCTCACTGTGCAGAATCTTACCAATATGCTGCGGTGATTGATATGTGATGTGCACTACACCTAGTGATTGCACCTCCATCACTGTAGACAGGGTGTAATTTATGGTGAGGTCCACTCACTGTAGACCAGGTGAAATCCATGGTGAGGTCCACTCACTGTAGGCCAGGTGTAATCTATGGTGAGGTCCACTCACTGTAGACCAGGTGTAATCCATGGTGAGGTCCACTCACTGTAGACCAGGTGTAATCCATGGAGAGGTCCACTCACTGTAGACCAGGTGTAATGAATGGTGAGGTCCACTCACTGTAGACCAGGTGTAATGAATGGTGAGGTCCACTCACTGTAGACCAGGTGTAATCCATGGTGAGGTACACTCACTGTAGACCAGGTGTAATGTATGGTGAGGTCCACTCACTGTAGACCAGGTGTAATGTATGGTGAGGTCCACTCACTGTAGACCAGGTGTAATCTATGGTGAGGTCCACTCACTGTAGACCAGGTGTAAAGAGTTTGTATGTTCTCTCTGTGTTTGCGTGGGTTTCCTGCGGGTCCTCTGGTTTCCTCCCACACTCCAAAATATACTGGTAGGTTGATTAGTTTGTGAGCCCCATTGGGGACAGGGGCTGATTTGGCAAGTTCTGTGCAGCGCTGTGTAATCTGTGTGCGCTATTTAAATAAAGAATTATTATTAATCCATGGTGAGGTCCACAGTGGATACATTGCACAATGTGGTGTAGTTGTGCCAAACCATTGTGGCCCCAGGATGGGGTCCTTGGACTAACACAAAACTAGTTCTCAATGCTTTAATCACATTTTCTCGTCTACTTTTTCTAGGTTTCATGTCTAGAGAGAGACCAGTAAAGAGAGAGCAGTTAGAGGGGAAATCAGTCTTGTTTTGGCCATTATGATGCCATAATTGTTAAGAAACACATATTGCTATAAATCTTCTAGGATTTCATAACATTTATTAGGTCTGGTAGGAAATCTAATTTTTCCTAACCTATGTCCATGGCCTTTAACCTAGCCAAACCAATTCTCTACATTTTACTAATGAGATGTAGTGACATTGGAACAGCTTCATCTAATATTGGGAGTTACTGCTTTTAGAAAAGACTTTTGGAAAATACTTTTGGAAATGACTGGATTGTCATTTATTCTATGTCATTTTATTAGGCTGCTTGAAAGTCAAGCAGTGATGAGGGATCCTCCTTGTTTGCATATTCCTTACACAACAATTAATAAAAATGGATTTGAGTGTGGCGAGGTGAGGACCTAGGTGTGGAACCACCTGAGGTCCATAGCAAAATAAAAAAAGTTCAATCCTATACAACACCTTAACCAACCACTCAAAAAACAAAAAAAAAACTAGAAATACTCACCTCTGCTGCTCTTTATCTTATCTTTATCTTATCAAGATTACCTAATAAAGACAGTTATGATTAGCAAGAGCACAAGATGATGTCCGGCATTCCTGACTACTAATTATGCACACCCTTGCCAACTCACTCTCCCATGCTGGGAGCATGAAAGATCTAGGTGACGTCAAGCAAGAGGCATGAATCTTGTGATGTCACCTCCCTCTTCCAGCAAGGGAGAGGTAGGTGGCGGGGGGGTGCATAATTAGCAGCCCAGAGCACCGGACATCTTGTCCCCACGGTCCGTGCTGCTAATCATAACTGTCTTTTCTAGGTGATCCCGTTGTGTCAAGACTAGTGACCGATAGTGCCGGGATCAAGATGAAGAGGACTGGAGGTAAGTGTTTCCAGGTGGGTTTTTTTTGTTTGTTTTTGAAGTGGTTTACTTCCTTTAAGGTAATATTACTTACTCCTAAATTGAGTTGGCTGTTGTGTACAGGATAAACAAGATGTTCTCCCATGAGGAAGTAATACACCAGAGAATCGATACCACATCCCTCTTCTCCAGACCAGCAGTTTCTAAGACCAGCGTCCTTCTGTTAAACAACACATGAACTGATCTTCTCCCTTTGCTGTGGTTTATAAGTTTTTTCCTGTCCATCTCTACTAGGATGTTATTGATGAAATCAATGATGATAACATCACGGGATAGTGGTGGATCATGAAAGATGTTGAAATGTACATTCTTCAACACTGAGACATCTGCAAGTCTTCACAAGTTAACCGATCATGGCCGAAGGCTTTGCCACACCACAAAAAGTCTTTATAATTTTCTATACAAAGGGCTGAAACCGTTGCATGGAGGGTATGGACTGGAGGGATTTCTCCGATGTTCAAAATTATTCAAGCAAACAAACCTCATTTCTCAAGTGACTACTTCGAGCCCTTCTTATGAGTGGATGGGAAGATAGATCTGAAGGAGGACAGGACCGGACAAAAATAGACTGAAAAAAGATAAGTCAGCTCACCTGTGTGAATGAAGGCATGTGCAGACGTGACGCTCCGTGAGCAAGGACACTTTGGCTCTGAGTACAAGGAAAATGTGAAGAGAAGATTTTTCCAGCTACAAACGGCGTCCACGTGAAGATAAAATCACTGTTTCCTTTATTCGAAATATATTAAAACAAAAATATAGAATGGACGAATAGCCTATACATATGGCATGGGGACTCCACAGGGTAGTGAGAAGACGGGTATTTAGCCTACGCGTTTCAGAGAAATCATCTCCTTAATCATGGCTAACCTGTTATGTCTGACCAGGAACTTATATGTGTACGACCCAGTGTCACATGACCCAGTAATGGGCGGAGTTGGCGGTCAGGTGGAGTTCCAAGGTAAGACAGAAAGGCTGAATTAGATTTAAGTATATGATAAAGCATTTAAAAAGGTATCAAAAGTGTACAGAATAAAAGAAAGAAAGTATGAGAACTATATGTGCAACATATCAGCAAGGAACATAGCATATGAATAACGTCAGTATTGATAAATTATATCTTGTTTTTTGTTAAGGCCCTCCGGAACACGAGTGTGTAATGAAAAGATCCAGAAGGTTTCTCTGTTGAGAAGTTTCCTCCTGTGATCCCCTCCTCTGTACGGGCGCTTGACTTTTTCAATTGCTGTAACTGAAAGTCCTGTGCAGTCTCCATGATGGACATTCTGGAAGTGTTTAGAAACCATGGACACATTGATTGCATCTGATTTGTTAGCATCTGATATATGACGACGGATCCTTGTCTTCAGAGAACAGGTAGTACAGCCCACATATTGTACATTACATTTAGTACATGTGATAAGATAGATGACATATGTTGTGTTGCAATTTATAAAACTGCGTATTTTATAAGTTTGTTGAGTTTGTGTGGAACTGAAGTGTTTGTTTGGAGTAGCAAAATTGCAGCAGATGCATCTTTTGTGGCCACATCTGAAGAAACCTAATACATCCAACCAAGTGTTAGATGTGTGATTATTAGATGTGAATAGGCTAGGTGATAGTTGCATGCCTAGTGTAGGGGCTCTTCTGGCCACACATCTGATTTTGTCTGGAAGTACAGAGGCCAAGTCATTGTCCGTATAGAGTATAGGAAGATGTTTATTTACAATGTGTGTGATCTGTTGGTATTGTAAACTAAAAGTAGTGGAAAATGTCACCTGTTGATTATGTTCCTTATGTTTGGTATTTTCTGTTAGTAATTTGTTTCTGGGGATTTTTTCCACTATTTTCTCTGCTCTGTTTAACATCCATCTCGGATACTCTCTCTGTGACAGATCCCTTTTCTTTCTATGAATTTTTTGAGTCAGGGTCATGTTATCTGTGCAATTACGTTTGGTGCGTATCATCTCCCCAACAGGGATGTTTTTGATGACATGCCTAGAGTGACAGGACCGGACAGGACCGAAGAAGGCCTATACAAGTCTTCATATTAATATTTTTATTATTATTATTGACCATGAATTGTGAATATTACTATAATGATGATTATTATTGCTATTAACCAAAGATCAGTTGAATGTAACTAAAAATGTGCAGTTGCGTTTGAACAGGAAAGCGACACAAAATCTGAGAAAGCAGGAGTAGAAATTAATTAAATTCTCGTAGTATGATCAAGTAGGAGCAGAACTGATCAAACTTTGTTATGGTGACTACATACATTCCTTGGTTTAATGATTTACTTCTCCCAGAATATGACCCGTAATTACATGGTGGTCTGATAGTGAGCCTCATGGCTGTTTGGATGATGTAATGGATTACTGAATTCCTGAGAACATTTTTTGGGATGAGAGTTTCTTAGCATGAAAAAAATTTCATCTTTCTTGGAATTATTGTTTTAAAACTTTCTTCCCCATTATTGAATATATGTACTATTCAATGCCCATATGTCTTTGGCACAATATATGGGCACAGCATTTGAAGGGCATTAAATGGGATTTTTGGCCAAAAATATCAGACTGGTGGGGTTGCATTACCCAGAACCCCCACAGATCAGCCATTCTCTGTAGCTAAAAAGCAGAAACATCATTTGATTATTATTTTAAAAATGTATGTCTCTATTTAATTCAATATGAAATATTAAGCCAACTTCTAAACATTCCAACTGTATACATTTGTATCTTATATTTATATTCACTATCCAAATTATTTTTTAACATATCAAATGTATCATAAGTTACCAAGAATTAGGGGAGTATGACTGTAACATCAGTGCCCATTTGGAATTCAACACAATCCTCTGAATGTGGAGTAAGGCTGAGGATACACTGAAAAGTGGGAATTGGTTTCACTTTTTCCCCGACTTGTCTGAACACTGGTTTACTCCTTTACTAGCAACCTTAATTCATTTACACCACACTTGCCTGTCTCCTGAGGACTCCTCTAGCTCACTGTGATGGACCAGAATCTCCCTCTATTCACATTTCTGCCATGTCTGATAAAAAGGGAACTGATCCAATCCTCTTCTGGTCTGGGGTTCTGATATCTCTTAAAATGTTTTGCTGGTTTGCTCCTTGCATGCTATAGTCTTATTTTTAGCTAGCTGTCAGTCATTTTGACTTCTGTATCTTGGATTCTTTGACCTTTTCCCCCTTTTTTGACTATCCATTTGCCTACTGATTTTGTACTGCATATGTCCTCCTGGTTCCGACCCATATCTTGTCAATTTCTCTTTGGTGTTTGTATTGTCTTGTCTTTGTCTCTGTGTTTCTAATTTGGTGCAAGAAGGGAAGGTTGACTAGTTGTCCCCTACCACTTAGATTAGGATGAGCAATTAGGCAATTGTTGAATCTGAGTATATTTGGCTCAGCAGCAGGAAGGATGTCAGTGGACCCCATTTTATAGATAGGTGAGGGTTCTATAGGTGGAAACCACCTCTAATATTTAATACATCCTGGGGATATGTGATAATAATTAATCATGACAAAACCCCTTCAACAATTACATCAGAACAGCCTTAATGTAATTTATAAATGTAAATATCCTACCTCTCTCAGTTCAATGATGTCACATTCTCTTAAAATCTGCTGACTGGGCACTAAGTGTTTGAATGCAATGTAGAGATATTTTTTACGCAGTCAACAATCCCTGGCAAAGTGGTACACCAACCAAAAGTAGCCTCTGAAAGTCTTTTGTTAATGGTAGCAGTGGAAGCACAAAGCAAAAAGTCGAACAACAAGACAATGTACAAGAGTTTAAATCTGTGACAATGATTTTTATTGTCAGTTTCCATAGGTAGCAATTTCATAAACGTTAATATACCTGCGAGACCAGACGAGATGTAATGAAGCAGCACAGCCATGTATGTTGCAGGATATTTTCGGGCACATCAAACTTTAATATATCTGAAAGATGTCAATACACAGATGACACGCTTCTGATCACTCTGCACATTTGAGCTGAAATCCCTTGGTCCTCCTAATCTTCGGATGCTGCTCCCTGACCTCTGTAAAGCCATGTTGATGAAAAGGATTTCTGAGAAATATATGAAATGATTGTGAAAATAATTCAATTCAGAGCGAGCGCGACTTTCTCTCATTTCCGAAGACGAGGTCCAATTTATAGAGTTTGACATCTCCTCTAGTGATTGTATTACTTTAAAGTCAATGTTGTCTTTTTATGGTATTCAATGTTTTACTATGTTTTCCATTGGGTGTTCTCTAGATCAGAGATTATCATCATTTTTGGTGCCTTTGACCTAGTATTCAGGTCCAACAGAATTCCCCAATTTTTATGTGGTACATCTTTAATCAATAGGGCGAGCGTCACAATTTGAAAGTAAAATACGGCGCTCGGTCCGAATCAGTCGGACTGTCCGATGACACGCCCCCTAATTTGTGTCGCATGAAAGCCACCGCAGCTGCACCAGAAAAGGGTCACGTGGGACACAAGCACACACACTACTTAAATACCTGTGTAAGCTGTTTTAGCCATGAAGTCCGGTAAACTGTGTCGCAAAGCCCTTAGTAAATGTGATCCAATGTTTTAATTTTTTTAAATGTATTAAAACACAATAAAACCTATATAACTTAGGTATCCCCGTGATCGTACCGAACCAAAGAATAAAGTGGACGTATAATTTGAAGCACACAGTGAGAACCGTAAAAACTGAGCCCACAAGGAAGGGACGCAAATGTATATTTTTGCCAATTTTGCCACATTTGGAAGCCCTCACACGGCTTTGTGCACGGAAAATTTCATAGATTTTCGAAGGTGGAAAGCGAAAAATGAATGGAAAAAGGCTCTGACTCAAAGGGGTTAAGGGATGAAAAAGAAAACAAAGTAGAACAATCTCACATGTTGAATAGTTTTGGATCATGTATGAGACATATTATTTGTTTTTATTGTCATAGTGGTAAAGAATGGGAAAAAGTTGGTTTATCAAAGCCAAGGAAACTGAAAAAATGTCCTGGAACGTGACGTCGCTGATAATTCATTCTAGACAAGATGCTGAAATCTATTTGTGTGACTGGATTAAAAGCTGCTGTCAGGAGCCGTGTGCTTTCCTCATCACTTTAAACAACTGACTGCAGTTTTATCACTGTGCAGTTTGCAGTTTAAAATATCATCTGTCTTTCTGGATCAAATTAGATGATTCATAGAAAAAGCTCAGAGAGGAGACGGTGAAGACGCAGGCAGCTTCTGGGTACATTTCGACCATAATAAATGTTACGTGATAGGAGATGGTAAAGACACGTTTGATGAAACCGGAATTTCCTACAAGAGTTCAACATGGGTTTTTTGTGTTTTTTCTCTTAAATAACTTGTTTACAATGAACTAAAAGGGAAACCTGTCACCTCATAGCTACTGCATAAACCCCAAATAGAAAAGTGTGCATCATTGCTTCTCCGGTGACTCCTCTATGTTGCTTCATTGTTGAAAACATGACTTTTATTCCCTGTCTTGTCTTTTATAGAGCAAGTCAAGGAAGCAGGATAGTACTTGGATGCAAACTCCCCCGACTCCTCACAGCTGCGCAAATTCGAACCCCCGGCCCTCCACACTGCCACTCAATATTATTTCATTGTAATACTTTCTGAAATTACTGTGCATGCGTCCATCCAACTTCTGCCCTTTGCCCCTGCAGAGCCTGTTGTATGTCAGTGGTGATGTTGGATCTTAAGTCCGCTAGCAGGGCTTTCATTGTAGAAATCGCTAGTGGGGCTCTTGTCAGATCCTGACTCTGCAAATGCCGGGTAGCATGAGTTAGACAGATTGCTCTAAGGATGAGGTGTAGTTGTGGACAGCATCCCTTTTTTGGGTTGCAGAGTATTAAAATTGTCCGGAGTAGGGCCAGGTGGGTTTGCAGCCTCTAGAGCAAGAAAGGCAGGTTCTGGCATGCTGGTGGAGGCAGGGCTGCACCCTGAGGTTTCCAGAGTCAGTAGTGCATCTGGACATAGCGAGTCCCCAATAACAGAAGGTGCAGGAGATGCAGTATTGGAAGCTGCTGGAGAAGGGAGTTGGTGGTTAGAGGTGGGGCCTCCAAGAGACCAAGGAAGCCTGTCTCGGATAAGTTCAGAGGGAGGAAAAAATGTTGTCAATTTAAGTGAACAAATGCAATACCCCTGCCAATGCAAAGGTAAATCAGGTGTTGCAAAACTAAAATCACTCTAAAAGTTTCTCTGTGAGAGGGATCAACTCACTGAGGACCTTCAGTGTGGGATAGTAGTAATGCAGCTGTAAGTCTCATTGTAATGTCAGAAGCAAGCTGGTTGGATAAGGGAGCTGCCACCCCACAAGGGGAGTTTATAAACTCTCCTACCCCAACTCTCCTACCCCAGCCTGAAGCTGTTTATCCAGGCTGTGCGAATATCTTCCTGAGGACCAAAAATCCAATCAGCCAGCTCTACCCAGCTGAATTTTGCTGCTTTTGTGGCCATTGCCTGGTCCCAATAAAGTACTGTGAGTTATGCTTTACCAGCATATCTCTGAGTGATCCCTAGATTAGGCTGTTTACTATCAAAGGCGCATCTACACATTGCTATTGCCCCAGGGAGAAACCTACACTTTCAACCTCTCCCTCCATTTTCTCGCACACAACGCCTGCTGGAGACCTGCCAGGCTGTGGATGAGACTTCTGTTGCTGATACCAAGCACCGTGACCATCGCTGAGCGCTAGACAGTATTCAGGGCCCCCTCTTCCTCCAGCCACTGAAAAAGGCTAGGCCCCTCTTTAGGATGTTCCACTAAACTTGTTTATAATGAACTTAAAGGGAACCTATCACTTCATAGCTACTGCATAAATCCCAAATAGTAAGCTTGCACCATTGCAAGATAAGCAGGAGAGTGACACATTAGCAATAATTTGAATTATTACTGGGTTAAGTACAAGACCCTAGTAGGGTCACCAATATATTACTTACCCTGATAAAGTTTGTGTAAAGCCACCAGGATAAGCAAGTCATGTGACCCATTTACAGCATGACTCAGGACTTCCTGTGACGTCCAATGTCCTGCTGCCTTCCCGTGGATGGTCGGTGTCCTTGGCCAACCCCTTTAAGTTTTTTTATATCTAAGCTTACATATTTTACACACAATGAATGGCACTAATCCAAAGTAGATATAGAACAGGAGATACCATAGTATAGAGAGACAAACACAGATCCAATTTCTAAGTGTAGAAATAAGCTATATGTTAAAATAAGGACGTTCCTGATGGTTGTGGGATTCTCATTGATAATATAAAATATTTTAGGTGATAACAACATTATACTCATAATCATACCCATATATAAACTGTGCAGACACTGGACTGTGTGACATTTATAGGCAGGAAATGAAAAGTAATATGGGCTATGAGAGGCCTGAAGAATATTGAAATATTATATGTGATTCCTATACATTTTCTACATTGCCTCATAAATCTCATCTACGAGCCTAAAATCGATACAAAATGCTCTTTGAGCCTCAGTTAAATGAGGATTTTAAAACACTTACGGAGGAGATACTGATCTCCCAGACTTTAGAAGAGGTTCTTTTTAGGTGGAATTTATTAGTGGTGTCTCATATAAACCCTTCCCATCACTAAAGCAGAGAATTTATATTATACTTTACAGTTTTAATCAGATATTACAAATTTTCAACATTCCTTTATGCTTAAAATGGAAATTTTGGATAAATAGTATAAAACTTATTTGGCTGTGTAACTTACGCTATTACTATAGGAAGTTTTTAGTAACAGGGATGTTCCCGGGAAGGTTAAAAAATAAGTTAAGGACAGGGTCGGCTCCAGGTTTCAGTAGGCCCCTTTGCAGTGAATTCACGTTTAAAAATCCAGAAACTAAATTTCCCAATTTCCTAAATTTCTCCTGTTCCCAAAACTATACCCTAGTCTATCATCCCAAACAGATCCTTTGTGGTTATTTTATATACAGTCCCCTCATGGTTATTTTATAAAAAAAATGCCCCCTCATCTTCAATAGATTCATTAGATACAGCCCACCTAACCCCCATTGATTCCTTATGTACAGCCTTTTGTGGGCCCCCCAAGATCCCTGGACCCCGTCACTTGCCTGGGTATGCCCAGTGCTGGTGCTGGCCCTTGTTGAGGCAGAGAGTTTGTGTCATTGTATTTGGACCCCTTGTAATCAGGCAACATACAATATAAAATAGATAACATTCAATGAGTTGGCCCAACATATTAACTCATCTTCCAACTGCATGATAGGGGGTATGTTAGAGATTTTTGGGTATCCCAGGAGAAAGAGAGACATAAGGTAACTTCCCATATGTCACCTGTAGTCTAGCGGTGATGCCTCATGGAATGCAATGGAGCATCGGTCACACATGAATTTAGGTTCTTAATCTGTCAACAGCAATTCACCTAATAAACCACTACCAGAATCTTGTCAAGCAGCATAACACCTTCTACTTTTTGTTTCTTTCATGGCCCATTGCGGTGGCATCATCCAGAAAATCAACTTTAAAATGAGAAGTAAATTGATTTTATAAAGTCAAAGAGGTGGCTAAAGTCAAGGTGGGGAGGTCTGAACGTCTCCTACACATTGAAATCATGCATCGGACTTCAGGAGATCTGGTTAGAGATTTCTCCTGACGTAGGACCATCAAATACAATGAAGAGGCATTCTGAGAAAGAGAGAGCTTGACTTCAGCTTTCTTGTCTCTATACAACCAATTTATATATATCTCTTCAAATTAGATTTTCTGGATGATGCCACCACACTGAATCATGAAAGAAACATGATCTGGGAGCTGTTTAGCTGCTTGACAACATAATGGTTTGGTTTATTAGGTCAATTTCTGATGACAGGTTCCCTTTAATTCCCAGAGTGTCTTTTAGTCCCTCTTTCTCTTCGCCACTAAGGATCCCAGTGCTCAGATCCCCAGCCATCTCTAAGGTACCCATCTCTATCTGTGGTGAGCATATTTCAACTTGTTTTTCACTTTAGTCTTCTTTCAAGTAGTATATCGGGACTTATTTACTAAGGATCCTGCGGCCGCATTTTCATCGAGTTTCCCGACTTTTCGGGGAGCGAGGTGGCGATTGTGTCACACGCGATCAGATTGTGTCGCAATCGCACCATCTTCACGCGAAGCTAATCGGGCGCGGGCCGACGGACAATCCAACGGATTCGGACTTAACATTTTCAATTTGTATCGCAAGCCACACACTTACATACACTGGGAGGAAAATGGTGAACTCCAGCGGACATGATCGGGGAAGTGACACATGCAGTAAATCGGGCGCACAATCTTCTTGAATCACGGCAGATGTGCATTCCGGCTGACATTCCAGATCGGGGATCGCGTAGGGATCAGGTAAGTAAATGTGCCACATTGTGTCGAAATGAGGCAATATACCATCTTAGTGGCCAAATTACAAGGATTGATGTCTACAGACAGGAGTTGACATCAGGAAATCAGAATGTCAGAGTTAAATATTTACAATCTGTTCCCCCTATAATTAACGCTCCGTAGAGCCACCACTTGTATAGAGCACATGATATACTTAGTATATGCTGGATCAGTTCTAGCTCTATAAATTAAATAACAGGAAAAAGTCTTCACCCTAAGAAGGGGTTATTATGTTAGGGTATATGTTCCAATAGTTGCTCGGCAAAGAGACCAAACGATACTCTTATTATTCCTATATCCCCCTATTCAGTTCATAAATAACTATTGTTTCATTTCCAATAAAATAATGATAATTAATTCAAAAACACAAACAGAATGATGTAAGTGTATAGACACAAATTGGAGTTCACTCTCTCAACACCTTACCCATAGGGTTCATAGGGAAGGGGGGAATATTCCCTGCTAGGATGAACAGCAGTGTATACTCACATGATCAGATGGGGGCACTCTATTTACTGACACATTCACATACCATAGCACGGCGGGCAACAGCAGCACACCAGGAGAGGAGGAGGAGGTGAGCGCAGCTCACCCACACCCCTCTACATAAGAACATATGGCGCACGGCGCCGTACTACGGAGAAAGATAGGACACGTCCTATCTTTTTCCGGGTTACGGAGCGGTACGGTGCCGCATGTGTATATGGTGCCGCCATGCGCCCATTGCCGTCTATGGGGGATGTATATCGGCCGTATATACGTCAGCCGTATATACGTCCCCCATACGGCAGTGTGAATGTAGCCTAAGGCTGTTTCGACATGTTTCGACAAATCAGGGGTTAGGGGCTGACAGTTGAGAGAGACGTAAAGCAATAGTGTCTATGACTATGGTATCCAGCATAGTCTTATCTTGGAACCTCCAGATGCCCACAACTGCAGCTCACCGACCTACTGACCAGAACGTTTTTTTCTTTTATTGGGCACTTAGTACAACTCCATCAGGTGATAGGACATTTAAAAGTTCTTGCACTGTGAGCACTCCAGGTCCTGTTTTTCTCCTCATGTTTTCTATCTGTATGAGCCCATAGAAATAGATGGGCATGTGAGTTTGCCAAAAATTCACACATGAAAAATACTTTTGTGGGTGAATGGCCCAAGTGACGTTTTTCGTCAATTTCACCACAGTTGCAACTTGTTCTTCCCACTGCATTTTATGCAGTAATTAATTATTCTACTAAAAAGTACTAGAAAGTACTAGCAAGTGCTCAATTGTCTCTGTTAACGGAATAATATGTGTTTTGGGTGTCTAAAATGTGGCTTAGATTGTGTTGTGTTGTGATCTGTCAGACGCATTTTCGTCGGGTTTCCCGACAATTTCCGTTTTGTGCCGAATTGCCCCGGGATTTTGGCGCATGTGATTGGATTTTGGCGCATCGGCGCCGGCTTGCACGCGCCAGAAATCGGGGGTCGGACAACCCGACGGATTCGGACAATGCGCAGGATTTAACATTTAGAATTGTGTCACTAGACACGCACTTACAAGCATCGGGAAGAAGCAGGAACTTGGGCACACAAGCTTAGTGAATCGCGGCAGACCCGAATCCTCGTCGGACAATGCAACGTGGGATTGCAACAAGACCGTGTAAGTAAATCTGCCCCATTGAGTCACATTAAGCTCTCTGCAGCCCATCCCTGTCCAGCAAGAGGGTTACTGGAGTGAGGGAAAGCTGATCCAGTCACCCGGGAGGTGGCGTCCAGGAACTCCTTTATATATCTGCCCATTCCCATTAAACCTTGCTCCTTCTACTAGTCTTTTTACAGCTTTCCCTATTGCTCAGTGTATTTAGCTTTGCTATTCTGTACATTCAGCCTCTGCTACGTTATTAAACCTCTCACTAGTGACTCGATTCTGTATGTTTGCCGCCATCTTGGTTTCGACCTGGTTCTATCTGACTCCACTCTGCATCTGTGGTTTGTCACTCAGCGTCATCCATCTTCCAGTGTGTCCCCACTTTTCCTGTCTCTGTTTAGTTTCATTGCCTTGATGTTTTACTGTGTCCTAGTGTGAACACTGGTCTTTCTCAATTTTCCTGTTACCCGTCTGCTGCATCATCCAGCAGCTGATGGACAAAGTAAGTCAGCCCTGTCACCTTGTAGGGTCTCTGAGGGTCTGTAAGTTAGGTTTCAGATAGCAGTTTCACCCTTATAAGGGCAGTTTTATCTGCTGTGAGAAGGGGCATAGCCTGCAGGAATGTCACAGGGTTAATTTGCCACCACTTACCCAGTCTGACACCTAGTGCCAAGTTTGATTGTGGTTTGATTTGCTGGACATGAGGGAAAAGTAGTTGTCAGGATCAGTGGAAGTGGATCCTCTGTACCACCACGGACAAAGACGTAAGCCGACACCTGGGACCGGAGTCTAAGTGGTAACCCGGTTTTCACCAGAGCCCACCATAAAGCAGGTGGGACCACCAGGTCATTCCACAGCCGTGACTTTGTCTGTGGTGGCGGCCAGGGCGTAGTACAAAATCGTCAGGCAAACTCGTGGTCAGGTGCAAGCAGGAGGTCGAGACAGGCAGCAGAGGATCAGAGTCGGGGACTTAGAAGCACAAAGATCTGGCAGGGGACACAGGAACGAGCTGGGAATTTATCAGGGAAGGCGGCAGGCCAGCACCAATTATCGGTGTGCTGGCCCTTTAAATCTTTGGAGACCGCCACTGGAGCCAGGAGAGGTGAGTTCTCCTGCAGGCAGGCTCTGGGGGCACCGGTAGGCACCCGCGACAGGGTGTATTTAAGCATGACCGTATCCTACATTATTTGTTTTTTTATCTGCAGATTTAGATTTACAGGAAGCTTACTTACTTTTTTGTTTGCATTCTTTTTTCTATTAAGATAAAAAATAAGTGTCTGCATAATTAAAAAAAAAAAAAAGGTAAGAAAAAAAGGAATTTGTCAATGTTGTTGCAAATTCAAAATGGTGAGTTTTTTTTTAATTTCCAGACAAATCCAGTACAAAAAAAAAAAAAAATAGAAAAAAGTGAAAAGGAAATGAAATACTAATTAGTTTTGAAAGGTCAAGGTTCAATTTTAAAACAAACTCTTGTTCACGTCCTGGAGATATTTGTTCATTAGAAAACCGGCAATTTTTTTCTTCAGGGGGGAAGATTTTTGAAAATGTGGAAAAAAGGCAATTTTCTTCTCTTTTCACTTGTAAAATAGAGCAATTTCTCTAAGAGACATCATTATTCACATCATTAAATATCATTACAGGAAATTTTAATCATAATCTTGGGCTTAATGGTATCATTACCAATAGGTGCTCTGATGTCCGACGCTTTGAATATCGGGAGGCTTTGTAAGAGAAATAATTAGAGATAAAGCAATGACTTTTTGTTGCCAGAAGCATCAATTAGATGTATTTTATCTGTTTATACCTCCTCAAGACTAAAACAGTTCTTAGCATAATGAACGATAATCAGATGGCAAATTGATACAACGTAACCAGCAAATATCTAACATTTCGCTAAGCACTTGAGATAGATCATTTCAAAAATAAAAAGATTTGTTCTGCGCTACGGAGATCTATTGATCATGTACACTAAGAAAATGAGGCTGACCTACATTTGTGCATGGCGGGAGGGTTTTTTAATAATATTTTTATTATATAATTGGGTTTTCTTCTGCTTAATAATGGCTAACGATTCTGGAAAAACAAACTTATTAGGGAAATAGTCCTGACTGAGCCCTGGCCAACGTATATTATACTTAAAGGAATTGTCCCATCATTCTAAGTTATCCCCTATACTATGGATACATAGTTGATAAAAATGATAAAAATCAAATTTAGGGGGTTGGCCGTTTTATCTCATGTTTTTTTGTAATGTGTGTAAATATAGGGGGCAGGATATTAGGTAAATTACCAATATACATCTATTAATAGTTCTGCTCCACCTTATTGATATGTAAAGTGAAGCCTCCTGTCTTTTACCTCATCAACGAGACATTCCGGTCCATAAAATGGCCGCAGATGGAGGGTCATGTGATCTCTGACCATGAACAATCGCCCTGCCAGGACCTTATGATAGTATTCAAGAATACAAAATTAAGGTCCTGGCAGGGCCATTGCACATGGACAGATATAGATCACATGACCCTCCATCTGCGGCCATTTTATGGACAGGAATGTTTGGCTGATGAGGTAACAGATGGGAGGCTTTACTTTACATATCAAATCCCCCCTATACTCACTCACACATTACAAAAATCACAAGGTAAAATTGCCAACTCCTTTAAAGGAAATCTACCAAGAGGAATATACTATCAGGTGTAGATCTGATGGTAGATTCCTCCTGCTGCCTCTTCCCTAATCTGTAATTTAACATCCTCGAACCTAAACTAACTTGTTAAAAACTTTATTTTAGTAATTCATTTTAAATTAACTGCTAAGGCTACTCCGTGCCCCAGTAGCCTCTGCAGTTAATTTGCATATTATTAAAATAAAGTTTTTAACAAGTTAGATTAGGTTCCAGGATATTAAATTACAGATTAGGGCAGAGGCAGGTAGGAGGAATCTACTAGTAGATCTACTTCTTATAGTAGATTCCTTATGGTACGTTCTCTTTCATTTTAGCCTGTACGATTAAGGGCAATTATCTGCCCGAAAAACGTCAGCAGTTACTTCTTATGAAATTCCCGGACTATCTTCTCTCCTAAACTAAGGTCCAGTTCACAACTCTGTCCTTTAGTTATTTCCTTCAGCAAGGCTTTCCACCGACTCTACAGAGGTAAGATTTAATGAAAATACTTGCACCTATTTTGCACCTGGTTGTGGCTCAAAATAACTGAAAGAAAGCAATAAGACCGAATGGAGATGTTAACAGGCAGGGTATGAAACATCCTTTTCAGCATACCCTTATTTATTTTAAAAAAGTTATCACCCTGGAAGAGGTGGAGAAAAAGCGGCACTTCAGATCCCACCTTCTTGGGCCCCATAGCACGACGGACCATGATTCTGGTGAAATTTTAAAGAAGAGAATCTAAACGTAAAATGCTCAACACAATTAAACCAAGAGAAATACTTATAGTTGGGAATGTAAGCAGCAGATAAAGATCCAAGTCTCAATAGTTACTCCCCCAGCGGGGGATGAGGAAATGCTAAGGAGGGTATTTTATACCCTACAAGGGAGCTATTAGTGTTCAGGTAACATTGCTGATAACAGTGTCCCTTTAATGAAAAAGACATATATAGATAAAAATGTTCAGGTTTCAGTAGTTTCTATTCAGTGTATATTGTTCCATAATGAGATTTAACCCTCCCCAAACCCCTAGCAAAAAAGGAGTTGATTGATGACACTTCCTTTAGCTCTGTCCACAACAGGCCACATGTAACATCGCTTGTATACCTAAAAACAGGTGTATAGGTGGTAAATTAGTTGCAGTTTCCAGGGCAGAGACAGGAATGGTGATTTCTCCATCCTTTACACCCATTGGGTGGCTAGAGAGTGATGCTGGGGGGCAGTGTGGGACGTTCCTGCCCCACGCCTTCACACTACCTATAGCTTGTGCCTGTTTCGGGCAAGTCTATGGCACACTTCTACGCAATTCATCACTGTGCTGATGCCCACCGGGATTTCCAAGGAGGTTGGAGCCTCCTGATAGATCCAGCACATGCCCAGGGGAAGGGGTACCGTCATAAGCTGTAGCACTTACCATAAAATCAAAAGACGAGGGGGCATTGTCTGGAGAAAGCAAGGTTTAATCACCAGAGGCGACAGGGCTTTTTTACTATGAGAACTGTCAATCTGTGGAATAGCCGAGCTCAGGCGCTGGTCACAGCAGGGACAGCAGAGAGCTTCAAGAAGGGTCTAGATGCCTTTTTACACCTAAATTACATTGATGGTTATGTTATATAGGATGGTTTCCCCTAAATCCCTTCCTCATCCAATCCCTTTGATGGTTGAACTTAATGGACATGTGTCTTTTTTCAATCATATAGGGGCTTATTTACTAAGGGTCCCGCGGCCGCTTTTCCGTTGGGTCTTCTGACTTTTTGGGAATTGCGCTGCTGGGACAGGGATTTAGAAGGGGATTGTGTCACACACAATCGGATTTTGGCGTATCGGCGCCGGCTTTTATGCGACAGAATTCGGCGGGCGTGCCGTCGGTGAATCCGATTCAGACTGAGCGCGGGATTTAACTTTCCATTTGTGTCACAAGATCAAGCACTTACATACACCAGGAAGAAGATGGTGAACCGCGGCGGACCTGAGCGGGGAAGTGACACATGCAGGATATCAGGGGCACGATCTTCTCGAATCGCGGCAGATGTGCATTCCAGTCGCACACTACGGATCGGAGAACGCACATGGGCGGGTAAGTAAATGTGCCCCATAAACTATGATACTATGATACCAGCCTGTGATAAATGTGCCTCCACATGCTCTAGCTATTTGGTTGATGTTTATTGTACAGTATATAATATATGTAGTATATGGTGTATGCGATATATACTGAACTTCTGTATCAATCATTGCACATACATGCTCCATCCGCACTCTGATATCTAGGAGGCAAATGTGGAAAGAGCTGTGATTTTTTTTTTTTTCCTGTTTGTCTCAGAAGCCAAAACTGCTGAGCTTTTGAGAACATTTTAGTTTTAACATATCAAACTGTGTTTTTGAGCTATTTCAAGGATGAAGTCTTCTCGGGATCTGTCTGCCGAGCCCATGAGATCCTGTCTTTCTTCTGACATAAAGGGCTTTATAGAAGGTAAACAGTGTACAACAGGGCGAGCGGAATATATTAAAATGTAGCTGAAGGCAAGGTTCAGCATGCAGCCTCGGGCACGTCATTAGAAGAGAGGACTGATCTAGCAGGATACAAGGGCCATAAGTAATGGAGGATTGGGAGGCGCAGATGGAGTCTATCGGAAGGCAATGCAAATAGGGTGTAATCAGATCCCCAAATAATCATTCTCCCTGGATATGTAAAACACTCAGTACTGGATAATCTTGTTGGTGTTCAATGAAAATAATGATGCGTGTGCTATCTGCTTTTATACATGTATTTATATGAAGAGAAAAATATAGAAGGTGAATTATTTGGCCATTATTGTAGTAATTGACTGTGTCGTTATTTGTACTCTGCAAATTACTGTTATTATAAAACAGTAAGATTACAGAAAATCTACCAACAAAATCCATCCTGATAAACCCGGGACACTTTCTCATAGATCCAGGCACCGTGACTGTGGGAATCTTCTTATATTTGTTATCCATGGCCTCCTTCCTACTAAAATCAACTTTTAAAATTATGTTAATGAGACAGAAGTGCAATGGGGGGGTTACCATGCTGTAGCTGCGCAGGCTGTCTCCCTAGTGAAAAACAGCTAAGCAATATTTCTAGTAGTGGTATGTGATCTTTTACTTATGGTCTGTTTTTTTTATCCTAATATTACCTAAAAAAAACTATGATAAACTATAAATAACCTGTCACCAGGAAAATCCCCCAATAACCCCAAACAGTAGCTTGTAGTATAGTCTAGCAATGTTTAAATGATGTTTTTATGGTTATTATTGCGGCCACATTCATCAAAAAGCCACTTTAGTGTCCTAAGATCCAGTCAAGGAGGTGGGGGAGCTGAATCATGCAGTCCAGCCACCCCGTCTTCCGGTTGCTCAAACTGCTAACCCTGCCCCTAGATGGTGACGTCACGCTCCTCCTCAACCGCGAACATACAAGAGGTAGGAACGATTGACAAGTGTGATAGCTAATAACTGCGCATGCGCAGAAGTGAGAAGGAGAATGACGTCACCATCTGGGGGCACAGTTAGGAGTCTGAGCAACCGGGCAGAGGCTTTATTGCTTAACTGCATAATTTAGCTCCCCTACCTCCTTGATTGGATCTTAGGAAAATCCCCCAATAACCCCAAACAGTATTTTGAAGTATACTCTAGCAGCGATTTACTGTCAGTCCGAAAATCCATCCAACAGGGCAGAGGTGCTTAAGTCAAGCTACCCCGCCTCCCTCCAGTCCTTCAGACTCCTTACCCTACCCATAGGTGTTGACATCACTTTCCTTCTAAGCTGAGATCTTGTGCCAGTGAGAGGCAGGAATGATAGGAAGGTGTGCTAGCTAATAACCGCACACTGCGCATGCACGAGAAACCGGCTGAGGAGCAGAGTGACATCACCACCTAGGGGAAGGGTTAGGAATCTGAGGTACCGGGAGGAGGCAGAGTAACTTGACTGCAGGATTCAGCTCCCCCACCTACTTGACTGGATCTTAGGAGCAACAATGGAACAGCCAGACTTCTGGATGAATGTGGCCGTAACAATAATAATAATAAAAATAATAATAATAATAATAATATAAGCTTCATTGAAGGGTTGCTAGAGTATATGATAAAGTACTATTTGGGGTTATCAGAGGAATTCCCTGGTGACTGGTTCTCTTTAAGTAGTGGAACATTTTTTGCTGATGACTTATTTTACGACATATTTCTGTAGGGGCTCCCAACATTGGCCCCCACTGACTTAACCTATAGATGAAAGATCCATTTTATTGGTGAGACAATCATTCTAATAAGTTTCCCAAAGGCAGTAAATCAGATAAAAGACAAATACTCACTAGTTTAATCCCCTGCAGCTCCCACCATAGATGGCACATCACTGCTGCAGTCAAGTAAACAAAGCTCAGTGGGAAGGACTGGAGCATCGGCATTGGAAACCATGGGGGGGGGGGGGTAGACTTGTAAATATAACGTTATATTATTTTATCACATTTACTTTGTTGGTGTATTTTATTTTTTAGAAATAACCCATAAAACCCCATTAGTTTGACATAAAAATGACTACAAAGAAGTGGATTTTTTTCCTTCTATATCGCCATGCAATTTAATGATATTCTTAAATAGACTTCAGTCATAATTATCAAAACTGAATATTTCTTTATTATAAAGCCAATGCCGGATGCTTGCGCTATCTGTTGCCTTTGCCGCTTACGTGTCTCATAAATGCCACATTATTTGTGTATTAACGTTTGAAAAAATCCCCTTGTTATGATTTTACACTGCGCTAAAAACTCCATTACATTGTGCTCCGCGTTCTCTCGGAAGATGGGAATTTTAATTTTACAGGAAGCTTTTAAGTTGGGATAAAGCATTAACATACATGGTCTATCAAAGAAAGAGCTTATTGAAATGAGAAATAATAGGTGTAATATAATGGGTAATTATAAACTCTATTTACAGCTTAAAAAATGGAGCCGCGCATTACAACCGTGTAACCGACTAATTGATTAATGTCTAAGCCTAAAAGACAGATTTCTGAAATAAACCAAACACAGAGTCAGAATCTAATAGCAGATACATAATAAAATACAAGAATTACATCTACTGTACTATTTCCACTAAAGTACATACCGTTTCACTTCAGGAAAACTTAAATGAAACCTACCATCAGAAATCTACCGATTAAGGGAGGGTCTGATGATAGGTTCCCATTGATTTCCTAAACGCTAAACTATCCTTCCCTAACCCTAGATAGGAGGAGCCTGCCAACGGATCTACCTTAGATCCATGATGGTAAGTTTCCTTCAAATATGACTCCAAGAAAAGTGTGGCAAAGACAAATAAAAAGAGAGAGAATGGAGCACATTTACTTACCCGTCCCGTTGCCGCCGCCGATAAAGAATGTCCAACGAGGATTCGGGTCTGCCGCGATTCACTAAGTTCGTGCGTCCAATTTCCTGCATGTGTTGCTTCCCCGCTGAGGTCCACCAGAGTTCACCTTCTTCTTCCTGGTGTATGTGAGTGCTGATCTTGCGACACAATTTGGTTTTTAAATTCCGGTTTGTCCTAATCAGTCGGGTTGTCCGATGTCCACGCCCCCCCGATTTGTGTCGCATGCAAGCCCGGGACAATTCAGGGCAAAATGGTAAAAAGTCGGGAAACCCGACAAAAATGTGGTGTTCGGACCGTTAGTAAATGTGCCCCAATGTTTTTAAAGGGTTTGTTGAGGTGATATATGGTGCACCTTCTCGAGTTGTGCACTTTTAAGGCACATCTCTCAATGAGGCATCCTTACGGCAGGTGCCGAAGCCTTCTCTCTTCATCAGAATGCACTTGCCCCACTACTTTGGATCTTTGGAAATGCGGAGGATGAATGTGGGAAGAATATGGCACACACCTCCTAGGTTTAAAGGTCCCTAGAAAACAAAGTGTTTCTGTCCCTTTTTTTAGTAAAAACAGCGACTTATTCTGGACATCTTGTAATACAGAAAGTATATCATGAGATATGTGAAGGGGTTGTGTGTTTATCACTGATCCATTGCCCTAGAAAAGATAGACCTCAGCCATCAGCAAGTGCATGAAAGATCAGGGGCGTAACTACAGGAGGAGCAGCCTTAACAGCTGCTACTGGGCCAGCAGTGTCAGGGGGCCTAGCCACATGAAATGTAGGATGTGCACCATTATATACATATTATACCGCAGAGCTCAGTATATAACTGTGTGTGATTGCATCTGTGAGTAAAATATTCAGAAGTCTGCTATGGGGCTCAGCCTCTAGTTACGCCCTTGTGAAAGATGCAGTGAAAACTGATAAAAAGCGCTCTTAACAACATTTGACCAAAAACTGACTGAACTATAATTCAAAATGTCAGTTTTTCACTGACTAAACCTTGATCAAAGTCTCCCATGTGAAAGGGGCCATAATAACTAGAATGTCAATATTGACTATGGACTACTTATAGTATTCTACCATATTGCAAATGGGTCACACATATAGAATATACACATCAGGTCAGCTGCCAGGCCCCTCTGACCCTGCGGGCCCCATAGCAGCTGCTTTGGCTGCTACCACTGTAATTAAGCCCCTGTTACCTGTATAAAACAGATGCTTTCAAAAGAGTAGATCTCAAAGAAAAGATCTCAGAATTAAAAAAAAGCAAGAAAGTTGAAACATTCTGGTTCCTAGAAGTCCAAAACTGTAATCAAAGTAACAATGTCTATAACCCAAGATGTAGCAGGCACATATAGAATTTTATGTTGCAATGTTTCTTGTATTTTCTAAGTTGGGTTAATGTTGTTGTCCATTTTTGAAAGTGTCATTGTTCTATTAAAGTTTAGCTGTGGCTCTGTGCCCGCTGTGATTCTTGGCATCGTACAAGGACTCTCTCGCTCTCTTTGAACATCAGCGTCTGATTATCAATGTGCAGGAGTTTACAGGAAAAGCTGAGATTTCTGGAGAGTGCTCACTGTAGATAAGATTGTGGGATGTTGATCGTCTGGTCACATGGTGCTGGTAATCTCTCCCTTCTGATACGGATTATAACATCATCCATAGTTCCAGATAATCTGACTCATGCAAAGTCTTTTCTCTGAAATTCTTTAGACAACGTAAGGAAATCACTTGGTCACTTTATAGGAAGATTTGGATTTGCATAATCCACAAATTTGTGATTTATCTATAACTGTGTGAACCTTTGTAATGAAAGACCCCTGCTAATAGTGAATAAAAGGGCCAGGTATCAGGTGTAGAGCTTGCACATTAGCAGACAGTAGACTGTCACTCTCTGAGAGCCTGGCCAACTTGCTCTCGCGCTCTAACACACTATGGCGCTCGGCAGGATTCTTCCTGTTCATGGTTATCCTCTTCCCAGTAGAGATGAGCAAATATATAATCTTCTGCATATTATTATACATTGCAGCTTTCTATAATGTGCACAAAACAACATGCCTCAATTTGAATTGGACCTTAATATTTCTCATTCGGTTTAATCTAAGGAAAGATTTTGCTTTAGGGCCCATAAGCTTCACATACCACTTGCACACATAGTCAGGGCAGGATAATGTGGAGGTCACCTAAGGCATGCAGCCCCCACCACTTTGCCCTGAATATACAACGGTAAAGTATAAAAACTGTTGCCTAGCTTTACACTAAGCTAAAATGAGCAATTCTCTAATTTACACTCATTAGCTATTTGCAGCCGTTTACCTGCTAGCGGGTGTTTTACCTTGTCCCCCTGGCTGTCTTTGCCATGGGAATCCATATCTAGACAGTTAAGAGGAGATTAGGGTGGGTGGATGTTGTTGGAAGGGGTTACTAGCAGATTTGCATGATCCTGATCAGTTGCTGCTGGTTGCAAGAGAATATCAATCCCGGCAGCATGTAAAAAACTTTAGAACCTTGAGTGATGTCATAAGCATATGACTTATGATCCAATGACACACCAGAAATGGGATGTAGCAGAGATGTTTGTGTTTGAAAGTTTGAATATAATAGAAATGTGTATATATGAAAGTTTGAATGTACAAATGAAGCCAAAGCTCAGGTTCCCAATCCGTTCTAATGACTGGCTATCAGACCATGCATACACAGCACAGTATATGTACAGTAACAATTCATTGAACAGACCACTCTTGTGCATGTTCACGTGAATTCCCTCACTGCTATGGCATCACTGCCCATAGCTGATATACACAACCAGGAAGTCCGGCCCACTTCAGGAAAAGCGAGATGATGATTTTACAGATCGCCTCATTTATCTATTAGCCCTATATCTCAGGATAGGAAGAAGCCAGCAGAATGATACAGATATTGTTGTAATTGTTGTCAAAGTCTCTCTCCAACTCTGCTGAGACAATTTTGTCAAGTAACTTTAAATGGCTCCCATTAAGTGTGAGCAATTCGGGTGGTCCTATGGCCGCCCGAATCGCCCACTAAATGTAGTTCAGCTGTAGTCTGGCTCCCCAGATTTTCTGAATAGTTGTTAGATTTTCAGCTGGTAGACTTGTGTCTATGGCAGAGCAAGGAAACTATACTGGTCTGCCCTAGGTCACAGATTGCTCAGGACGAGTCCAGGCGCAGGCGCCGCAGTAACAGCACACACTGCAACACCTGCGCCAGACATCTGACTCCTGAAAGAAAACATTGTAGATTTGACAGTTACAGGAAATAGTAGGTGGATAACACATACACATTCTATAATAACAAGCTCATCGCCTCTAGGTATAGCTCTTAGAAGTGCAGTGGAGGCGGGCTGTCACATTGAAATGCTTTGATTACTGTGCCTTGAGCCTCACCCCTCAGTTTTGATTGATGGCTGTAGCAATTTCTTAGAAAATCACTCAAAGCAAAGGGGAGTATGGTGGACTGTGTCTGTACCTTAGCTCTTTCTACAGATGTCCTATTAGGAATAACCTGCCCAAAGCTATGTGTCGTCTGTTGTACCAGCCAGCTGTATCTCAGGGGTCTAGCATAGTCAAAACAGGCTCCATTTAAGTGGCCAAACTTCACAATTTATGCCTTTTTAGCTAATTTTCCTATAAATCGCTGTGAATTGTATTCATCATGATGGTTTATACAATGCCAAATTACCACCAAACGACTTCCAATTCACAAGAGTCCACAGAGGACTTCTTATTCAAAGTGTTCAGAAAAATAAAACTCCAGTTTTACATGAAATGAGTTTTTTTTTTTGATTATTCAAATATAATTAAGAGCAGCTAAAAGGAGACCTCCAGACCTCTCCTCATTTATTGTCTTTTATCTGTTCCAACAGTTACAATGACATTAAAGGAATCAAACTCAATGCTCGGTAAATGTTTCAGATTAGAAAGACAGGGACAAAGCTGAATAATGAGAAGAGCCCATACCTGAACTGCTGTCAAAGGCTTCTTCTACATGTAATTACAGGATATTAGAAGACAAAGCAAATCACAATATGTTTCTATTTTGATGTGTTTTTGAATCTAAAAACAAGAATAAAATAATAATAATAATCATCATAAAAGAATAAAATGTAGGGTAAGTAGAGACGTGGAATCAGTACAAAAGAAATGAACAAATGTAACAGAGAAGTTAAGATGACTAAAATAAGGCACATCTGAGAATCCATAGAATATGTATTCTTGAGCTCGTGGTGGGGGGTGCATCTGTCAGAAAGTACAAAATAAGATAAGATAATCAATTATTAGTCCCACAGCAGCAGAAAGAATACAGAGAGTACGGTACAAACAGTACAATAATATTAAAGATAAATGAACAAAAAGAAAAATTGATAAGATAGACAAAAAAGAAGACAAATAATGTCTTTGGACAGTTTGGTATTAAGTCTGTGGATGGGACCTGCAGGGACTAGTTAGGTGGGGGGCACAGGTTACTTTTATTTGGGCCTTGTTGGTCGAACAGCCTGATCCTAGTGGGTAGGAATGACTTCCGATAATGCTCCATTTCACACTTGGGGTGAAGCAGTCGGTCACTGTAGGTACCCAATACCACCACAGTCTCATGAAAGGGATGGGAGCTACTCTCCGGAATAGAATTAGTATTAGTATTAGTATAGTATCCTCCTCTCAGCTACCACCTGCACTGTGTCAAGATGACCCCCCAGGACAGAGCTGGTTTTCCTTATCAGTTTGGCCAGTTTACTCCTCTCCCTAGCTGAGATGCTGATTCCCCAACAGACTACACCAAAGAAGATGGCTGATGCCACTACAGAGTTGAATAAAGTCTTAAGTGGTGCCCCCTTAACTTCAAATGCCTTCAGCCTCTAGGCATAGCCTCCTCTGACAATTCCTGTGAAGTGCATTTATGCTCCCTGCCCAATTCAGTTTATTGTTGAGGAGGACAGCCAAGTACTTATAGGACTTCACTACCTTAGTGTCCTTCCCCTGGATGACCACTGGTTGAGAAGGAAGGCCACGCTTACGGAAGTCCACCGCCAACGCCTTGGTCTTCCCAGCATTTATCCTGAGGTGGTTTTGCCAGCATCAATTCCCAGGATTCACTCACTCAATTCCCTGTCATTCTCGCCGGTAATGAGGTCTACTATAGAAGAGTCATCAGAGAACTTGTGAAGGTAGCAGCTAGTCAAATTGTACCTGAAGTCTGCTGTGTACAATGTGATGAGGAAGGGAGCCACGACTGTACCTTGAGGTGCACCTGTACTACAAATCACTCCGACACACAGTCCTGAGCTCTCACATACTAAGGTTGATTTGTGAGGTAGTCTAGGATCCAACTAGAGAGGTAGTGGTACACTCCAGCCAGACCCAGTTTGTTTCTTAGTAGCCCTGGGTGTATAGTGTGGAAAGCACTGGAGAAATCAAAAAACATTATCAGTGTTCTCTGGTTTCTCCTCAGGAGAAAGAGCTCAATGTAGAAGGTGGATTATGGCATCATCCTCTTCAGCAAACTAGAGGGCAAAAATGTGTGAGAACCAACCTCTTGAAGGCCTTCAACAAATGGGATGTTAGTGCACTGGTCTGTAGCTGTTGGTATCACACAAGGCGGCTCATTTATTAAGGGCTCTATGGCCGCATTTGTGCCAGGTTTCCCGAATTTTTCCGCTTTGCGGTGAATTCCGCCGGGATTCTGACGCATGCAATCAGATTTCAGTGCAATCGCGCCGGCTTCACCCTATGGATTTTGAAAAACAGCGGAATTTAAAAATCGTTTTGTGTCGCAAGATCACGCACGAACATGCACCAGTAAGAAGAAGGTGAACTCTGGCGGCAGCAGCGACACCTGCAGGATATTGGGCGCACGACCTTAGTGAATCCCGGAAGACCCGAATCCTCGTTGCACAACGTGCTGCGGGATCGCGACTGGACCGGGTAAGTAAATGAGCCCCAAGATGTTTTTTCACTACACATGTACTGAAGAGCCATTTCAAGACCTTTGAATACCATACCCAGGGGTGTCATGGGCGCTTGGATGAATGAATATTATAGTCACTACATGTCTGGAATCAAGATTCTTGGGGAATGGAGGATGTGTCCCTTCTGCCTTCCTTCAATTTTTCTTTGGAGGACCTTCAAAGGTTCTGAAAAGGCTCTTATATACATGTGTATATATTTGGTGGATGATATGGGTGGCCATGGGCCCACTAGAAGGCTAGGTCCCAAGGTTACCGCCTATATCGCCTATATTATAATCCCCTACTGAGCATACCTCTTGTAAACAAAGTAACGTTTAAGCACTCCTTGGATGCTAGTGTTCCGCAACTGAGAAGTTTCATCCATGTAGGCCTTTATCAGAAACTTGTCCGTAATCAGTAGGAAGGAACTGAATAGCCATTGGCGAAGGCACTAGGTGCCATTCTCCAGTACTGTGCTACTTTTCCTAGTGCCTAGCACCTACAGACACACCCAGAGAAAATAAAAGTTTACCTTCCTTGGCTAGTATTATAAGATTCACATATAACCTTATAGGAGCCATATGTTTTGAATATAAGAATAGCAAATTGCTTTTCATCGGTGACAGATCTGCTGCAATTTATTACATATATTTCTGACTCCGTACCTGTGTTGCTCCCAGCACTAGAGTATTACCCCATAGCATTTCCCACCGATCTGATATTGGAGACTTTTCCTATGGGTAGGTAATCAAAATCAATAAGATGGAAAATCCCTTTAAGCGTAACCATCTTTGCACAAAAGATGTGGTGAAGGATCACAAAGTTAGTCTCTTCCTAATATGCAGCCTCTAGTTTCACAATAATGCAGACAAAATTACAGACACAGTGAGGGAAAGAACTTTTCTCTACAAAATAGATTGCCACAGAGCATTTCATCAATACCTCCCAAAAATCCAATATACTTTTCTAAATGATTTAGAATAATATAGATAGTCAAAATGGATTTAGTAAATTAATTCTCATCATTCATATTCCTGACTACTCCTCTGTCCCTTGATTTTGTTAGATTGATTCCTAGTGATGACCATGGCCTAGTCTGACTTTAATCTGCAACAACAAGTCCTAATTTTTGGCTTAAACCTTGAATTCAGCCTATCCTCTGCCAGCTCTAACCTTATCTTATCTATTCTCTGTCTGATCCCTATTCTCTCTCTAATCCCCTGGAGCTTTGTGTCTGCTGTACTGAGACTACCACAAAAAGCAGTAAGTGGGCACGCAATCCTGTCTCAAAAAAGTCTAGGTCCCTGTACAGGGATTGATCGGTGAAGACTGATGGAGTAACTTAGATGGTGTCGCAGGGATTAGCCTCAAAGCAAACTGTTATTTAAAAAATCTTTATAAAACATAAAAAACCTACAATAAAACATCTATAATAAAGACAAATGGAATAGGAAAAGTATTTTTCAGTATCAGTTATAATTAGTATAAACAACTTAGGTGATATATTTGCTTGAAGGAACTCTATGTACGTGCTGCTATGCTTGCTAATCCAGAATATATTTTTAGGATAAAATAAGCTTCTTCTAATTATGTTTTAGCTCCATCAAAAGTTGTGAATTGAATATGAGTTAAAATAACAAAATAAATAAGTTACCTTTAAAATCCTACTTGTTTACATGGAATTGGTTCCTCAGTGCTCTGATGGTCCAACCAACAAACATCAATACAGAACACCAAGGGACCAGGGGGAACACAGGCAAGAACAAGCTAAGGTCAGGGCAAAGCAAATCATAAACAAAGTCAGGAAACAAACCCAGCGAGCCTGAACCTGTAAATGTATATTACCATTTTTTTTGTTAAAGGCGTATTCCCAAGAAGACAAGATCCTTAAATATACTTAGGAAAACAAAATAACACATGCTCTAATTCAATGTTATTAACGAAAGTACAGCATTTCACAGATATAATTCTAATCTGTCTCTAGTCCTGGTCTTTACATTTTGGTTGTCTCTGGATACAACCATAAACTCCTAGCTTCTCTTGTACTGCAGGGGGAGGGGCAGGAGACAGAGAGCACTACAGACACAGGCACTTCCTGTCCAGCAGCAGCTGCAGATGATACATTAACAGCTCTACAAAAAAAAAATAAGATATTAATCCGAGGGAGGGGGTAACATAGTAGTGCTGATTATGTGTTTTATTTATTGGGTGAGGAAGCTGAGTGTGTCATTGTGTTTTATATCTAGCTCATTACTCTGATCTGTCTTATCTCTCCTGTTCTATGTGTCAGATACTATGTACAGAAGCTGAATGAAAGTGTAGATAAACCTGTACCCTGATAATCTAAAAACATTGTGAGCACACAGCGTCATAGCACTAGAGGAATCATGAAGTGTCTGCCTAGAGAGTCCTGGCCCACACCCTGGAATATTACACTGACCATCAGTCAAAGGAGCTAAAACAGCAATAACACTGAGTAAAATTGTAAAATAAGGGATTAAAAGTGATCTTGTTTAAACATCACTACGGGATTAAAATTTGAGGACTTTCTTTCATGGACAAACCCCTTTAACTTTTCAACTTTTAAAAGCCAGGACAGGATAAAACAAGATTATCATCAAGATATTGGCAGCAATGTGAGCCAATGGTTTCAAGAGGCACTGTGGCTAAAGTGTAGTCAGAGAGTAGAGCCCTCTTTATTGAGCTTAAGTTGAAAAATATAGAAGGAGCAGAATCTGAGAAAAAATATATAGGACCTATTGGTTCTGACTACAATTGAAAAACAAACAGTAATTTTGTAACATAAACATTTTGTCAGACATGAAAGTAGCCTGGGATATCACAATTTGGTCAACTGTATATCTACTGGTAATTGTTCAGGAAGGGATACATTAAATGAGTTTTAGACGTGTCGGGGAGACCCCTTTGGGGTCTGGGGCAGAGTAGGTACCTTTCTTTCTATAGTTGTGTGACATTTGTGCCAGCATCATTCTCCATAGGGTATGGCTGAGGATGCAGTGATTATGTTTTACTCTGTCATTCTTCGTGTGAACAGTAGTTTATGTTTGATGGCTTCATTTATTGATTTGCACCACACCCATCACACTGCTTTGGTCCATCAACAGTTAATCCACTGTGATAGACAAAGCTCTGCACCAATTATACCTGGGGCCAGGAATCTGGCTTCACATAAATCATCTGCTCACTTTTATTTCTGTGTTTGCTGTTGACCAAGTTTGTAGTTAGCTCCTTATATTCTGTATTTCTGTATTAGTATTCTGGTGCTTTGACCTTCTGCGTATAGTCAGACTACCCTTCTGATTTGTGATTCTGTACTGACTTCTGTGTTTGTTTTGTCTTGTTTTCATTTTGGTGTTTTACACTTTGGCACAGAGAGGGAACATTTTCTAATAATTGTCCCTTACTGGTAAGTCAAGGCAAGTAGGTAGGAAGCTGGGAAGGGGATATTTCTCAGGACTTACTGTTTCAACTGTGTCTTTGTCTGTTCCCAAACACTGTGTTACAACTGTGTTTACACCTCCTTTGGCCACCTGCCCCTGGTCTCTGCTTCCTTGTCACTGCTGGCTGCGCTGGAAATTCTAGGGGGTCATAGGAGTCTTAAAGGATTTCTGGAACTTAAAGGATTCCTGGAAAACCCAATTAAGAATACATATGGCCTTGGGAGTTTACTTAAACTATAGGGGAGGAAACATGACAACTGACAAATGGCAAAGTATTATCTCTATTTGAGGCTCTCTAGCAACTTAAGATGGCACAATATCCAGACTGGTAACTAGTTTTCTTTTATTTACTTTCAAAGCTTCAAGTTATCGGCCGGCTGTACGACGCAGCATTTACCGCACAGCATGTGCCAGAGAAGTGTGACCAGAACACCTACTCATCGACATCTGTATCGACCTTTCCTATTTCAAATGGGAATGAAACCCACTGAGTGATTATAGGAGAAGCCGGAATGTTCTAGAACTTATTTTATTGCAGAGAATTACAAGCAATGCATTGTAAACCTGATTTAAATCTATTAAGACATTGTATTGCATCTGATATGTAAAAAAATGACAGTTACATATTAGTTTTAGTTTTAATGGGATGTGTTGTTTTATGTGTTAGTTCATCCATTTGTTACAGTTACTTACATTATAGTGTCCCCTCGTTAACAACACTCTGCTCCTTAAAAGGGTGTTCCAGGAATAAGCATAATTCATATACAAATGGGTCCTTAAATTATGACCCCATCATTTACAAAGGTCTCAATTTAATATGGGAGCAATACCAATTATTATTCACCAAAGCCCATCATGAATGATTTATATTGCCTCTATAATAAATGAAGTTGCCCCATTTAATTTTTTCACTTTTATATTGTTTTTAAATTTTTTTCTATTTTTAATGTATAATTATTCATTATAGTTGGTCTTTATTATGGGGTATATAGTCACAGTGCCCCAACAGTAGCCAATATAGTAATGGTGCCCCAACACTAGGCTAAATAGTAACATCCCCTCCACGGTAGCCAATATAATCAAAAGTAGCCAAATAGTCACACTGACCCGAGAATAGCCGATATAGTCACATATTCACAGTGCCCCTAGTAACCAATATAGTCACAGTGGCCCCACAGTAGCCAATATAGTCACTGTGGCCCACAGTAGCCAATACAGTCACAGTGGCACCACAGTAGCCAATATAGTCACAGTGGCTCCGCAGTTGCCAATATAGTCATAGTGCCCCCCACAGTACTCAATACAGCCACGGTAGTTGGCAGTCACAGTATCTGGCCCACAATAGCCTACAGTCCCAGTGCCCCAACAGTAGTTGACATTATGAACACACTCTATAGCAAAATAATTTGTAGGTGGTATGGTAGTATTATTTATACAGTTTACATTGGTATTTTGATTTATTATTTAGTGATATTATTGGTAGAATAATATTAGAGATCCCTTATGAGACAATCTTCTTTGTGTCACGTTCAGCTTTATTGTATTTTATGAGCATTTTCTTAGCAAAGAACAAACAATGATTTTACCATGAAACTTTGTAAACTCTCTTAGCCACAGTAAGTTCTCTGACTTTGGGAATAAATGATTAGTCATGTCTCATTATGTTTTCTGAAAGGCACTGACCGGCCTTTGAGAAATTTCCTTTGCATTGTAATGGAATAAAGCTCTTCAGGAGGTCTTTTAAATCAAAACTGTAATGGAACAAATGTGGGAGGAACATCGCTGTAATCCATTATTTGATCTCAAATATGTTTGCAAATCAACAAAGGGCTGATGCAAAACCTATCTGCATCCCACAACTCAGTACATTTTAATAGCTTCTGTCTGAATTGCTAATTTTTAGCTTTTAAAGGCCCAGTAGCTAAAATGCTTGCTGCGCTTCAAACAATGATGGAAATTTCTGTATCTTTACTTCAAATAGGGAACCATAAAGCGAGTGCTCAAGTGTTCAACTTCAGAGAACATGAAGAAGATGATGTTGTTTCATAAGTAAGAACACTTAGCTTTTGAAATACATATAATTTTTTATGCTTTTCCTCTGAGTTGTTCATTTCACGAAATAATGATAGATATTGACATTTATACAAATAAAGTTTTTGAAGTGACCCTTCAATTTTGCCTTCCTTTTAAGCCATCAAATGGATTCAGAAAGCTACAGATTACAGTGATATTGACTCCTAAAACAATGCTATCAACAAAAGGTCTGGAAGAACCGGATTCCAACCCAATCTACAAGAAGCGCAGCTTAGTAGAAATGTGGAAAAGTGTGAGAGTTGTAGTCATCTCAAACTAACCTTAGCTTTAAACTTCCAAGATGTCTCCAGACTGTTTCACCTCAACATGGAAAGTCGGATAATTGTCTAACATATATATATCGCAAGTTCAATGTATACTGGGTAGGATTATCCCAAATTGACAAGTTTCCAGCTAATTTTTTAAGACCCACATTTCCAACCAAATGGAAGTGGGATCCTGTAGCCATATTATGGTCATCTCAAACTAACCCTGGCTCTTAACTCCAACAATGGGGCACATTTACTAAGGGTCCGCAGACCGCGATTCTATCGGGTTTCCCGAATATTTCCTTTTTGCGCTGAATTGCCCCAGGTTTTGTGGTGCATCGGCGCTGGCTTGCATGCGACAGAAATCGGGGGCAGTTTGTCCAAATCAGTCGGGTTATCCAACGGTACTTCAGACAACCCTACTGATTCGGACAAACCGCGGAATTTAAAAACGAAATTGTGTCGCAAGATCAAGCACTAATATGCACCAGGAAGAAGAAGTTGAACTCTAGCAGACCTCAGCGGGGAAGCGACACATGGAGGAAATTGAATCCTCGTCGGACAACGCATGTCGGGGATCGCGACAGGACCAGGTAAGTAAATCTGCCCCAATGTCTCCAGAGCTAAAGTTGATCATAGACACTGAATCACTGTCTACCAAATATTTTTAGATCAAAAACATTTAAGAGTACTCAACAATGCTCCTGATTCATTCCATTCCTGACGCTGTCCTTCGCTAAAGTGAGTAGGTGAGTATCCTTATATGGTTTTTTGTTTTTTTGAATGGTTTATTTCCTATAAGACCCAAAGTTCCAATCAGTGGAATTTAAGGTCATATTATTGTCTTTAGAGATATATCCAGAGTTAAAGTTGGTCATAGACACACAATCACTGTCCTCCAAATGATCTAAGATCAACAGCTTTCATCTTGCGCTTCTGGCCTTAACATGGAAAGATAACTGTCCTCTCAAAGTGCCAACTAATCTTCGTTTGGAGGTGTAGTCATATTATGGCTCAAAACTAAACTTATACTTAAGCTTCAGCAAAGTCTCCAGAGTTATACGTGACCATGGTCAATCAACAAATGTCCTTCAAATGATCTTAGGTCGGCATTTATCAGCTTGTGCTTTTGACCTCAGCATGGAAATGAGAATAATTGTGGACTGGATACTTCAAGGTTGAAGTTTTGGGGGGAAGATCATCATCAATTGACATGTTGATATCTAATCTATTGGATCTCAGTCCCAACATTGACATTGACACAACTGGACAGGTCCTAAAGACACATGAAATCATTGGAATTCATGAAGAAATAAGGAAAAGATAAAAGGAAGAGCAATTAAAAGAACATTTTGGAACCATTTTAAATGACTTGGGTTGGTGGCCCTATACATTTTTGATAACATGACAAGAGTAGTACATGCCTTCTGCTGAAAAGAGATTAGGGACTGCATAATATTTGGGTGTCCCACCACTGGTTGTGGCTTATCTTCTTGAGAATAAAGGCAATGGGTATGTTGAAATGAAATAGTGCACTCCTAACCCTCTTCCACGTTAGATGGCCAAGCGATCCTGGCAAAATCTTTGGGTGTCACGGGTGCCCCTGCGATCCATGTCACAAATCGCTGGCATGCCCCTACCCCTCTCTATGATGCTGCGCCCACCAGGCTGCACTCACCTCTCCACGCTCCTGCTCCCATGCTGGCTACGCTGCACGCACCTACCCGCTCCCTAGGGCGTGCACACCGGCACTTAAGGCTTTAAAGGGCCAGCGCAGCATTGATTGCCACTGGCACTTCTGGGTTTCCCATAAAGACTGTTGGCTCCCATCACTCCCTGCTGGATCTTGAGCTACCTAGCCATGAGAGAAAGCTTCCTCTGTGATTCCTATGTTCCCTATGTTTGTTCCTCATTCCCGTTGCTGACCCTGGACTTGAACATTGACTCTGCATCTCTGCTGCCAGCCCTGATTACCAGCCTTACTATGAGACTGACTACTGAATTGGTACCTCGACCTTGTCTGCCAGCGTGGGCTAGTCGCACCTGTGGAACGACCTCGTGGTTCCACACCGCAGCAAGACCATCCTGCTTTGTGGTGGGTTCTGGTGAAGACCAGGTGTCCCAGGTGTCGGCTAGTTCCATCTCCTGCGGTGGTCCAGGAAGTTCACTGACCTGGATCCCTGACATTGGGTTTAGTAATAATATAATTTACATGGCCATCTTAGATGCTAGTTGCTCTTTCTTCTATACTTTATATAACTTCACTGGGGATGTAATACCAGGGAGCGTTAGATCAAGAATCACTGTACATTGGCCTGGTTAAAGGGGGATAAGAATCTGATTTCTGTGGTGACCACCACTCAGACCAACATATCATAGGAGTGAATGGAGAAGTGGTGTACATGGATGTCCACTGGTACATTCATTTCTGTGATAAGGCAGTCCTATAAATGTAATAGGAACAGAGGCCACACACACTCACTTCTGCAAACACATAGGGAACAGAATGGTCCCCCATATTTATCAGATACGTATCCCCCATTCTGTGCATAGATGAAAAGTGTAATTTCTGTGAAAACTCCTTTAATTCACCTGTTTACCATCACTAACCCTCTTCAACAGAGATTTATGAGGTCACAGAACCTCATAACCAGGGTTAAGCTATATTTCCAAAAATGTAGAATATTGTTTCCATTGCAATACCACATATTTGATGTATGAACTACAGAGATGTAAGTATTACCGGATCTAAATAGCTGAACATATCTAAACATCTATACCAAGGGATGCAAACCAATAAAATACAGATATACAGATGTTGCCTATATCAAACACATCAAAGGCAGCTACAGGAAGTTGAAGTTGTTATAGGAATTCCGCTTCTCTTAAGGCTCCATATTATGGATGTGATTATGGGTTTTACCTACAACATTTATATATGTTTCTCTGTATGTACCATATGACCTGCACATAAAGCTACAGACTGATAGATCCATCTTTTATACCTCCAGCCTCCCCCGTTATTACGCTCTTTGTTTGCTATAGAAGAAATTATTGTGTCACTTCTGTGTATATAATGACATGTGTCGCCTACCACTTTACATCTGACCTATAATTTAGTACTTGTGCGGTATGTACACTCCATCCCCTTTAATTATTTAATCACTTTAGCTTTTATTTACCACTTTTATTCCTTTATGCTATTCCCCATATTTCTGTATGTGACCCACTGACTCTTTGTGAATTTGTTGCTTAACATTTACAATATTTGATACCAATTTTCCTTCCATTCCATGGTACTTAACAACGCAACGAGATTCTGGTAATGGAGTGTTGCAAAAATAACATTACTACAGGGGTTGTGCAGTAACCTATACATAAAGGAGCTCTACACGGGGTTGTAAAACAATACATTGTTTATTTTCCAATTCTCCTGTTTCCTACTGCACTTAACTTCCTGGGCGTCATCTGATGCATTGTCCTTCCCAATTCAGCCAATCACTACTACATTAAGGTCACCAAAACAACCCACTAGTATTGCAATGCATCTGGAAAGTCAAGTGCAGCAAGGACAAAGATTTTCATTGAAAACATGGAGTAATAATTATATATAATTTTACAGGCCACGTTTATGTATGTTACTGGACAACCCCTATAAAGTCTTTCAGACTGAGAATTTAGCACTGAAGTCAAGTTCTCCCTGCTTTGGAACTCCCCCTCCAGTGCGATTGACATTATTCCATAGACTTTTGGAGACTTCCTAACAATTACAGTGAAGGAGATATTCTTAGGTAGGGAGAGCTCTATCTAATACTATTGGAGCGTCATTAATTGGCGAGCACAGCGTTCCGTATCTCTGGCATCCCCATTTTGCAATGGAGGAGGAAGCCAAACTCGGTGCTTGGTCATTTCTCACATTCCTACAATAATGAACAAGGCATGCTGGACCTGCCAATCCCTCCAACTTTGAGAAGAGGACTCCCTTTCTATAGATTTTCGTAGGCATGATCAGTAGAGGTGCCAGTACAACCTGTTAAACCTCCCAGAAAACCCCTTGGGATTTAAATACAAGACCCAAGTTTGTCCCTCCAGCAGCACTTCCAGTTAGATCCAGTTAGGCTCAATCATTTGGGCACCAGTGGCCAAACATATTGGGGCACATTTACTTACCCTATCCTGTCACGATCCCCGAGGTGCAGTGTGCGACGAGGATGAAGTCCGGCGCGATTTACTAAGATCATGTGCCCGATATCCTGCATGTGTCGCTGCCCCGCTCAGGTCCGCCGGAGTTCACCTTCTTCTTCCCGGTGCATGTAAGTGCATTGTCTTGTGACCGAATTTGAATTTTAAATCCCACGCTTAGTCCGAATCAATTGGGTTGTCCCATGGCCCGCCCCCCGATTTGTGTCACATGAAAGTCACTTCGATTGCGCCAAAATCCGATCGCGTGCGCCAAAATCCCCTGTTAAATGCGGTGCAAATAGGAAATAGTCGGGAAGCCTAATGGAAATGCGGTCCGCGGACCCTTAGTAAATGTGCCCCAGTATCTTTCATTCATTAAGGCTATGGATACTTGGCAACTTGTTGTTGTAAAAACTTTGGGGTACCATGAAACCCTATACACATACATTAAAAGTCAAAGGAGTCAAAGATGGGAACTTTGGTCTTCAAATGTGAGTCAGGGGCAAAGCAGCCATGTAGCCCAAGTCTTGGCTAATAAAGGTAGGCGAGGATTGGTTCCTTTACATTGCAGAATCCGTAAAATGACATTAAACAACCACAGATCAAAGACACATAGGGGCATATTTATCATACGCTGGCGCTCGTGCTTCCGCCTCTTGATGTATTGCAGCAGCCGGCTGCGCACGTTTATTCTATGGCAGACAGGGCTTGGCGTGGAAAAAACCTGTGACTTTTCACATTTGAAAAGTCGTCGACAGCAGTGAATGTGCCGGTGCGGGGACAGTAATGCCCTGCACCGGTCCAATCCCGGCCGGTCGCGCCCTCTGCTTGGCCTGCCGCCCCCCCCCCCCCCTCATGCCCCTTCACGCCCCACTGACGTGAAGGTGGCAGATTGCGGCAAATAATCAAAAGTACTAGCAATAAGCTAGCATTTGCGATGATTTCAGGGCCTCTGCCCCATAGTGTTAGATTAGAAACCCAGGCTCATAAAATCGGACAACTACAAACACCTTTCTAAAAGAATAAGAAGTTTTCTCAATTTTTAAAAATGGATTAAAGAGACTTTTATACTGATTTTCTCCCTTAAAGACGCAAAAACAACAAATTGCTAATTTAATTTGCTTCTATTGACTCTGCGTTATATATAAAACTTGTACACAGGTATAAAAAAAGTTACAAATTAAGTTTCTGAGTTGAAATTGATTTCAACAAATACTTTGGGGAAACAATGCAGCATTGGTCTATTAAAGCAGAAAGCTATTTAAATAATAGAAATTGAATCCAAATTTTTTTTCATTTGGCGTTACGTGAGCGGAGAATGCTGAATACAACCGTCTTTAATGGGATCTTATAATCAAATATCGCAAACACCTCTGATATTCCCGACAACTAGCAATGAGCCAATCCACACCGTACAATTAATCCAATCATTAAGTAGCTTAGCTTGTTGTATTTAAAAAGCAGAGATGGTTTTAATTAGATTCATTATAAAACTGCAATGTCTTCTACTAATAGTACCTCACTAAAGGACATAAAGGGGTAGTCTCATACTACAATGTTAGGATTAGGTTAGGAATGGATATGTTATACTTATGGGTAGGAGGCAAGTATCCGGGCCCACGATAGACACAGAGCATGGAGCAGAAACATATTGGGGGAATTTATCATATGTTGGAGCATCATTCACCTGCATATTATATAAACCCTGCCCCTCGGCCACATCGGAGGCTCCGCCCTCCTGACGTATTTGCCAGCCAGCTGCACTGGTGGATAGTTCTACGCCAGACCCTGATCAGGCACAGGTTATAGCTAGTGGGCAGCAATACCCCATGCCAGCCCACTCTGCCCTTCACACTCCTCACTACTCCCACTTGGCATGGCGGAGACATAAAGGGAAAAAATATTGCAATTCCGTTTGCAAGGAATTATGAATATTTCAAGTCTTGTATGCCAGAAAACCGTACTAACCCTGATAATTGTCCCCTATTGATTTGTGCCCTTTGTAGTGGCCAAAAGCCTTTTTCTGCATCCGTGGCTCCTGCTAAAGTGAATTCTATATTGATATAAATCCCTGGACTACCATTTTAGGTATCATGGGCCCCAGTGAAAAAGCTAATCTTGGGTCCTACTGGACAAATTCTTCTCATTCCTATCAACTTTGGCTCAACTGTATCTTTCAGTAGTGTCAGACTTGCCCTACAGAGCATCCTCTGGAGGGCCCAGACCCAACCCTAACACTGGTCCTAAGAGGTACATCAGAAGAGAACCCTGTTTGGAGGCTAAAATTGTTTATTTCCTACAGATTGATAGAGTGTGTGGATCCAACCTTTTGCCAAATTAGTTGGACCCCAGTCCGACACTGCCTTTGTTCAGCATCAATCAAAGCAGCAATAGCAGTCAGAATGGTTGGCTCTCAAAAATATAGGAGTTCTCTTCCTGAACAAGTAAACCTAGAAGCTTTCTATAGAATGAAAGAAGCAACATCTTAGAGGCGCCAAGGCTCAGTTGATTTCTATTCCAGGTCCTGCCTGGAGTAGAATACAGCTATAACCTGTACCAGGCCATAGTAGATCCTCCAGACTAAGGTGTCCTCGCCTCGGCCCATCTTGCTCTCCACCCCAACCCACAAACTTCCAATGGAGGTGGAAAAAAGTTGTAATACTGGATTGTGCGTTTATGAATATGCAAGAAAACTGGTGTACAAAGCACAATTAATGCCCCCAAATACATCTATATATACAACTTTTCTAACACAACAGGTTAGATACAACAGCTCATAGATAAATATTCTATGTTTTCAATGCCAGTTGTACGCAGTGGGTACGCACTACTCGCCAAGAGTCCAAAAACACCACAGACTCCAAAAATAATTTAGATTCCATTTCAGGCCACTAAAATAATTCCAGACTACAACCCAAAATTAATTTAGACCTTATTCAGACACTTAAACCCCTAAATACAAGCTCATAGATAAATATTCTATATTTTTGATGCCAGTTGTACGCAGTGGGTACGCACAGCGCGCCAAGAGTCCAAAAACACTACAGACTCCAAAAATAATTTAGTTTCCATTTCAGGCCACTAAAATAATTCCAGATTACAACCAAAAATTTATTTAAACCTTATTCAGACACTTAAACCACTAAATAAATATAGACCCATGATCTTGACCCCCTAAATTAACTTTGACCTTATTACAAAAAAAAATTCAGACCTCATCAAGCCCCCAAAAATAAATAAAGACCCCGGACAGCATTCCAGAACATTATACAGACCCCAAACCAGACTACTAAATAAAGTCTTGAGCAGACCCTAGAATTATGGTAATTACAGACCCTGAAAATGAGAGCACCACTGGGTTTCTTTCAATTCTGATGCCCCAATACTGTACATATTTATCCTAAAAGCCTACGTTTACGGCCGCGTTCCCGGAGACAAGCAGATTACAGCAGAATTGACATCACAAGTAACAGAAAGAGCAAACTCCTGCATCCTGTCTGCTTAATTTCGTGTTTATCGGCTTAACGTTCTCTCTGGGCCTTATCCAGCCCTCCACATCTTATCTTACACTTTAAGTAAAAAGCTTCTCGATACAAATCTTCAGCCGTGCACTTTTTTTTTCTAAGCTTCTTAAAACACTTTTCTGTTTGTGCCCTAAACATTTTCTTTCTAATCAACTTTCAAAGAGAGTGATAAGACTTCCATTGACTGTTCTAGCTTCAATTAGATTGTATAAAATATTAAAAAGACATCTGCAAATATACAGATCAGAGCCACCATGGAGATAACTAGAACTCTAGGTGATAGTATTTATGTTTTAAAACTTATTAAAGGAAACCTACTATTTGATTTTATGCTATTATGAAGCAAACATACCTTGAGAATGCTGTAGCTACTATGATGCAGAAACATATCTTGTTTAATCCCTGAATTATAATTATAAAATTATGATAATGAGACTCTGTCGCTCCGGTGGCTGCCCAGGCGCTATCCTAACCCTAATTATTTACTGCTTCAGCCTTGTCCTGCCAAGCATAAGCTGAGAATACGTCATCACTGTGTTGTCTCTGACAGGCAGAAGTAATCAATCGCTGCACCATCCCCCAGCTGCTGTGTATGAGTCATGCAGCTTAGGTTGATTAGTCATGTCTTGACAGTGCAGGCAGCTCCGTGTATGTGAAAGTAATGGGGCACATTTACTTACCTGTCCAAGGAGTTCTCCCGAAGGGCATTGTTCTGACGCTAATGCACTCTGGCGCAATTCACTGAGATCGTGCTCCCGATATCCTGCATGTGTCGCTTCCCCGCTCAGGTCCGCCGGAGTTAACCTTCTTCTTCCTGGTGCATGTAAGTGCATTGTCTTGCTACACAATTTGAAAGTTAAATCCCATGCTCAGTCCAAATCTGCAGCATGGAAACAGCCAGCACAGCTGGACCACAATCTGATCGCATGTGACACAATCCCAGCGCAGACACCAGTTAAATAACTGTCAAAGGTAAATCCCAGAGCAGATACCTGCGCAAATCCCGAAAACGGCGAACAGTCAGACAAAAGTGCAATCCGCGACCCTTGGTAAATAAGCCCCATTGACTTTCCCTTTGCCAATACCGTAACATTACATGTAAAGACACGTCCCAAGCTTCACTGTGACTCAGTGAATTTAATGATTTGCTAGAGGAATATGACATCATAATGCAGACTATATATGATAAACATTCTAGGATTGGTGCTGCACAGTAGAAAAACAAAGGCTCTGGAGTCAGGCACATTTTTGAGACATGGTGCCCAATCATTAACATCGTCCTAAACATCTACAATCCAGGATTCATTAATAACCCAACTCTACAACATGTTACGTAGAATGCTCACTGATATTCACTAGTAATCCATGGTAGCACCTCTAAAGCCAACCACCTGTGACCTGTGTCTCCTCTTCTCCGCGGGAAGTGAACCTCCCAAGCAATATTCTCTCAATATAATCTCATCTGCATGCCCTCAAACCCCTTGAGGGGTTGTCTCACCCTTTCTACCCTGTTTTGACAAATGATGGTCACAAGCTTCTCCTGGACCTGATGAGACAACCAAACAGTGACGGGTTGTGCCTCTAAAAGACACACCTTGAAAGCGCAATGAGACCCATTGACTAATTTTATAATTGACTAATTATAGCAGAAGAGATTCACCTAAGTAGGCGAGAGAATACTTTGGGATGTAGAGAACAATTGTTTTGTTGAATATATTGAAAATTTCAACAAAAGCTCCTATGAATCAAATCTTGGATGATTCACTCATCTCTATTCAGGACCAATTTAGAAAAAATTGTTAAAATTTCCATGGGGGACATGCATCTTTATTTTTGTTTGTGTTTTTTCTTTCTTTTATGCAACTTTTTGTGACTTTCCACTGCAACTTTTGCTGTCGCTTCTCCAATATACTGTACCTTTGTCAACACCTTATGCAGTGCCTTGTGTATCTTTCTTTTTCAGATGTTCAGAGCGACTTTTCACTTATGTATGACTTTTTTTTTCTTACTTTTGTGACTTTTTAGGTGCTAATCTACACCGGGTCCAGGGCAGGTGCAGACAAAGGATTTTTTTTTCTTGGACCCTGTTTAAACAAGTAAATTGGAATTAGTTGACATTTATTAAGGCTGCGTGCACACTTGGCATTTACATTGCGTTTTTAAAGTCATGTGTTGTACATTGCCTTACCATGAGTTTGGCTGGTTAGAAAGTGTTTTTTCTTCATTGTTGGAAATGGAAGCAGCTGTGAAAATGTTAACACAGTTGCTTACACTTCCAACAATGAGGAGACACACTTTCAAACCAGCCAAACGCACGGTAACGTGTAAAACGCACCTACATATTATATAAACCCTGCCCCTCGGCCACACCGGAGGCTCCGCCCTCCTGATGTATTTGCCAGCCAGTGCACTGGTGGACAGTTCTATGCCAGACCCTGATCAGCTTGTGGGCAGCAATACCCAATGCCAGCCCATCCTGCCCTTCACACTCTTTACTACTCCCACTTGGCATGGCGGATTCATAAAGGGAAAAAATATTGCAATTCCTGAGTGTTTGCAAGGAACTATGAATATTTCAAATCTTGTATGCCAGAAAACTGTACTAACCCTGATAATTGTCCCCTATTGATTTGTGCCCTTTGTAGTGGCCAGAAGCCTTTACTGCATCCGTGGCTGCTGCTAAAGTGAATTCTATATTGATATAAATCCCTGGACTACCATTTTAGGTATCATGGGCCCCAGTGAAAAAGCTAATCTTGGGTCCTACTGGACAAATTCTTCTCATTCCTATCAACTTTGGCTCAACTGTACCTTTCAGTAGTGTCAGACTTGCCCTACAGAGCATCCTCTGGAGGGCCCAGGCCCAAACCTAATACTGGTCCTAAGAGGTACACCTGAAGAGAACCCAGTTTGAAGGCTAAAATAGTTTATTTCCTACAAATTGATAGGATCCAAGTTTTTGCCAAATTAGTTGGACCCCAGTTCGACACTGCCTTTGTTCAGCATCAATTGACACTTTAAAGCAGCAACAGCAGTCAGGAGGGTTGGCTCTCAAAATATTGGAGTACACTTCCCGAAATACTTCCTTCCCAATTTTCTTAAAGGGGTATTTGCATTTCAGCAAATAAATGTTATTATTTGTTTAATGAAAAGTTATACAATTTTCCAATATATTTTCTGTATCAATTCCTCACAGTTTTTTGGATCACTGCTTGCTGTCCTCCATTATAAAGCTGCATTGTTTATCTCCAGAAATCTGACCATGGTCACACAGGTGCACATTTCGTTAGTATTATAGAGAATAATCAGAGCTGTGTGACATAACGAGCCGTGCACCTGTGTGATCATGGTCAGATTTGTGTCCACTACAAGTAAGGATACATTCACACACGGTATGACCGCCGTGCAGGAATACCGCTGTGTGCTGGAGAGGAGTCCAAAAACACCACAGACTCCAGAAATTATTTAGATTCCATTTCAGGACACTAAAATAATTCCAGACTACAGGAGACACACTTTCAAACCAGCCAAACGCACGGTAACGTGTAAAACGTATACGTTTCTACAATGCTTCAAAAAATGCATTCCAAACGTCATATGAGAACGCAGTCACATATATCGTCATTGCCCTGGGGTGTGGTAAGAGTGCTTATAAATGCAGACCATGGTCAAATCCAAAATTTACAGTAGTGTCTACTCCTGTACCTAACCCCCTCACATGGCTCGTGTCCAGGTTCATTTGAGACATTAGCAACAAAAAGTCTCAAAAAAAAAACTAAACTTTAGTTGAACCTGCCTGGATCATGATCATAAATAAGGGGCAAAAAAGACCTACCAAAAGTCTCAATTAGACACCCAAAAAAACCAATGATACATGTCCACCTATGAATCGAATCATCAATGATTCCCTCATCTCTCTATTCGGGTAAAATTCTTCTGACTAGCAATTCTCTGATCAAGCAAGTGTTTGCTTGGCAATTTGATTTTCTCTGATGGGTGAAGAAGATGTCAATGAAAGTTTTTAGTAAACTTTAACTTTTCCACATGTTGACTATGTAGCCAATAATACTGATAAGTGGGGCATATATTGTAACAGGAGCGGCCATTGTGCAGGATTTGTGTCTAGTTTTTGTTTTCGAGGAGATCCAAAAACATCTTAAAATAAAAGTTGCAAACTCCACTATGAAGAAGGTGTAATTTGCCCTCAGCAGGAGTGTGTTCTCTCCGCCGCTCTCTGCGTCCTGAACTTGAGATGTCAGAAAGCTTAAGTCCGTAACTACCAGAAAATGAGGAATAAAGACGGTCTGATAAGACAGCTCTGAGACAACTGCAAGGGATTTATAGTGCTCACAATCATTTCGAAGTTATTGTTTGTAGGCTGACAGAAAATCTGAGAAATACATTTAAAAAAAGAAAAATAAATTGTTTTTTTTTTCTTTTAACAGATTCTTTCAGCAAAAAGATTTTGAGTTAAAAAAATTTTAAACAAAAGTTTAAAAAAACTTTTTCTGCACAAGTTTTTACATTATGCAAATAAATTACTGGATGTAACTCAGGATTAGTACAGGATAAGTAATGTCATGTATGTACACAGTGACTGCACCAGCAGCAGAATAGTGAGTGCAATCTCATTCTGCTGTGTGCTACTGAAGGGTGTGGTTGTGTGCTGCTGAGCTCCTGCACCACCTGGTGGAAGACCAATCCACCCAGGCCTGCTCTCTCCTCCCCAGGGAGGGAGTGGGTTCTGTGGGATGAATCCTGCAGGAAAATCCCAGGCTCCTGTCTCCCGGACCAGGCCGGCGGGGGGCAGGAGAAGCCAGTTACCGGCCAAATCGGAGGGTGTAAGAAGATCTGCCCGGAGCCAAGGACGCAGCGATGTGACCTCGGCTGCCACCCCCAAGACCCAGGGAAGCCGCAAGGTCTCCGGAACACAGAAGATCAAGGCAAGTGACATCAGCCTGAGTGCTCCTCCTGGAAAGCTGGATGTATGTGCGGGAAAGCTGGGTGGTTCAGCTGGAAAGCTGGGTGCTCACGGAGATGTGCAAAAAGCATGGGGTGATCTTAAGGCCCGGGAGTCTGCTTCCATCTATGGCTCCCGGATTGCTGAGCACCTCCGTGAGTACGAGGAAGCTGGAAAAACGCTGAGGAGGCTCCAGGAGGAGATAAGGGAGACCTTGGCCCTAGCGGGGGTGGCTACGCAGAGAAAGAAAAAGTCTGATCTACTTACCACCATAGACAGACTAAAAGCCGAGGTCACCGCTCTGCAGGAGAAGCGACATCTAATCCGCGAGCACAGCGGTCCGTTCCGTGAAAAGTTGGAGAATGATGCCCGGTTTGATGACATGCGCCAGGAGCAGTTAAGAAAACTGAAGGGGCTTCAGATCCAGGCGGATGATGGCGATGATGAGGAGGATGAGGAAGACCTGCCGTGTCCGTCTGGTGGCCTGCACCAACA